>ML790862.1:227548-309195 GCA_009831015.1 Picea engelmannii | reverse complement strand
AAATCACAAGGTGGGAACATATGTGACATGTACGAGAATGATTTGAATTGAACTTCCCGATAACAAACTTGTGTGTATTAGAAGACATTTCTACATGTGCTATCCTTTGTGTCATTTTATATATTTGGTTTGGAATTAGGTTTCAATAACCAATTTCGTGGTATGGAGTGAATAAGCCATAATTCAACATTTTTATTTTTATTTCGATATTTTATGTTTTTATTAAATAAAAAATTTAAATTAAACTTAAAAAAATTATTTTTTTAAGTATAGTGAATTCAATATTTTTATTTTGATATTTTTATGTTTTTATTAAATAAAAAATTTTAATTTCATTTTTTTTTTTAAGTATAGTGAATTCAATATTTTTATTTAGATTTTTTATGTTTTTATTAAATAAAAAAATTAAATTTATGAAGTATACTTATGGTGAATTCAACATTTCTATTTTTTATTTTTTTTGTTTTTTATCAAATAAAAAATTTAAATATATTAAATATACTTATGGTTGATAAAATTGAAAACATCTATTTATTATAACATCATTAAAACAACCTCGGATGGGGTGACATGTTGCACCAATGTGCCACGTCCCACAAGGCTTGGCCAAGCCATAAATATGGGTGGTCGGCTCCCATCTCCTCGACATTAAGAATGGGAGCCAGTCATTACTGCAAGCCTGCAACCATGAGACCCTTCAATCACGCGAATAGTCAGACAACCATTTAATTCACTGCTCGAGAGGCGGTTATGGATGTTTTCACGTCGCACCCTCCGGTTCTTATCTACCTCTGCATCTGCATTTTCTCTCCTCATTCCATTTTTGGCTCGCACCAGGCCAACACTCTGAATCTTGGGAGAAAACTTTGCTGCATCCACCGATAATTAGCCATTCACTTCGTCCTCATGATGCCCAGGGACCGGGGGAATCCACGTCGCGGCCCAATCTGGTATACCCTGGATGCAAGGCATAAACAACTGTAAAAATTGGAGCGGGCAGTGTCAATTGCTCGCACCCAACAAACTTGACTTGCTCGCAGGGACGACAAAGACCCAATGGCCTGGGAGCTTGATGTTGTTTTGGTGGAGGAAGTCATCCAGGTAGAAGTAATTCTACTCCCTTCGGAGAATTCACCCTTCATGGGACCAGAGCCTCCAATTACTCTTCCTGGGAACAAAATTCAGGCAGATGCGGGGATAAACAACATGGCTTTACCGGTGGAGGATTTCCTCGTTTTCTACATTGAGGAGGAAATCCCAGACGAGTACCTCCAAATGGCCTAGAATGACTTACTCTCGGTGGAGCTTTCTCCACTCACAGTTTCAGGCCACGTTCCAGGGAGCACAGGGACGGGAGCAGAAGGCAGGGATGGGGAGCGTAGCATGACAACAGGCCACCTGAAGGGAATGTGGATTGTTGTAGGGGATGGACACTAGGAGGAAGCGTTAGATGGGCACACAGTGAAGGAGGGTGGCGGAGTCCTCGAGCTACCTCTCATTCTGACACCCTCACCTCAGAGGCGTGTCCCTTATCCTTTCTTCCACCCAGACCAGCTCAATTTTGTGTTGGATTTGAGGTGTCAGGTGGCAGACCAAGCCTACCACAACGCACTCATCAGTCAATGTGTGGACATGCTCTATGAGGTCTTCTCTGATGCGCCAACAAAGAAGAAGTGTTTGACATGTGCAAGACTCTACACCTTTCCAACTTCGAATGGGATGCCCAATGACGACCACAATGACTAACAACGTGACTCAATCTGCCCTCTGGTTTTGGTTAGTTGCTCAGCTTCGGTTGGGGGTTATGACAGTTAAATCCTTGTTTATGTTTAGTTGCTTTTTAGTTTTCGTTGTCATGAACTATCATACAGACTCTGGACTGCCACTTGTCCTAGTTTCCTCCGAGCAGGGTAGCTGGCGGTCCGCCTATTTTGACAATAGTCATCACAGGCTGCCAACTGTTCCAATTTCCACTTTTGAAGAAACAATTGGTAGTCCAAAAACAACTGTATATTTTGTTATGATGTAATGTGAAGGATCCACCCTTTCATTTTTACATTAAAAAAAAAACATCATTAAAACAAAAGAAAAACATGTTTAATATTTCTACTATATTTTTTAATAATTCAATTATTTCAAAAAAATAAAAACACTACTGAACATCAACTACATGTTTTAAAAAAAAATCATTATACATATACCTCAAAATATCAGCACAACTTAAGGATATTTATTTGTGAAATTTCTCCCTTTTAAATTTCCATTACCACTCACCCATCATAAGATATTATCATAACTTACACTCACCCTTACAAATACAATTCTATCTCACTAAAACATATCCTCATACCTCATGCTTACACTCATTCTTACGAATACACTTCTATCTTAGTAAAATATGCCATTACTATATACATTAATAAGAAATGATTTTTGATAAACCAATATTAATATTATTATGATATCATATATATATATATATATATGAACAAAACTTGAAATTGTTTATTTAATTTTTCACAATTATCATATTTATAAAAAATATAATAATAATAATTTAATTTTAAAACCATGTTCAAATTAATAACTTGATTGATTATCTAAATCAAATTGAAATTATTTAAAAATTCAAAATGAAATCTATAATATACTTTGATTTTTTTATCTATAAAAAAATATTTAAAAAAAAAATATTGAGAAGAGTATTAATTTTTATATTATAATACATTAATATATTATTATTATATATTATATTAATATGGTTCTCAAGACATGCTGAGGATCAGTTAGCAATAATCTTTCCAAACCAATAGCATCTATCCATCTATATCAACTATTTTTATAAACTAGTTGAGACATGCTGAGGATCAATTAGCAATAATCTTTCCAAACTAATAGCATGTGTCCAACTAATAGCATCTATCCATCTATATCAACTATTTTTATAAATTAGTTGTTGTTAATATACTATAACTTCTTATCTACAAAGAAATAGATTAATAAAGATGTTGAGACAAGTCAAGGTGATACAGAGAGTGAAATATGGTTTATATTGCGAAGTACATCTAATGAAGATGTTATATTGACATTACTTCAATTAACAATAATTTTTCGAAACTAATAGCACCTATCCATCTATATCAACCATTTTTATAAAGTAATTATTGCTAATATACTATAACTTTTTATCTACAAAGAAACATCTTAACAAAGATGTTGAGAAAAGTCAAAGTGATACAGAGAGTGAAGTGTGATTTATATTGCGAGGTCCACCCAGTGAGGATGTTATATTGACAGTCCTTCAATATATCTGTAGCCCAGCTACTGTTGGTGTGGTTGGAATTTCAAAACTAAACGATTGATTGATGGATGGTTTTAACTATTTTAATATCCATTTTTAAACTTTTAACTAAAAAGAAATGTTAATTGTTTGGAAAAAATTTAACTGTATTTGACGGGCAAATTGCCCAGCGACGCCCGTCAAATTCCATCTCTGTAAAATTTTAGTTGTCAGCGTCCCTGTAACGCAAATGTCCGCCATTTCAGGTGCGTCCGGTAGCTTCCAGGTTTGTCGTCGCCGTCACATGCAGTTCATGTGGACTTACCGTTAGCAAAATTTGAAGTTCAACCAAGCGGTGTCCTAATCCTTGAACGTCATGAAAATGTAGTGCAACAACCAAACAAAATAATGAATGTGCAGTGCTCATCCATTATGGAGTGGAGACAAAGGTAAACATAGGTGCCCCGAAGGCCACAAGAGTAATCCTTTGTCGGAATGCCTGCAGTTCAGATTTGTAAACATCGGCGCAAATGAATGCCTCAGTAGTAATCCCACCTCCACTTGAATAGAGTGGGGACAAAGGTATTTCCATAAGGGCCACTCAAGCCCTTTGTAGCAATCCTCGGTACGAGGGGAGGGAGATCTCTCACGTCACAGAGGCACATTAGATGTGACAGTTATTGACATTTATTACGTCATTTATTACAGTTTTCGATTTCTCAACTAAGTAGCAAGGTTGATTCAACCTAATTCTATATTATTATATATTTATTACGTCGAAGTATATCTATTGGAGATGAGTATAATTAATCACCTTTTAATTTAAAATTCTAATCTGATGGCTAACAATTAAAAAAAATATTTTTAGTCGTCCTCCCAAATCAATTAATGTGATTTACTCTTCATAACTTCCTTGTATTTTTGAATGCATCAGTTAACCTATTTACTTTTTAACATTTACCTAATCATATTAAGAAATTACTATACCACCATATGATTGCCACGTTTAACTGATTAATCTTTGGAATTACCACATTTAAGATTAACTTTTGGATTTCCTCAGCTCTATGTGTGTTTCAGCTGTCCGTGCGTTTCAATTCACCAGAATGTTGTCCATCCACATAACTTTCGGCGTTCACCAACCGCAACACCAACCATTTTGCAGTTGTGCTAGTAAATACATCAATACATTCCAACTTTTTTGTCACAATTTGGTGATCCTTTAACAACCTTTGAAGTGTGGTTGTGGTTTAGGTTTAGAATGGACAATTTAGAACAACATAGCAGGACAACTTCACAAAATTGGAGCACCTTGAACAACTTTATACTATAAGTATGTTAAAATGCTACAATTTATATAACTTGCATTTTGTTATCTTATATAAAAAAGATTAATGTTAAAAGCTATTGGTTTGAAAAGAATAATGATACAATGTAATTTGTTATTAATATAAGGTTATGAGTTTAGATTCATTTTAACTTTGTATCTATTAAATATATATGGAGAGAAGTTAAAAGAAAAATAATATATATATATATATATATATATATATATATATATATATATATATATATATATATAATAATGAATGTTTGATATTCTTTTTTAAAATTTTATTTTATAAACTATGAGTTTCATTTTTTCTAAGTTTTGACTTATAAATATGAACATTACATATCTCATCATACTAGTTTATAATTCTCTCATTTCCCTTTTTAATTTATATTGGACTATAAAATGTATCTAACTTATCTCAATACAACTTATGAATAAATATTATTAGATGTATATACATGTGTAATGTATTATATGTATGTTGTAGATATTGCATATTGACTTTTAGATTGGTTATTTCATTATGGAATAAGTTTTAGATGTTATTGTTTGCACATAAAATCATAGAATTAGGTCATTTTATTGATAGCTTAATCCATTTTTAATATTATCTCCATATACATATAAAATCATGTCATTTTTCAAAAGGTATATGAGATCAATTATAATTGCTCATTACATAATCATTTACAATAACACACATACCCTAGTTTTAATATTCAAATAATTAAATATCATTATAATTATCACGCTGGCTTTGGATTATTTTCAATATGTAATAACACACATGCACTAGCTCTAATGTTCACATAATTCATATATATCACTATCAATCTCACACTTGCTTTGTTCTTTTCAATATCTGATAAAACATACAACATTGAGAAAGTGATCACATTTTGGTGGCAACATCCCACAATACAAGGAAATATATATAATATATGAATTGAAGAGAGAGCAAGGGAAGGATAAAAGAATCGCCATCTCCATGTACAAGTAAGGTATACGCTCCTTGAATTGTTTAATAAATTGCATACTATTGCTATTAAATACCAAATGAGTGCTCCACCTAATAGTCTTACAACTCCATGTACATGGAATACATATAGTTTATCGTCAACTTCTTGTAGTAATACTAAATTAAATACATAAAGTTTATCGTCAACTTCTTGTAATAATTCTAAATTTTTGTGAATGGTCATCATTATGAACCATGAAATAATACCAAATAACACTCTTATTTGTGAATTTTCATCATTATGAATCATGAAATAATACCAAATAACACTTCTATTGCAGTCACAACCCATCCTTGGCCTACACTTATAAGATGGGGTGGGGAATAATTGGTTATTGTCTTCAAGTTTTACATTTGGTACACTTTGCCTTGTCGTAATGAATACATCACACACTTAAAAAGCTAGATTAGATTCTACTCCATTTTTTTAATTTGTTTGAAAGATGAGTATTTGTTATATGTGGAAGTTTAATAATTGAAGTTTTTTTATAATATTATATTAGGTTATTAAGCTAAATTCTAATGCAAATGGGATATTTGAATTCTAATGTAGTTAACGATCATGGATGCTTCATTTCGTTTTTATAGTTAAGAAGATAGAATAATGAAAATTGTTTATATCTATTATTTACTCACCATAAAAGTTATGGATAGCCATGATTTCCATTCACAAGAAGAACTTTTAAACATAAAAGAAAAAATACAAGGCATGCTCAATTTCAAGGAAATACACTCATTATATGTAGTCATTAATAAATTATTTCAATTTAGAAAGAGGTAAGATAGGAAATAACACAAATCCGTAGAGGATGTACAAAATCAAAGTATAAAATACATTTTTATTAGTGAGAAAATAAAAATGAAAATAGAATCACCTTATCAACAGTTGAGGTAATGTAAAACAACAATCAATGCATGCAATTATAATGTCAACACAATTATGGCTTGTGTTACCTCTATTAATTGCAGAATTTGTGGGCTTCATAGCTACATTAGAGGTATTCCCTCCGTTGATATATACCCATATTGAGAAAATATTAAGAATTAAACACATTCTTACATTCCCCCTTTATGCTGCCTAGAGGGATAAAAACACATTTAGAGGAATATTTCATCATGATTAACATTCCCACTTAATGCCAAATTCCCGCATCCCTAATAAGTTATGAAGATGAAGAAACTTCTCCTTTACCATGGACTTAGTGAAGATATCAACAACTTCTTGTCCAATGGGGCAATAATTCAAATTAATAACAACATCTACAACCAAGTCCCAAATGTAATGGGTATCAAGGTCAATATGTTTGGTTTTATAGTAATAAACTCGAGTATATGCAAGCTTAATAACACTATGATTGTCATGTATAAACTTAGTATGTGCATTCTAAACTAGTCCAAGGTTAGCAAGGACATGTCATATCCACATTGCTTCTTTAGTTACCTTGTACTTTACTTTAGAAGAAGAAAGAGAAAGTGTTCTCATCTTCTTGTTGGATCAAGAATTTGGACCTGAACCAAGTTGAAATACATATCTTGTAATAGAGTGTATGTCAGTAACATATCCTACCCAATCAAACTTGGTATAACCAAGAAGTGAAATTAAAGCCTTGTGAGAATAAAAAACACCATAATTGAGAGTTCCTTGAGGATATCTAAGAATACTTGTAGCTTCTTTCCAATTTATTTCATGAGTCTTTTGTAATAACCTCGAAACCATACTAAAAAAAAAAGATATATCAAGCCTACTATGAATCAGATAAATCAAACTATGAACAAGTTGATGATAGAGAGTGACATCAACAAGAGGTGATTCACAATCAATTGTTAATTTGAGTCCTATCTAAAATGGAAGTGGTGAAGGCTTATAATCACTCATGTGAAACCAAGAAAGAAAACACAAAGCATACTTAGGTTATAAAAGGAAGATCCCATTAGCCATATGCAAGACTTGAAGACCCAAAAAATAATGTAAAAGACCTAATTCTATCATCTCAAATTTTTTCTTTAGATTGTTCTTCAATTCCTAGATTAATAAAATCATGTTGCCTATAAGAATAGCATAATCCACATAAATAATACATATTAGGACATCATATTGAAAGAAAGAAATGTATAGATTTGGATCAGAACAACACCACCTAGAACCTCTCTTCAAAAAATGAGTATCATTTTTTTCATACCAATCCCTAGGTGCTTTTTTAAGACCATAAAAGGACTTGCGACAACTTGCATACAAAAATTGAAGTGTCGAAAGTGATGAAACTAGGGGGTTCTTTCATATAAATTTGTTCATGAAGATCATCATTTAGGAAGGCACTCTTGACATCCATTTCGTGAATTTCCCATTGAGAAGATGCAAAAAGAGAAATAATTGTTCTTATGGTGTTCATTTTAGCAACTAGAGCAAAGGTTTCAATGTAATCAATACCTTCTTTCTGTAGAAATCCTTTGTCTACTAACTGAGCCTTATGCTTTTCAATATGTCCATCTACAATAAATTTTGTCTTATAGACCCGTTTACATCCAACATGATTCTTCCCAGGAGGAAGAGGAGCTAAATCCCAAGTGTGATTCTTAATCAATGAATAATATTCAACAACCATTGCTTTATCCCATTCTAGAATTTTCCTTTAGCCTCTGCATAAGTTGAAGGATCATATATTTCTAACACCTTTTCCATAAGAGAAAATTTTGATCTAGTTTACAATGTTAGATGGAATGCCAACATTAGAACCTATATATTCAAGTGGTTTCTATGCCCAAACAAGAAGATATTAAGTATTATGATGAAGAACACTAGCATATTCAAAATATTTAGGTGGATCACTAGAATAAACACTAGGAATAGAATTTATTACCTCCACATCACTTGAAGAAGTATTTAGAAACATAGGATCAAGTGAAGAGTTAGGTAAATTCAAGGAAACATAAGGTTTTGCATAATTTTGTGGTGTAGATATTTCATGAACTTGTACATATCTATGCCTGATAACATCTTTAATAGATGGATCAAATAACATGTATGATTTATAATCCTCACTATAAGCAAACAAGATGCATTTACGAGATTTGGGATCCAACTTCTTTTGTTTCTCATAAGGAATATGAGCCCAATAGTCATAGCCAAATACCTTGGAATTGCTAATATCTAGTCTTCTTCAACTTCGATTTTCTTCGGGAGTAACCTAGAAAATTTATTTAGCACGAACCCTATTCAAAATGTAATTTGTAGAACAATTTTTTTCAGCCCAAAAAATTTTCTTGAGATCTTTTGAATGCAACATACATCTATCCATTTCAACTAAAGTTTTTTTTTTTTCCTTTCTGCAACCTTATTTTGTTGAGATGTGTAAGGAACATTCCTTTGACGTTTAATTCCATGCTTTGATAAATATGATGAAAATTCAATTTTAGTTTAATCCCCCATATTATCAGTACAAAGAGTCTTAATTAATTTTGGAGATTCTTTTTCAACTAGGGATTTAAATTCTTGAAATGCAACAAATGATTCAATTTTATGCTTCAACAAATATACCCAAGTGTTTTCTCCCAAAAATCACTCGTAGATCTATAAAACTGATCACCAAAAGTGTTATCAGTTCAATACACAAAGGTGCATACTCATGGCATTAATATGCCATCTTCAGCAGAGCAAAAGCTATACAAATTGTGTTTTTCAATGATTTGCATGACTTAACATTCCAGATTTTGCACAATCTACGTGTCCCTGCATGACTATTCCTTGGAAATTCACAAGAATAAACTAGAAGTGAACTTTCACGAACTTTTGGTGCACTAATGACCAAGAATCCAATCAAGAGTAATTTCTGGTAGAAGGACCAAAAGACCTTGACTTCATTGGCATTGAATACTAGTATTATGGGTGGCTTATTGTCCACTCATGCATGGGAAGAGAATCCAAAGAAAAGTTATGTTGTGTGCATGAGCTTAGAGAAGCCTTTTTTGTCACAATCACATTCATACATTCATAAGAATCAAATATTTGTGTATGAAACCCATCACCTATTTGTACACACCTTCTTATCTATCCATTTGAGAGAGAAAAGTTCTAAAAGGGAGAAAATAAGGTGGTGGCGGCCACATATTTTTTGATGAGGGGAAGAAGAGACTTGAGGAACCAATATAGGCACAGTTATAGAGTGATTTCAATTCTTCACAGGCTCCTTCCTTGATTCCATTCATGAATGTGATCCGCAATATGAGTGGAATTCGTTTGATGAAAATCCAAGAGGATTTCCAAACCAATTTATGGCATACTATTAACTAAAAAAAAGAAAAGAAATCATTGGCTAAAGATGTGAAGCTCACATGGGACCCTACATTTTCATCTACCTAACATTTATTTGAGGGACCAATTAATATTTGTTGAAATAGTTGTAGGAGGATGGATCTATTTTGTTGGATGAGCACCATAGGTGAAATGTCATGAAATGGTTGATCAGGGCTTTGCTCGGTTTCCCATCAAATGTGGGGATGTTGAGGGGAGCTTTGTCGGCATGAGAAACTAAGTTTCATTGTGTGATATGGGGTCATTGGTGAGATTCGTCAAATAAAGAATATTTAATGACACCCTATATGGAAGGTTTTTTGGTTCTACCATTGTGGTTGATGGTCAAGAGTCAGTTCATAATGAGGAAGGGATACTAGACAATTTGTTGGGTGAAATTGCACCTAGCAAGGTGGGACCAAGAAAGGTTGAAATGAGCATCGCTACACTCAAAGGTAAGTGAGGAGGTTGAACTGGAAAATCAGTAAAAACAAGAATACTTCCCAACACTGGTGGGAGGCCAAACATGCATCTAAAATGCTGGGGAGCTAGTAGGTTCCCTATGGTTTTAGACTAGAAAAAGTGTGTGTGATGTTTGTTAAATGAAATGATAACTAACTTGTTCTTTCAAAAATAAAGATGGCCTACATTAACAAAGAAAAAATCTTAATCTAGTTAGTGTCAAATGGATACAACATACATTTATCATATTCAAGTTAAATCCTTGGTGTAGGGTGGGATATTTTCCACATAGGGGATTAAAAAGTAAAATCATCTGTCTTAAATACATATTGTCTTCCTATCAAAGTCATTCGGCCTTGAAATGGCTCTTAATAATGGGGAATGAACCCACTGGAAGAGAGGATAATGAAGATATGAAAAGATCCATTGTAATGAGGGGTAGAGGGTGCATGTCTCGAAGGAACTATTGACATTTCTCAATAGCCATTCAAAATCTATCCTAGGTGTATTTGCAACCCACAACTTCCACCTATGTAGAAATCCCAGTTTTTGGCCACTAGGTTACCTTCTTTAAGTGTGGCATGGGACTCTCGACCTAATAAAGTGATCACGGGATATGAAATCTCACAAGAGTTGGGTGGCTCAAGAAGGATTGCATGAAACAACCGTACCTAAGCCTTTACCCCTTCATGGGCATTGCCTTGCCTTATGGTGTAGGTACACTTGAGGCCAATCATTTGAAGTACCCTAAACAATCAATTGCTACATTTATGATGAAAAGTGATAACAGGGGGTTATTTGGATACCTACCCCCAAAATCCTAACCTGTGCTAAAATTTTGTTTCGTGATTTCTTAAAGGAGGATTTTAGTAGGTTCTTAGAGTTGTGTTTTAATTTTTTGTGGGGATTGGGGTCATAGACCAATCCCATTGCTTAAGGGTTTGTTGAAGGATCTTTGAGAACTCTTAAGTATTTATGATCCCCCTAGATCGCTTATGCATGCAGGGAGGAGAGCATACTTTGACAAAAGTGAGTTGTGGATTCCTTAATGTTTGCGAGTGAAAATGTCTACATGGGTGAAGCGTGATGATGTGTGTCTACTTCCTTTGTATAAAACACGTTCATTTTTCAGTAGGATTGTATGTTTGCAGGTGGACCCCTCCTTCCTCCATTGGTGATCCTTGTTACTTCAAACTTTTTTTCTCTTCCTATAGAAAATTATTAGTGTACAAATAAAAATAAACAATGATATATTTCAACTATACTTATGCTCATAACCTTGCACATAGTGGGCATCTATTCTCACCTAAAAATCTCTCACATATCTATACAAGTGATCGACAGAAGGATCACCAGTTCAATACACAAAGGTGCATAATCATGTCATTAATACACCATCTTCAAAAGAACAAAAACTATACAAATTGGGTTTTTCAATGATCTATGAGACTCAAAATTATGGATTTTTCATTATTTTCACGTGCCCAAGTGATTGTCCCTTTGAAAGTCGCATAGATCAACCAAAAGTGAATTTTCACCAACTTTCAACATATTAATGACAAAGAATCCCATCAAGATTAATTTATGGATGAAGGACCAAAATGCCTTAATATCATTAGCATTGAAGATTGGTACTATGGGTGGGTTCATGTCAACTCATGTATGAAAATATACAACAAAGTGGCGTTCCCTTTCCCATTGGAAATGAGTCTTTGTCAAGCTTGTTTGAGGCTTATAACAGGAATCCATTATCATGCACAAAAAGAAGAGAAGCCAAAGCAAAGTTATGTTATGTGCATGAGCTTAGCAAAGCCTTTTTCTCACAATCTCATTCATACATTCATAAGAATCAAAGATTTATGTTTTAAATCTCTCACCTATTGAGATCTTTGTGCACAACTTATTATCTATTCATTTGAAAGAGAAAGGTTCTAAAAGGGGAAAAACAAATCATCCAAAGAAGGAAGGAGTGAGCTCACTTTCTCACTAAATCCTCTATGGTGTTGTATTTATGGCCGATCCATTGGTATAACAATTTCATCCTTGTTTTATTTTTGTTTTTACATTGCATGCTCATGCCGCTTATTTTTTTTCTTGTTTCCTTCTTATGCTTGGATGATATTGAATATGGTGCAAAACAACATAATTGTGGTGGTAGTTTAGCCTTAGATAACAATTGTCATTTTTTCTCACCCAAGTCGAAAAAGATACAAAACAACAAGTTTTCATATAGTAATCATCAATAAAAGAGATGAAGTAGAGAGAACTTGATAAAGAGGGAGTCTCAATAGGACCACATATGTCACTATGAACCAACTACAACTAATCTTAGGCATGCCAAGATTTATCATGTTCAAACCTTAACATGATATGATTTCCAATGAGATGACCTTCATAAAAACCCTTAGTGGAAGAAATTGGAGGTAAGCCATGTACCATATTATACAATAGTTTCATATTAACAAAGTTCAAGTGACCTAATCTTTCATGTTATAGAATATTTTTTTCATTAGCATGTGCAACATAAGAATCAAAAGGTTGTTTTCTAGATGAGGTGAATCCAATAAAATTAAACAGACTGACATCATTATCAATAGGAATAGATGAAACAATCTTCAAACCATTATTAATATCTTTCAAGATATATCTATCAGGCCAAGCTTCAAATTTATAACCTTTTTTATAGGAATAATAAATAGAAAGAAAATTAATGGGCATCCTTCAACATGAAACACATATTCAAGTACATCATTAGGAACATTAAAATTGATATACCCAAATATTGAAATATTATTACCATCACTAACTGAAACTTTTTGAGCCAAATTATTTTCTTTGTCATACGACGTAAATAAGGAAGCATTGCCAATCATGTGATTAGAGGCACATGAATCCAAGATCTGTTCCAAAGAAGAGGAGATGGATTTAGTTGGTGGAATTGAATATGCAGTAACAACAACTTGTTATTCTTAAGAAAATTTCTTCTTGGATTAAGAAATATCATTATGCCTCTTAAATAAATTATTTTTAGCATGATTGGTCTTTTCATGGTACTTACATGGCTTCCACTCTTTCTTCTATGAAGCACCTAGACTAGCATCATTGTAAACCTTGTTTGAAGTACTAGGAAAATTAGGTTTAGTGTCATTTTAGGACCTTTGTATGGATTCTTCTTCTGATGATAAAAATGTACCTTATCAATAGTGATTTTACCTGATGATAGTAACCTATCCTATTCACAAACTAATTCTTTGGAGAATTCTTCAGAATTATATTTAAGATTTCCCTAAGACATTTAGATTTCTCTATTTCTAGTTTGAATAAACATATCATAGATTGGAGGAAATTTCTTCTCTATGATAATAATGAGTGTTGTATCATTCTTTTTATAATCATAACCACAATTATTCACTTTCTCATTATAACTATTGAGTTCTGCAAGAAATTTCTTGATCCTTTCAAAATCCTTAGGATCTAGTCCATGCATTTGCTTTTCTAGATAATAATTAGCAAAAACATAATCAATTTTGTCATAAATTGTTGGTAAAATATTCCATACCTCTACAAGATCATCTTCAGATTCATTGTGTTCCTATAAGCATCCAAATATAATTTGATCAATAAGACCTCTTGCCTATTCACACCATTCTTCCCATAGAACCACATCTTTTGCATCTGCTAATTTCTTGATGTCACCATTAGCAATCCACCATATATTATTTCCTTTTAGAACATCAAGACCAATTTCTATAAGAGAACGATTAATATTGACTAATTTGCATGCTCCACATCAATTGGTAATGCCATATTTTGTGAAAAATGCTAAAAACATGAAGAAATCAAGCATGTGGTTCATATCCAATTTTAAGATATATGAAAAGTAGGGATTAAAAATAAGATATGCAATGATATACTAGTATAACCAAATAATGCAATAAATCTCCTGATAAATTTATTCGATAAAACCCCATGATGGAGAAATATCCATAAAAGCAAGTTTCTCCTCTCTGAATTATAGAAACTAGAAAACTCTAAGTATGGAGTTCATATGGGATATATACAAATCTCTAGGTAACACACAAGCAAAATACAATGAATCCTCATTCACGTTGATTATATAATTCAGATGGATAAGAGATCATTTCCCATAATGAATATGGGACAAACTAACTTTATAAATTAGTGAGTTAATGAAGAATAATATGTTCAATAATCTAATAATACCTCATTGTGTATACAAAATGTCTTATCGTAATAATAGAAAATACAATACTAAATATGACCATTGAATAAACATTAAACACATTCTTATACGATCTATAAAACCAATGCCTAAAATATACTAAATATGACCATTGAATAAACATTAAACACATTCTTATAAGATCTATAAAACAAATGCCTAAAATATACTTTTTTTATGAGTCAGAAAATAAAAATAAAAATGGAATCAACTTATAGGAATAGTGTGATGCAAAGAAACAACCGATGCACAGAATTACCATATCAACACAACAACTATATCTTGTGTGGCCTCCATTGCTTGTAGAAATTATTTCCTTCACAACTAGATTGGAAGAATTCCGGCCTCCATCTGTATGTACCCATGTTGAGAAAATATCCAACATCATTATTTAACTTGGTCCATTAGATTAGGAAAGCATACAACGAGTAGAAAATTGATGAAAGTATATTAAAGAAACGCCTACGACCTAACTAGTTATCATTTTGTAGTAGCTTTTGTGGCATTTTACTACAATTTCATGTGCTTTTCCTTAAAAATAGCGTTAAAATAGTTGTTGGTGTTCATAAAGAAGATGGTGATGAGGTTATACATAGGTTTTTATTCATTGCATTGATATCTATGCCATTATTACTATTACTAGATATATTTTGTTATCCGGTCGTAATTAGAATTTCTAGATCTATGGTATTATTAGATATATCTTGTTATCCGGTTGTAATTAGAATTTCTAGTTGAATGAAACATATAACAAATTAATTTTACATCTAATTTTAATGATGAATAATTTTATATAACTATTAAAATTTAAAAAATGGATCAAAATCAAATATTACTTTTGTAAGAAAATTTTGGTACACAATGATAATTCAATACCAAATCTTTCCACTAAGAAAGTTTATTAATATTTTACATTTTATCTCACTTATCATTAAATTTTCTTCATTAGAAGGTAATAACATGGCTATATTTATTCATGTAGAAAGTAAAAACATGGTTATGCTTAAAACATGTTTATAAAGAAAAGCAATATGTTTATAATCTAATAGTTGTGTTTATCTAAAGTTCTTTCTTCCCAACACTAACACAATTTTAATATGAATCATTTTACTCTTGCTTAAAGTTTAAGTTCTTTTTCACTGATCTCCATGTTTATAATCTAATAATTTTGTTTATCTAAATTTTTTTCTTTCCAACACAATTTTAATAGGAATCATTTTACTCTAAAGTTCTTTCTTTCCATCACTATTTAATAGGAATAATTTTACTCTTACCTAAAGTTCAAGTTCCTTTCCCCTTTAGGTCTCGACCCTTACCTTCTACAACTTTTCTAGGCCCTTACCAACTACAACTTTTCTAGGCCTTTACCAACTACAACTTTTCTCCAAGAGCTATTATAAAAATGCAACTTCACAAATCATGTCTTAAATTTTGAAGGCTAGGATTTGGAGGCATAATTATATTACAAGGTTATGTCCTTTTCACTTCATAGGAAAATCTATTTATATGGGAAAAGGGGAAAATGGTGAGAAAGAAATTTTTTTAGATTAGAGTTGAAAAATTAATATAAATGAGTAAACACTCATTTTAGTATTATAAATTTCATTAAATTATTAAAATAATATTAATTTAGATTATAATTTTTCCTCCTTAAATTTAATTGATTGATTTTTAAAATCTTAATGACATGGATTGAGTTTATTTTCTTTTAAGAAGTGTAAAAGAGCTATTTCAATTTCTTATTTTAAACTTTAAAATCAACTTATATCAAATTTAATTTAAATAAAATAATATTTTAAATTATATTAAAAATTAACTTAAAAATAAATTAGTTACATAATTTAAATAAAATAATATTTTAAATTATATTAAAAATTAACTTAAAAATAAATTAGTTACATAATTTAAATAAAATAATATTTTAAATTATATTAAAAATTAACTTAAAAATAAATTAGTTACATAAAAATGTTTGAATTTATTGATCAAAGTCCTGACATAAATTCAAAGTTGTATGAGCATTTTTCCCATCTTTGAAATTTGTTCTTATCAAACTAAAAATGTTTGAATTCATTAATCAAAGTCCTCACATAAATTCAAAGTTGTATGAGCATTCTTCCCATCTTTAAAATTTGTTCTCAATCAAAATGAGAATTTTTGGAGAGCTTTAACATCAAGGAAATTAGAGCTTGGGAAGGCATTTTCAAAATAAAAAGTTTGAAAGAAAATTTGTATTTATATTTTTTGGTATTAATAAGTATCAATATTGGATATTATTAAATTAAAATATAAATATTTTTATTCAATTATTGCAAACACATAATTTATTACAAATTTTTTTATTATATTTATTTAAAATATCACTATAAAACAAATAATAAATTACATGTGAATATTATTTCAAAAATTATTTAAATAAAAAAACTTAATAATACTCACTTTATAGTTGTGAATATGAAATTTTTTTAATGTCTGTATGTTTTCCTTCAAGCTCACACTAAACATAAAAGTAGAATAAATCAATACCATGTTCATGACAAGCATTTGTTGTGGTGTTACTATCAACCAACCATATCATTGACATTTATTGTATTTTCATATTACAAGAGTAGTACTATTTAGAATTTTCCAATTAGAACAAGAATAATGCTTCAAATTTACAAAGATGTTTAAAGTTTATATGTAAAGATTAATTGTAAAAAGATGTTTAATTTGTATATATGTATTGTGTTTCTTATTTTCTAATTGAATCTTTGTGGATATCAAAGTTTCATTGTGTTAAATATATTCATGAAATTATTAACACTTGAATTAAATTAGTAATTTAGAGATTGTAGTTGTTCCAATAAGAGAAAACATATAATATTTTTATATTCTTTTAAGTATATAATATGTTAGCTTCCAATACTTTTCTTGTAAATTTAGGAAAAACTTCTACTCATTGGGGACACTCTTGTCTACGTTTTCAACTTTACCATGTTACTAAAATTAGTGTAAAATAACCTAAACCACCTCAAACACAAATACCTAGATTGGCCAGCTACAAATTTGACAAAACATTTGTTGTATTGTTGCTATCAACCAACCATATCATTGATATTTATTGTATTTTCATATTACAAGAGTAGTACTATTTAGAATTGAATTTTCCAATTAAAACAAGAATAATACTTCAAATTTACAAAGATGTTTATAGTTTATATGTAAAGTTTAATTTTTAAAAAATATTTAATTTCTATATATGTATTTTGTTTCTCATTTACTAATTGAATCTTTATGGAAATTAAAGTTTCATTATATCAAATATATTCATAAAATTATTAACACTAAAATTAAATTAGTAATTTATATATTTTAATTGTAAAACCAAATCTAAAATATTTCTATATTCTTTTAAATAAATAATATCTTAGTTTTCAATAATTTTTTATAAATTTGGAGGAAACTTCTACTCATCTAAACAACACTCTTGTCTAAATCTTTCAACTTTAATAGTTTCCAATACAACATAACATAAACCACCTCAAACATAAATAACTAGCTTAGCTTAGCTTGGCCAGCTACAAATTTGACCTAACAAGCTTTACTGCTTCACTTCCTATAAAACAGACAATGAATACAAATACCTAGGTTAGCTTGGCCAGCTACAAAATTGACAAAACAAGCTTTACTGCTTCACTTCCTTTTTCCTATAAAACAGACAATGAATTAGTATAAAATCCGCAGATCGTAAGTACACCAAATGTTGCTCCAAAATATTATCACTGCCATCATTATTATTTCAGTCTGTACTTCTCAAAAATATAGTCTTACATTAATTGAATTCAACATATATCCAGATATCACTAGTTACAACCGAAATTATCTGACTCTCAAAATCGACTAGGTGAAGGTGTAACCATGATTGCAGAATATTCAGTTTCAGCCAGGATGCATAACAGCAATCCTGTTAATAACTATATACAGAGAGGGGGGTGCTTATAAGCTTAATTGAGCTCTGGAATGCCCTCTAACGATGGTCTCCATCCACGGCTGCTGCATCTTCTTGTGGCGCCATAATCTTCTTTCGCCACCTTAAACTGAAGCTGAAGCAACGATGATTTCTCCTCCATAGAACGATTCGAAAGAAAGGCTTCCAGTTCTCGTTTCGTGATTACCAGCTTAACCCTCATGATACCGCTGCCCTCCTCCACAGACTTAACTGAAAATTCCTTCTGGCCCGTGAATTCTTCAGAAACCCTTCCGGATCCGCGAGATGGCAGACAGTTACCCATTTGTGATTAATGCCGATTGATTTCTTTTCGATGAGATAGATCATCCACAGCGAATTCTTTCGCAGGGCCGCCGATGAAATCTGTAATAATCTATTACTTCTGATGTATAGCAGAAACGATAGAAGAGGCTATCCCGAGAATGAGATTTGTGGAGGAGAGGACGAGTATATGTGGTAGCGGTAGGGCTGATACGGAGGGAGGGTCGGTGACTAGTTCTTATCACGTGGTCCGCAATGTCCGCCGTTCCTCGTGCGTCCGGCAGGCTCCTGGTTTTCCATCACATTCACGCGCACGTCATGCGGACTGCTGTTGAAAAGCTTTAGTTTCAACCAACCGGAGGTCCTAATCCTTCAAGGGTAATAAGGAGATGGCGATCTGTTCATTCCTATCCTCTGCGCAGACAAAGGTTAACAGCCACGGAGGTCATAGTAATCCTTTGCCGGAATCATAGTAATCCTTTGCCGGAATGCTTGGACGTGAGATTTGTAAACATCGGCGACTTACGCAGGTCATAGTAATCCTTTGCCGGAATGCTTGGAGTTGAGATTTGTAAACATCGGCCACTTAGGTTTTTTATGCGGGTTGCTCTATGTTTTTTCTCTTGGTTTCTAGTTCCAATCAAGTAATATAAATTTGTACAAAATCACAATTTTTTATTTAAATTGTATTTTTAAATGTAAAAATGGATTGAGTAGGTTGGAAAAGCTCCTAACTACTAGATAGATTTAACCACTCAAATCTACAAATTCAACAATATCTCTATAGATTTAGGACAAACCAAATAAAATATCTAAAAAAAGAATAACACATTTATACTA
Source organism: Picea engelmannii (assembly GCA_009831015.1). NCBI lineage: Eukaryota > Viridiplantae > Streptophyta > Pinopsida > Pinales > Pinaceae > Picea > Picea engelmannii. Next base: position 289,476 of record ML790862.1, on the reverse strand, counting down.
AGACCTTTATATGTAGCAAAAATTATGAGTTCCAAAAATTATCCACTTTTCATAAATTTGGTGTAAAATCTTGAAATGAAGATTGATTGGAATCTCTACATATTTTATTTTATTTTAACTTTTTTTATATATATTTCTAAATTGTAAAATGAAACATTATACTCAATAATACATTAAAACCCATTTTTATTAATTGTCAAATCCAACTTAAAGATGGGAGTCACCCTCCATAATACTTTTAGAATTCACTTTATTCACCCTATCTAAATAAACAATGGTTACAATTATTATTTTTGGATTTGGTGATGTTTATTAAATTAAGAAATCAACCCTTTTTCAATATCTATGGCTAGAATTCCTTTGATGGGGTGACAACTTTTCATCCAGCTAGCACTTCCCAGAGCCAGGTCGACACACCTCTCACTAGCTCCAAACTTGACGTTTGAAGACGATCATTTATGATGGACAAGCCCTCCTCTCAAATTGATGTTCCACCTAGCCCTGGTTCAGTGATTCAAGCATCCGATGAGGATGCGTCATCAACCCCCCCGGTACAACACTATTAACTCCCTCTCCATGGAAAGCACAACTCAAACTCTTAATCACGCCCTGGGATTTTCTTTGTCTCTCCCTTTATTGTATCTCTTTGTCCCCCGTTTTTGGTTCCTTGGTCTCAGCTCTAACCCTTGCTATGTGAATTCTACCGATACTCTACCCCTTAACAATCACCATTGCTCAAGGCACAATCTTTCTCTACGCTCGCTTTCTCCTCCTCCCCTGAGTCTTGTTCTTTTCTGGTGCACTTACATGCCTTGTGAGAAAGGTCCATTGAAGAGAGCCAACAACCTCAACTCGCGTCTTCGGGGGTGTGGCATACCATATTTTTGCTCAGCCATTCCTAACTGCCACTATCAGTGCCATACAATCATGCATCCCCACAATAATCTTTCTGTCGCCTCTAAAGATGTTAAGCCTAACCTCACTCATCCATCGCCCTCTATTCCCAGTGTTCCTAACCCAAACCTAGTTGTTGCTTCTAGCGCCCATCCCAACCCTCCTCCCCATCCCGGTTACTGTCACATATCCACTACCATAATCAAATTTTCGTTGATTTCTGCAGAATCAGAGCCCCCGAATTACCTACGGAGGCCTAGCGCAAGCTAGCTCTTTCTCTCTCTCTGTTCCCACGTGATCGTGGGTCATGATCACAGGTCAATTAATCGTGGTGCCTCTTTGTATTTCGCGCCTCGGCGCTACAGTGATGTCGAATCGTTCGACTCTACAACTGTTGAACCCCGGCAGGGCTAGAAATAGGCCAATAGGGACGAATCCCTACAGGGTTAGCAAATGGCCATTAGGAACGACCCTGTCGCGCGGTTGAGTGGAGTACAGGTGGCGAGAGGGGAAACATGACACGGTGGGCGGTGTGACAAGAGATGGGCCCCACTTCACACGCCACACCATTTCGGACCCCCACCCCCCCCCCCATTAAAGGCAGAATGGCAAGGGGGGTCTGAAATTCGCTTGAATGTCCTTGATCAAGGCGAATAGATCCTGACCGTTCCAGAGTTGCGTGTTCGATTCCGGACCCCCCCCCACACCCCCACCGCTAAAGGAAGCACAACAAGGGGGCTCCGGAATGAAGCCTCAGCCGTAGATCTGGGTGGGTGGACTTTGGTCATTCAGATCTGCTCGTCACTTACCCTAAGGCGCATTTGCGCCCCAGCTTAAAGTTGACATCTCTTCCTCACATCTGACGATAGTTATAGACCCTGAGATCTTCCGAAAGAATCTCGTCCGTTCATCGGGACTTAACCATATGCTAGTCATCCCAATATTTATAAGTCTAGATTTCGGGGTTTGAGAGCACGAGGGAACGTGCCCTTCGATATCCCGAGTGTCGAAACACCGAAGTGCCAAACAAGCCTAAATCGGTGGTTAGCCCCTTGGGTTATGCCTTGGTCAATATGACCTCTTCCCACATGATCACACTCTCTCATCCATCGGGATTTGTCAAGGCGAGAGCCCAACCTCTTGTCAACGGAACTCCCGAATCCCCGATCCCCGATTTATCGAAATGGGTAATCTCTCGACACGTAGCATCCTGAGATCGGTTGGTCTACGACTACTTCGGGGTTTCCATCATGGAACATCCCGATCTCTCGTTACTAGCACTCTCGAGTTCCCGACTCCCGAGTTCCCAAAATGGGAGATCTCTCAACACGTAGCCTCCCGAGATCTGACGACCCAAATCTATTTCGGGGCTTTTGCCCTTATTCACTGGGGGTTTAACCCTCGGTATCTTCTGACAGATCCAATGGCTGTCTATTTTTCTAGCCAAGATCTGACGGCTCAGACCGGTTCCTAACTTGTGCATTCTCCCACGACTTCCTGGACGAGAAAAATCAATGGCCCAGCCGTTCTCATGGACCTCGAGGATCTATGATCCCGATTTTGTCGCTATCCATGAAGGTACAGAAAGACCAGGTGGTAAGGCATTTAACATCCTACTTTCTCCTACCAAATCTAACGGTCATGAGTGACCACATATTTCCCGATGGGATCTCGTCCGTCGATCAACACCTATCAAGGTTAAGGTACTTATCTTTCCAGCTTCTTCTTCTTATCTGAGGATCGTGAGTGATCACAGATTTCTCGACGGGATCTCGTCCATCGATCAACACCTATCAAGGTTAAGGTATTTATCAGGGATTTCTTAAGGCCTTGCGCCTTCACGTCCTCCTTCCAGGTTCTTGATGATGTTTCCAAGGAGGGTATCTCTATGGGGAGGTTTACCCAGGGTACTATCTAAGGCAGATAAGGGTATCTCTCTCCCGAGAACCAGGTGCGAAGTCTGAATTAGACGAGTTTGCATATAAATAACAATTTAAGAGAGCATAAGCCACACACAGTCTTTCCATATAAACTTACAACTACCAGTACTGATCAAGACACCATACAGACATTCTTATAATGAAGTCATTCACAATTTCACAGCTTATGATCATAAATGTCAGCATACATATATTTCAAGATGTCAAAGGCAAAACACTTATAAGAAAGTAACACCAGGGGTTATGCAATTGCTGAGAGGGGTGCTCGTTTCCACCCAACTGTAGGCTCAGGGATTCCCAGTGGATTTACCACTAGCCACCCCCGAGCTAAGACCACGATGTTGTGAGACTGCGTCTCTGTTTGCCAGTGACCAGGAGCGAAGGTTACTCTCCTTCCTCTCTGCATATCACCAGAGTTCTTTTTTTCCCCTCGCGTTGTCCCCCCCAATCACTTCTCCCCCACGCCTTATCCTCTTGCAAGGTTGTGTGTGGCGCGATTTCCCTCGCGTCGGTCAGGACTGAGGGCTCTACGGATGGGTGGTTCACCTCCCCATCCCTCATTAACTCCTGAGGAGCCATCTTCCTACCATCCTGCGAGACATTTAATTCGGGGTCAGCGAGCCGCCTTTGGTTATCTGGGCCAGTGGAGTCCAAATACGGTATTGATTCTCGGTGGAAGTTAACGCCACCTTTCCAGGTGCCTTCCACCGCCTTTCTGCAACCATCGTGGTCTCTTTTTTCAGCACATCCCCTCTCAGCAGTCCTGCAATATAAATTCATAATGTTATTCACATTCATCGACCTTTTCCACAAGGTCCATTCACATCACATATTCACATTTCTGAGTTTGCCACAGTTCTAGGCCAGTCCAGTTATTTTTACAAACTGGGGGAAACAGGGTGTTACAATTCCCTCCCCCTTAAAAGAACATCGTCCTCGATGTTCTTATCTTTTAACATGAATTGCATGTACAAAAGTAAACAAAATCGGATATGGCTATCTCATGGAATCCTCCATTTCCTATGTAGCCTCATCTGGGCCAAAATGTCTCCACTACACCTTTACCTGTGCAATGTTTCGGTTCCGGAGTGGGGTTTCCTTTCGGTCCAATATGCATTGGGGTTCTGGTAGAAATTCTCCCTCCGGTTCCACCTGGATCACAGACCAGTAAATTATATGATTAGCATCATGTACATATTTCTTCAATAATGAAACATGGAAAACATCATGTGCTTTTACTATGGGAGGAAGTGCTAGCCGATAGGCTACAGGTCCCACTCTATCTTGAACCTCAAAGGGTCCACAATACTGGAGTGCCAACTTGGCACAAGCTCCCATTTTCAGGGAACTCCTTTTGGGCTTAATTTTGAGATATACATGGTCTCCCATTTTGAACTCTCTTGGAGTTCTCTTTTGGTTAGCATAACTTTTTTGTCGGTTCTGAGCGACCTTTAGATTTTGTTTTATCTGAGTCACTTGCTGTTCCATTTCTTTCAACATGTTGGGTCCAAAAGAAATCCTATTTACAGGATTACTCCAGCTGACTGGAGTATTACACAGCCTACCATAAAGGATATCGAAGGGACTCATCTTTAAATATGCTTGGTAGCCGTTGTTGTAGGCGAACTCTACCAATGACAGGTAGTCTTCCCACTTCCTAGGCTGGTGCATTACATGCATCCTTAACATATCCTCTAATATTTGATTCACTCTTTTTTTTTGTCCGTCGGTTTGAGGGTGATAGGCAGTGCTAAACAACAATTTGGTCTCTAAACCAACCATCAGTGATTTCCAAAAATGGGAAGTAAATTTGGTGTCTCTGTCAGACACTATCTCTTTCGGCATACCGTGCAGTCTGAACACCTCTTTCATGAATACCTGGGCGATATCTATCGCCTTGCAGATTGATTTGATGGGGATGAAATGAGCAGACTTGCTCAGTTTATCCATCACTACCATAATGGTGTCATTCTGTTTGGTTGAAGTTGGCAATCCAGTGATAAAATCCATGGAGATGGTTTCCCATTTCCATTCTGGGATGGGTAAAGGGTGTAATAGTCCTTCTGGGTGTCGATGTTCTACTTTAACCTGTTTACACTCTATGCATTGGGCCAAATATTTAGCTATGTCTTTCTTCAATCTAGGCCAATAAAATTGTTTCCGGGTGGCAGTGATCATTTTCTGGTATCCTGGGTGACCAGTATATGATCTTTTATGTAGTTCATCCATAATGAACCTCTTCAAGTCGTCAGAATTTGAAATGTACAGTCTATCTCTGTAAGTAAGCAGACCTCCTTCGGTCATCTGGTAGCCTTCATATTTTACTCCAGCGGGTTCTTGCTGTAGGTACAGGGTCACAGTCTGAACGAAGGGATCTGTCTCCTGTGTATTTTTGACTCTGTTCTTGACATCTGTCTCGCAGGTACTCACCGCTGCCAGGTGAATTGTTTTCATGCTTCTGATAAGGGCATCGACCACCCTATTTTCTTTCCCTTTAATGTGTTTGATTTCAAAATCAAATTTGCTAAGGAGGGCCATCCATCTAGATTGTATGGCATTGAACTTTGGTTGGTCAAACAAATACCGCAATCCACAGTGATCTGTCATAAGTACAACTTTTCTTCCCAAGAGGTAATGCCTCCACATTTTCAAGGCATGCACTATGGCAGCCAGTTCTAGATCATGAGTCACATAGTTGACTTCATGTTCGTTTAATTTTCGTGATTCATAACAGATCACACTTCCTTTCTGCATAAGGACTCCTCCGAGCCCTTCCTTACAGGCATCTGTGCACACAAGGAAGTCAGCTTCTGGGTCAACAATTTTCAACATGAGTGCATGGGTCAGTAGATGTTTCAGGGTTTGGAATCTTTCTTCACATTTCTGTGTCCACAGGAATTTTTTCCCCTTCTTCTGGAGGGCAGTGATTGGACAACCAATCTTGGGGAATCCTTTTATAAATCTTCTATAGTATCCCGCTAATCCCATAAAGAATCTGATGTCTGAGACATCCTTTGGGGTAGGCCATTCCATGATAGACCTGATCTTGTCAGGATCTACTGCTACCCCTTCCTCGGACAAAACATGTCCCAAGTAATATATTTTCTTCTGAAAGAAGTCACATTTGTTGAATTTAGCATAGATTTGATGCTCTCTTATCATTTGGAGCACAAGTCTAAGATGATCTTCATGTTCCTCTCTATTCTTAGAGTAGATTAATATGTCATCAATAAAAACTAGTACAAATTTATCTAAAAATTTACTGAGTACATTGTTCATTAAGCACATGAAAGTGGCAGGGGCATTGGTTAACCCAAATGGCATTACCACAAACTCATAGTGGCCATACCGTGTCCAAAAAGCAGTTTTATAGATGTCTTCACCCTTGATTCGGACTTGATGGTATCTCGACTTCAAGTCAATCTTTGAGAAAATAGATGCACCTCCCAATTGATCGAATAAATCATCGATCCTGGGCAAGGGGTACTTGTTCTTTATGGTTACTTTATTGAGTTGTCTATAATCTATGCACAGTCTAAGGGTGACATCCTTATTTTTCAAAAACAGGACTGGTGCTCCCCATGGGGACACATTGGGTCGAATATAACCCTTATCCATCATTTCTTTCAATTGCAATTTGAGTTCCACTAACTCAGGTGTGCTCATCCGGTAGGGTGTCCTAGACACTGGCACTGCTCCTGGTGCGAGCTCTATCGAGAAGTCAATGTCTCTTCTTGGAGGTAGACCCGGTACCTCTTCTGGAAACACATCTCTGTATTCTCTCAGGATAGGGTGATCATCAGGGCTTGGTTTATCACCCTCGATTGTTTTCAACACCTGCATTGCATATAGGGGACACCCTTTTCAGCAATACTTTCTCATTTGCAGGGCTAATATTTGCCTCACCGAGACCGGTTTTCGAATCCCTTGGAGGGTTATCCTTTTTCCTTCTTTGCTCACACATTCTATGGTTTTATGGTAACAATCCAGTCTGGCTTTATGGGTGGCAGCCAGTCCATACCAATCAACAGATCGTATGATCCTAGGGGTAATATGTTAAGGGTGGCTTGGGTGGGGAATTCACCCAACATTAATTGGCAGGCTGGTATGACCTCTGCTACCCTTCTTTTTGTGCCAGTGGATAACTGTACCAACCATGGCTTGGTTTGTCTTTGTGGTTGTAGTTTACACTTATCAATAGCTCTAGGGGCTATATAACTCAAATTTGAACTAGGGTCAATCAAAACAGACACCATATGGTTGAAAATCATACCTTCTATTTCCACCACTGAAGCTTGGTTATTATCCAAGGCTGCATAAATCTGCGGCACACTCCCTGCCACATCATTGACTGTGGTAGCTTCCTGAATGTTATAAACTTTCTGACTGTTTTGTTGTCGGCGTGGACAATCTCTCAGGAGATTCTCTTCTCCGCAACCCCAACGTTTCAGAGGTTCTCTCTTTGGGTTATCAGTCTTCAATGGTATAGGTCCAGAAGTTTTATTTCCGTTCAAGGAGGGAAAGTTCTACTGGAGTACACTCCGGGCTGGAAAGTTCATTCTGGGGTTCTTCTTGTAGTTCTTAAATCCTAAGGATTTGATCCCCGTTTTCTGAAATCTCGAACCACTCTTCTGTTTCCAGTCTCCACGAGACTCTACCCAATGTCCATATTGTTCATGACAATATGTTGCCTTTCGAATAGTGTTTTCTAAGGTCTTTGTCTTGTCAAATTCAATTCAGTTCCGGTATTCCTTGGGTAGCCCACTGATGAAGCGTTGCACCTTCGCCTTCTCTACTTTGATGCAGGGTGCATATCTCAATAAGTCGAGGAATTTGATGACATATTCCTCTATAGTGAGTTGCCCCAGTTTGAGTTCATAAAACTCTTTAGCCTTCTCGTCGAAATATTTTTCCGACAAATACTTCTTCCAGAAGTACTTCTCAAACTGTTTCCAGGACAAGTCCTCCTCGCGGACCCCTTTCATATTCTTAAGATCTTCCCACCAGATGGAAGCTTTTCTGTTCAGATTGAAAGTGGCCACTTGGGCCTTCAAATTCTCTGAAAAATCATGGACTCTGGAATATTTCTTCAGTCCAAGTAGCCAGGCCTCAGCTTCCTCTCCGTTCTTTATCTCACCGTCGAAGGAGGGAGGTTTGGCCTTTCTGAATTCCTCAAATTTATGACCCTTGGAAGTCTTTTGCTTCTTCTGTTTTCTTCGAGAATAGGAACTGGTCCTGCTGCTGGAGGAGCCTTCTGAATCGCCAGCTTCCTTCTCAGAGGAATCGTCTGGCATTGATCCTTTACCTCTGGGGTGGACCTTCCTTAAGGTGCTCCTCTCAGTATGGTCACTGATACGACCATGTTTCTGCATCTCGGGTTCATGTTGCATTTGTCGTTGTAGGTCGGATAAGGTCTGCAGTAAAACTGCAATAATTTCAATTTGCTTTTCTTGTTCTTTCATCATCCTTTCATTGTCGGCCTTGTAGCTTTGAAATTCAACCATGAGACTCCTCACAGTCTCGTCTAGATCTGGAGGGGTTCCTATTGCTCTTCTTTCGTCAGACTCTTCGTCTCTACTGTGGGAGCCTTCTGCCACCTCTTGGTGGGTCACCATTCTCTGCGTCTGTAAATTCCCATGGCTGATCGTCTGCTTGGGTGAAAAGACAAATGTTGGTTATTAGTCAAGAGTTAGATACATTTTAGAACCTGCGCATAAATTCATAACTCTTTCACATGCATACACAGTCAGGTTCTCGTTTCCAAGTTTTGATCCTGGATAAGAGAGTTAAGTTAGGGGGTTACTCTTTGTAGGAGTGCTTCAAACGGAGCTTATGCGCAACTCGTTCATGAGCCCAATTAGGCTGAGTGTTGTCACCATGCTCTGATACCACTTTTTCACATATCCACTACCATAATCAATTTTTTGTTGATTTCTGCAGAGTCAGAGCCCCCGAATTACCTACGGAGGCCTAGCGCAAGCTAGCTCTTTCTCTCTCTCTATTCCCATGTGATCGCGGGTCATGATCACAGGTCAATTAATCGTGGTGCCTCTTTGTATTTCGCGCCTCGGTGCTATAGTGATGTCGAATCATTCGAATCTGCAACCGCCGAACCCCGGCAGGGCTAGCAATAGGCCAATAGGGATGAATCCCTACAGGGTTAGTAGATGGCCATTAGGAACGACCTTGTCACGTGGTTGAGTGGAGTATAGGTGGCGAGAGAGGAAACACGACATGGTGGGCAGCGTGACAGGAGACAGGCCCCACTTCACACGCCACACCATTCCAGACCCCCCCCCCTTTAAATGCAGAATGGCAAGGGGGATCCAGAATTCGCCTGAATGTCGTTGATCAAGGCGAATAGATCCTGATGGTTCCAGAGTTGCGCGTTCGATTTCGGACCCCCCCCCGCCCACCGCTAAAGGAAGCACAACAAGGGGGCTCTGGAATGAAGCCTCAGCCGTATATCTGGGCGGGTGGACTTTGGCCATTCAGATATGCTCGCCACTTACCCTAAGGCGCATTTGTGCCCTAGCTTAAAGTTGACATCTCTTCCTCACATCTGACGGTCATTATAGACCCTGAGATCTTCCGAAATAATCTTGTCCATTCATCGAGACTTAACCATATGCTAATCATCCCAATATTTATAAGTATGGATTTCGGGGTTTGAGAGCATGAGGGAACGTGCCCTTCGGTATCCCGAGTGTCTAAACGCCGAAGTTCCAAACAAGCCTAAATCGGTGATTAGCCCCTTGGGTTATGCCTTGGTCAATATGACCTCTTCCCACATGACCACACTCTCTCTTCCATCGAGATTTGTCAAGGCGAGAGCCCGAGTTCTTGTCAACGGAACTCCCGAATCCTTGATCCCCAATTTCTCGAAACAGGTAATCTCTCGACACATAGCCTCCCAAGATCAATCAGTCTATGACTACTTCGGGGTTTCCATCATAAAACATCTCGATCTCTTGTTACCAACACTCCCAAGTTCCCGACTCCTGAGTTCTCGAAATGGGAGATATCTCGACACGTAGCCTCCCAAGATCGGACAACCCAAATCTATTTCAGGGATTTCGCTCTTATTCACTGGGGGATTAACCCTCGGTATCTTTTGACAGATCCAACGGATGTCGAGTTTTCCAGTCGAGATTTGACGGCTCATACCGGTTCCTAACTTGTCCATTCTTCCATGACTTCCTGGACGGGAAAAATCAATGGCCCAGCCGTTCTCATGGACCTCGGGGATCTACGATCCCGGTTTCGTCGCTATCCATGAAGGTACAGAAAGACCAGGTGGTAAGGCATTTAACATCCTACTTTATCCTACCAAATCTAATGGTCATGAGTGACCACAGATTTCCTGACGGGATCTCGTCCATCGATCAACACCTATCAAGGTTAAGGTACTTATCTTTCCAACTTCTTCTTCTTATCTAACGGTCGTGAGTGATCACAGATTTCCCAATGGGATATCGTCCGTTGATCAACACCTATCAAGGTTAAGGTACTTATCAGGGATTTCTTAAGGCCTTGCGCCTTCACGTCCTCCTTCTAGGTTCTTGATGATGTTTTCAAGGAGGGTATCTCTATGGGTAGGTTTACCCAGGGTACTATCTAAGGCATATAAGGGTATCTCTCTCCCGAGAACCAGGCACGAAGTCTGAATTAGATCAGTTTGCATATAAATAAAAATTTAAGAGAGCATAAGCCAAATGTAGTCTTTCCATATAAACATACAACTACCAGTACTGATCAAGACACCATACAGACATTCTTATAATGAAGTCATTCACAATTTCACAGCTTATGATCATAAATGTCAGCATACATATATTTCAAGATTTCAAAGGAAAGACACTTATCAAAAAGTAACACCAGGGGTTATGCAACTGCTGAGAGGGGTGCTCATTTCCACCCATTCGTAGGCTCAGGGATTCCCAACGGATTTACCACTAGCCACCCCCGAGATGATACCATGATGCTATGAGACTGCATCTTTGTTTGCCAGTGACCAGGAGCGAAGGTTACTCTCCTTCCACTCTGCTATCACCCACTCTGCATATCGCCAGAGTTCTCTTTTTCCCCTCGCGTTGTCCCCCCCAATCGCTTCTCCCCCACGCCTTATCCACTTGTGAGGTTGCATGTGGCGAGATTTCCCTCGCGTCGGTCAGTCCTGACGGCTCTACGGATGGGAGGTTCACCTCCCCATCCCTCATTAACTCCTGAGGAGCCATCTGCCTACCAGCCTGCAAGACATTTAATTCGAGGTCAGTGAGCCGCTTTTGGTTCTCCGGGCCAATGGAGTCCAAATACGGTATTGATTCTCGGTGGAAGTTAACGCCACCTTTCCAGGTGCCTTCCATCGCATTTCTACATCCATCGTGGTCTCTTTTTTTAGCACATCCCCTCTCAGCAGTCCTGCAATATAAATTCATAATGTTATTCACATTCATCGACCTTTTCCACAAGGTCCATTCACATCACATATTCACATTTCTGAGTTTGCCACAGTTCTGGGCCAGTCTAGTTATTTTTACAAACTGGGGGAAACAGGGTGTTACAGTTACATAGAGGCGTAGAGGGTGATTATTTGAGAGCTTTGCAAGGACACCGATGAATAGAATTTTTGAAAGGAATTGATGGAGAAGTTATTGAACTAGTAGATGGATTCAAGAGCAGAAAACCCCCAGTAGCGCCGCAATGATGAGGATCTTATTGAAACCATCATGACTTCCAAGTGGCCAGAGTCCTCCAGGCATGTGTTTCCTTACAACAATCTCCTCAAGTATCTTTCATGGCTAGCTCTATTTCATTTTTTTTAGCTTTTTTTTGGTCTTGTAGTCTATAGAACTATGTGTCCGGCTATAATCAACCACCTCACCTATTGTTTAAATCATACTATGTAATTATGTTTGATTTTAGTTGTCATAGTGACATACTTTGGAACTTTAACACTTGGTGGTGGGGCTGGTTTCCACTGTTGACTGCCTCAGCACCAGTGTCACTGATATTTTTTGTATTTTCAATTTATAAAAGGTAATATAATAACTAGCTTTAAAAAAAAATTATGACTAGAATTTGATAAAAAAATCAATTTTTTTATTAATTTGTTAAATTTCAATTTTAAATGAATATTTGATCCATTCAAAAAACCAAAAAATCTCTAAAAGGTTCTACTATAATAAAAATATGATCAACATTGAATAAAAGTTCACTATATAAAATAGCTTTTATTCACATTAACTATAACAACAAAGGAGGTTGCGGAGCAACAAGTACCTACCTAGAAGGTAGAGGAGCTTGTTGTTTCGCTTTGTCACAACACAAAAGCTTATAACATGGTAGACATGTTAGGGTAGGGATGTGAGTAGATATATAAATTGATGTGTTGTTTTTCTATTCATATGGTTGTTACGAAGAACAATCTATTCATGGATTGGTAGGCCACTGAATCGGGCTACTGAATCGAGATAAGTTCAGGTCATTGAGTCTGGCCACTAAATTGAGATAAAATGATGCCACTAAATTGAGATAGAATCGAAAATTTTAAAATGAATCTTTTTAAGGACATTAGAGTGTGGGATGAACATTTATGTAGAGGATATTTTTTTAAAGGATGTTCATTTTTCAAGGTTGAATAAATAAACAACCTCACTCTTCACAATTTTTTTCTTTTTCTACTGCAAAATATTAAAGGGGCAGCCCATCTGTCTTTTGATGTAGAATTTTTTATTTATTTGTGATTATCATTGTTTTCATTATAAATCAAACGTTAACAGGGACATTTAATACATGCTAATCATATATTTATTTGTGATTAGCATTGTTTTCATTATGAATAAAACATTAAAATGGACGTTTAATTCACTGTCAAACTTGTTTTGTGCATGCTTTAAAAATCGTAAGCACGTTAAAAAGGATGTTTATTTCACTTTCAAAAGGATGGTTGTTTCACTTTCAAATTTGTTTTGTGCATGCCATCAAAATTGTGAGCACTACCAAAATAAAAGATATGGTAGGGTTATTGACTAGATTTGTGTCATGAGTTATGAGTGTTAAGAAAGTGGTCCCAAGCAAACATTATTTTGCATCTAAAAAAATTCAACCACATAACATTTGTTGTGAGTGCATGCAATAATATTTCCACGCAGATATTGAAGTGACTACCTTTGAAAAGACATCGTACACTGCATTTTTTATTCATAGTTCCAATTTTTTACATGGGATCCCATCATTGGACCACTTGGAGAAAAGTCACTTTCTCTTCTTTACATAGTAGGTCTTTTATTTAAATAAGTTTTTTAAACCAAGCAATCAATGCGAGGGAGTCTCGAGAACATTTAAATTATAAAATATGATAACAAGTTGGAAGTGACCGATGTTAAAGCTGTGTCATTGTCGGCGTACCATAACACTAGTTCTTTGCAAGTAGACACATGACAAAACATTGACATGTGTTCTTTGCAAATGGACACATGGAATTCATGAAGTTAATCCAAGAAAACTCTTCTCAAGGGCTCATGTAGGTAAGGACGGGTTGTAACAACCCTGTTGCAAGTTCGAAGCCTAGGGTGCTCACATGTTGTGCATTGTAGCGTAATATTGACCTTCAATGTCATTGACAATGTATTTGCAAGCCTGTTCATGGAGGATCCAATCATTATCTCAATTGCAACTCAAGAAACTGCTACTATTGGTGTTGTTGCTTCTCAGACAATTGGATATGCTTAAACTAACTCATATGCTTTCTCAGATATTGTTAAGCTTTGTGTTTATTACTGACTACTTCGTCATTTCTCGATGGAGTGTGTTTATTTCAGAATACTTTGGGCAGGTGACATACATTATGCCTACCAATAAAATCTTTGTGCTGGAAGGGTATGGAGAGCTCAAGTCAATTAGGTCTTCTTTCCATTATAGATGTTCTGATCCTGACCAGATATGCCTATCAGGTAAAGAGGAGAAATGTTATGCGATATGAGGAGTAGAGGTAACCCCGCAGAGTGTTAGTCTTAGTATGCATGCGCTATGGAAGTTGGGAAGGTTGGGAATGACTTAAGGGAGATTCTGCAGGTAAAAAGGCGAAGGTTCAGGTATGTTTCTCTAACAAGAAAATCCAATTGCTATGTCCGATAATCTATCAATGGTATGGTGTAAAAGTTGATATAACATGTTTTGATGTACAAAAATGGGGTTCCATAGGTTCTCCCAAAGAATCCTTTTTTTGGAAGAGGCCATCGAGAAACACAAAGTCTCTGTGAGAAAGAGGTAGGTCTCAGCAAGCAAACTCTAGCTTAATAACATGTGAAATGAGCAATATTTATTTCAAGACATCTAGTACATATGTAAAATTGAAGTACCATGTTCAAATAGACTATGGATTTTGGGCCATCTTTCTTTGTTTTCTTCGCTTTACTTATCAATTACTCATATGGTGGCCCATGGGTGGCTGAATCTCGTTACCAACATAAAGGATAAGAGTGATAGGAAGTTTAAGATAGCTACAAAACTCCTCTCAAACTAATGATAGGGACTTAATTTGGCGCTTTCCCAATTAGGGAACATATGTCTCTTATTCTCTCTTTCCTACCTACTTCATATCTAGTTGTTCACCATTAACTCATCGTTAAATGGGGTCGACATGCTGTGAAGTTGAATGATGTCGGGATTTTCCCAAATAGGAAAATTATCACTCATTTTTTTGAATAGAAAATTTTGGATCTTGTGCATGTGAAGGAGAAAGAAGAGAAAAAAAAATATCAAGACAAAATACCCACCAAAACCAGTGGAAAAACTACCACGCCACCATCATAATAAAAAACAATGAACACCTAATATTAAAAATTCTTCTGGGACTCTCAAAACCCTCCTCTTGCATATGTTATTGATTTCATCGTTCAAAGGAATTTGAGAGTGTTTGGTCAAGGTATGGATTTAATTCAAGCCTTTTTTTGTTTTCTCGTTCATTTCGTTGTAATTCTGAGTTTTTTTTCCCATGCAATTCATTAGGTTTCTAAGAATTGTAAATCCCTCTAAATCCCCGTAACTAGAGTAAAAAGAAGTCACAACTCTCTATAGTCAGGACAATATGTTCTTTCTTGCCTGATAGAATTTGGATTAGTTCTTGGGGGAAATGCAGAACTAACAACTTCTATCAGTTAGGGCGCCCCATATTTTCTAAGGAAAGAGAATCAGGGGGTAAGGGAAGAGTCTGCGGAATTCAAGCTTAATCTAGGGAGGACTGCTCATAATCAATAGTTATGACTTCCCTATATACATATTGGTTGTTCAGAGTTTCTTGTTAACCATTCCATACTTTCTTCTTCACCATGATACAAATGTAACATCCCGCTCTGGCGCACTGAGCGAACTTATTCTTTGAGGACACTTGCTTGCAAGTGATCCGGATTATTATGCTATTAAAACTTTTGATTTTGATTATGAGGCATTATGGGTTGATGATATGTTGTTTTACTACATTGACATAGACAGGTGCTATTGACTTGGTTTTACTGAGTGTGCAGGATTATGAACCTAGAGGATGCCGAGGTATAGATGGAACCCCTTGGACTCCAGATCGAGTCGGGGAGTGTACCATTGGGGTTTGATTGTTTTACTGTGATTTTAGTGCTTCTGATTAGATGATATGATATGGATATATTCTGACATGATTTGTTGATCATACAGGATGACGATAGCTTGCCGACCAGACTCACATGTGGAGTAAAGGGGTCATGCACGACTACCAGAGATGTTGAGGGAGAGGTATGGACAACAACCCTGCCATAGCCTACTAGCACTCCCGTCGTGGTTCGAATTGTAGGTTAACGTTTACCTAGTTCGAGAGGACCCACGATGCCATGAGGGCAGACTGCGATAGTCGCTCACAATGATTCTAAGGGGCGAGCAATAAGGCCGGGGGATTATTCCTTAGAGGCCCTTAGTCTCCCACAAGTTCACCTGGCAGAGTGTTGACTCCTAGGGTTATTGATGTCTACCAAGTCAGTCAAGAGCCGAGTGGCACCCTTAGAGCAGGTAGTGCGTCCTGAAGGGCACATCGCACAAAGTAAACATATTAAGGCGAGTGGCACCCTTGGAGCACCTAGTGCGTCCTGAAGGGCACGTCGGGTTGCTGATGATAGAGGAATGAACCTAGATGGCCTTAGGATGAATAACGTGCTAAGTATCTTTAAAACAATTTCCCTAATTAAATGTCACACAGTACAAAATTTAAGGTCTAAGTCTAAATTATGCTAGTGGTAAAATTTTGTCTATCTATAAAAAATAATAATAATAAAAATAAAAATAAAAACAACTTAAATAATAATTATGATTTCGTTAAATCTTGTAACACGAAGGGAGTAAGAAATGTAATTTATTCATAAAAAAAAAATCTGTTAAAACAAAATTAAAAAAAAAGGGAATTAACTATTTTATTATTTTTGATAATTTAAATTATATTAATTAAAGGATAAAAGGGTAAAAGGGTTAAATTCCACACCTGCCTTTTTGAGTTCTAATTAAAAAGGGGAAAGAGGGAAAATCTAAAATTTTAGGAAACTAGGAAAAGAGGTAAACTTAAAAAGGGAAAAAAGGGAACATAAAGGAAAAAGCGGAAGGCCAAACTTAGTAAAGCATCTACCATTTAAGAGCTTTCTAATTTAAACTGAACTAGCAATTTAATAAAAGGGAAAGTTATTAAAACCTGTAAGAGAATTTGGGGACACCTAGGAGTGATTCTAGGAGTAACTCTAGGTGGGTGAGGGAAATAAAGATAATTAATTAATTAAAGAAGTTAATTTATGGAGGAATGAAGGGGATGGGTGACACTTGTACAGGGAGGAATTTTTAGGAATTAAATTTTAAAAACTTAATTAAAACAAGATTTTGGAAAAGTAAGGAACCCCGAAACTCTATATAATGAAGGGAGGAGATGGAGCTTGGAGCATCTTCTGTTGCATAACATTACACTACAAAACTATCTACTTGACTAATTTAACTTGTGGGAGTTGAGATACCCAGCTCGGTGAGGAGTGGTAGCTCGGCCTTGCGAGGCGAGCTGGGAGATAGTTGAAATCTCTGGATAGTGTGTGTGGCCCCTTTGCGGCTTGGGGGGCTAAGGGGGAAGAAGAGTACCCCTAGCATTGGCTGGGAGGACCGGTGAAGTCTCACCAGTTGGCAAGCGGGAGTTGCTCGGAGCGCGTGGGACGTCATTCAGAGCGAGCGATCAGGCAATGGTATGCTCTCTTCATTTTTGTATGGTAGAATGTATTAGGACTTATGCTTGGATCTGCTTATTTAATGGAGAAGTAAACTACTTTTTTTTTTAAATTGATGACTGAAACTTTTCTTAGCCTAACTCGATGATAGGTTGAATCCCATGGCTTCTTTTCCCCACACGTCTTGACCACCTTGCTATGTTGATTGTGACCTTGAGGATGTTTAGCCTTCATCCCTAGCTCACTAGTCCTCACCTGAGAAGTCGGCCAGGAGCCTGATCTATGGTCGTCACCTCAGCGTTAAAAGACCTATGGATCTCAAAGCCCTTCTTTTCTGTGCGAGGATGATGAAGCGAAGGATGAACCTATCAATCGTCTACCTCTGTTGTTGTCCTTACCTGATTGTTTGACTCGTGCCTTCCAGTATGACCTCTATGTATGAATTATCTTTCTTCCTTGACATTTATTTTTCTGCGCCTTGACTGATAGAATCCCTGCGATCCTTTCGATGAGTTATCCTTATGGCCCTGGAGTTCTCTTACTATTGTCAGCATTTTTATATTGGTATCCTGAGATGTAAAAAGTATTCAACTTCAACTTGCGTTTAAATTCTTAGATAAATTATAATTTTGTGTTTTGTATTGAAGGATAAATTCTAACCTGGCTTTATTTTTCTTGGACCATTTACAACTCGGTGTTTGTTTTGAAGAATAATTTTGACCCTGTGATCTTATGCTTGGTTAAGTTATATTATGAGTTGTATAATTGACATCCCACTCGAATGGAAAATTTTTATTGTTATTCCAGTATGTGTGTTGCCTAGAAATTGTACTGTTGTCTGATTATCGTGTTGCCTGGCGATTTTTCCACCTCTCTAGACTCCATTTTGTTTTACCTTAGGACGATTTTTTCCTTAAAGGTCAATTGAGTTTAGCATTAAAAATATTCTGTTTTTCGATTCCTGGTGCTTCCACAGATTGCATCTAACTGAGGATGAGTTATTCCTGTTATTGCTTACGGTTTGCTATCAAATTTGTGCCTGTGATTCCCTTGTTTTTGACCACATGTTGCCCGTTATTTGGTTGGCCGAAATTGTGAACGTTGATTGAATTCTCGTGTTTGCAGATGAAATCGTGATTGTGTTTTTCCACTTTTAGACCATGAATTCCCCCCCCCCAGGATGATGACGTTTGCTGTTAAAAACTCACGTTTTTTCCATTTAAATTGATGCCACGTCTCCCGATTGAATGCCCACGGTTTGACATTTATTAATGACTGATGTTGTTGTAGTTTACCATGGAATGGAGGTTGAATTTCTTGACGGTTTCTTTTACACGCCCTCGACAATTCTGCTGATTTAATTGATGATTGTGTGGTTGCCTTAGTTGACCACGACTTACCCTTTAAACCTCCGATTGTGTTGCTACTGGAATGACTTCATCCTGCCTTCTAATTGTGTAACATAAGGATACTGTGTTGCATTTATTTAAATGACAGGGAACCATATAATTCCTTCCGGGGTGTATTGGTGCAGCGATCTTGCCTATTTATTGATAATAGCATTGTAAATCCCTTCTGATGAACCTTCTGTACAACACCAACCTTTCTTCCTTCGTCCCTGGTGGGCTCTCTATACCTACGTTTTAAACCATGCTTAACCAATTAAAAGGGAGATTTTCTCTTTTATGGTTGGGACTAACGAAAAACTGGTATTAATGAGAGACACCTTATTAAATGTGTTTTCCCTCTTTTTTTTGTTTGCATGCGTTATCATTAACTGTATTACACCTCTTGATGGTGGAGTCTCTTTTTTTATCAGACATTTTTGCCGACTTCGTTAAACCCTCCTTTTCCATTGGTCCCCTATTTGATAACCCCTTTCATTAATGGGAAATAGCTTTCTCAGACAGCGACTTGGAAACCTTTTCATTTACTATAGTTTTCTTTTTTAAAACTTACATCAGTTGGATGTTTAATTTCAAGTTATAACTTGAATAATATAAACTTTTAAACTGTAAATGTCATTACTTATCAACTACTTATGAATAGGACCTATTGAGAGGTAATCAAATCATGACAGATGTTTGACAAATGAAAATGGATGGATTAGTGACTTTCAGTATCTAAACAATAACGAAATGACAACTGAAGAAATAATTGATTCAAGTTAAACCCTAGAATGTGTTGGACAACTATATTCATTGATCAGCTAAGTTACTGTTGCGATCTACCTTACCGGACAGTGTTTGTGTTTGGCTTATTATTTATGGACAACATTCCTCCTTTCCTTGTTTAGCAATGATGAATATGTGGTAGGATATAGTATTATTAAATTCAAGTGCACATTGTTTAGCTTGTTGTTATTTAACTCAGCATTATGCCATGTATTTATAGTCTATGATTTCAATTTATTTAAATGACAGCGATATAATATGATTAGTGTAGTGATATCAATGCTAGATGGCTATCCTCTAATAGACATAGATTTTAATGATAGAGTGCATTACCACTGTTGGACATGGATCATTTATTGGGCAGAGTTGTGGATTGCTGACAAGAGAGGTTGATTGGTTAACGCACATTTTAGTTCCCTTTATGATAACTTTGTGATTATCATGATAACCCTTTAATTAGTTCACTCCTTCACACCTAGACTTCATTCTAGAGGAATGAAGGGTTTGGTTGTTGACAAAGTCGTGTTTAGCTTGCGTTTCCCATTGAGGTGTTGTTCATTAATTACTGTTTGTACTGGGTTTTGTAAACATTTAATGTGATGGGTTTTCTCACTGTAAGGGTTCTAGCTGCTTGTTGAAATTAATTTTGGGTACGAGGGGTTGTTAGGATGTTTGACCTTAGCTTAGTAGGCTTGGTCTGCTTGTGTCAGGTGGTATGTAGACACATCCTTGTTCCTCGGAACATTCTCCAGCCCTGATGACCTTAAATGGTCAAAAATGATGGGAACCTGGGCTTGAGCATTTCTTATGTGTCCTGGAGGTCCTAACCATTGCAGGGTAGGATGGGCGGGTAGTCGTTCTTATTCTTCCTCGGTTGAATGTCGTACATTGCTTCTTGGTGCTTGATTTATGTTAGGTTGTTATGTTGTTGTTGCATGAGTTGCATGTGTTGTGTTCGTCGTCGTGTTGTGATGTTGAGTATAATGTCATTATTACCTTCCTACACACCAGTACAAAAAAAATAAAAAATAAAAAAATTTAAGGGTGATTTTACCGGTTGTACATCGTAGGAGTCATATTGGATGGGGATGTGACATGTGGTATCAGAGCGGGTTCAACCCGCGAATTGGGATCGCTACAGCTTTCATTGATATGATTTGATTATAAGCTTACTAATTGACTTGACTTGTATTCATGTAGGTAATCATGGTTAGAGGATGTCGGGGAGATAGATGACGGGGTGCTAGGGGAGGAGGCTCGACGCCCCCAGTAGCATCCACACCTGAGGGGTCTAACCCCCAGGGAGACAAGCATATTCTCGGACAGGAGAAGATAATAGTTGGTGATGTAGTCGAAATGATGAGATATTTTCAGTGAATGTCCGAGGCACTGATCAATCGTTTGGATAGAGATGAGGCCAGGGCGCCGACACCCACTGAGGTTCCACCGCGTGCTCCAGTTGATACTGGTAACATTCACCGTGAACTCGAGAAGGTCAAATTTCCTGAGTTCTTTGGTTCCCTAGATGGTGCAGCCGCCGAGGCATGGTTGGAGAATATGGTGATCTGCTTTTCACTTCATGATTATACCTCCAACATGAAGGTTCGCATGGCGGTCTTTCAACTAAAGAGGAGTGCTCTTCTATGGTGGAAGATGCTCCTACCACAGCTGAACGTGGTTGTCGAAGATGTGTCATGGGAACTGTTTGAGGAACGGTTCCGAGAGAGGTACCTTTCAAAGGAATTCATTGAGCGTTAGCTCAATGAGTTCAACGCCTTACGATGGGGCGGTCGTATGGTGCCCGAGTACGAGGCCCATTTTATGGAGCTGCTCTGGTATGCTCCACACCTTAACACTGAGAAACTTAAGGTCAAAAGGTTTGTGTTTGGCCTTAACAACAACATACGTGCTAAGGTTAGGATTTTGATGTCTCAAACCTTGCATGATGCCATCTAGAAGGCCCTCATAGCAGAGGAGGTGCTTATCAGCGGGGGTCAGACCAGGACACCAGCAAGACTAGCAGGGCAGGTGTCATCTGACACACAGTAGCATTACACACCAGCCAGACATACGCCGAGATATTGTGGCTTCCATAGGGGATCCACTTTCACTACACCTTGGAGGCCGACGCGTCGACCACAACAGCGTCGACCGTAGCAATAGCATTTTAGGCCTATTCAGTAGAATAGACCAGGATTCCAAGCCGGTGGGCCATCATATTCTACTTCGGGTACCAAGAATACTGGGTTGAAGAAGGGGTGTTGGACGTGTGGGGAGCCACACTACCAGCGTGACTACCCTGTGGCGAGGACTAGAGCGTCCGGATCAGCTAGACCCACTATCATGGGAGATATGGGTAAGGCCCAACGGATTTATGTAGCGGTGAATAACCGCTAAGCAGATCATTAGTCGATTGTGCTCGAGATGATAGGTATCGTTGCTGACTAGACCCTTAGTATTTTGATAGATCCCGGTGCTACCGAGAGTTTCATTTATGGTGTAGCGCTAAAAAGGATTAAGGTAAAGGCAGTTGAACAAGAAAAGTTTAGCTTCGTAGAGATGGCTTCGGGGGCCAAACAAAAGGTTGGAGGAAAGGTTATGGGATATACCCTTAACCTGGGAGCGTTTGTCACCAGGGCCAACTTGTACGTCACGATCTTAGGATCTTATGACATCGTGATTGGTATGGATTGGCTGGAATCGCATGAGGCAATACTCAACTGTAAGACGAAATGGTTGAGCTTGGTCGATGATGAGGGATAAAGACGTGTGATTGTAGGCTGAAACCAGGGAGTTTCCCTGAGGTTAATCTCTTCCTTACAACTTCGGAAGAGCATGCGCAAGGGGTGCAAGATTTATGCGATCCTTGCATTAAACGAGAAGGGAGTAGCGGAAGGTCTAGAACACCTTCCGGTGGTGAGAGAGTTTGCGGACATGTTTCCAAAGGAGTTACCTGGGATGCCGCCAGAGAGGGAATTGGAGTTTACTATAGACCTAAAACCGGGAACCAAACCGATAGCTAGAACACCTTATCAGATGTCAACCCCGGAGTTACAAGAGTTGAGAATGCAACTGAAGGAATTGTTGGACCTAGGACTGATACGTCCTAGTGTGTCACCATGGGGTGCACCTGTTATTTTCATATGAAAGAAGGATGGGTTGTGGAGGCTCTACATTGACTACCGTCAGTTGAACAAGGCCATGATCAAGAATCAGTATCCGTTGTTGAGAATTGATGATATGTTCGATCAAATGAAGGGTGAGATGGTGTTCTGAAAGATTGACTTGCGATCAATATACCACCAGTTACGGATTAAGGAAGATGACATCCCTAAGACTGCCTTTAAGACGAGGTTTGGACATTACGAGTTTACTGTTTTACCATTTGGACTGACAAATGCCCCAGGGGTATTTATGATTTTGATGAACGGGGTGTTCCGCGGGTACTTGGACAAGTTCATCCAAGTATTCATTAACGATATTTTGATATACTCTCAGACGACGAAGGAGCATGACGAGCACTTGCACTTAGTACTACAGTGTCTACGAGAGAAAAAATTGTATGGGAAGTTGTTCAAATGCTCATTTTATCAATCGAAGATTCACTACTTAGGGCATGTCATCTCCGACGAAGGCATCGCCATGGATCCAACAAAGGTCAAGGCTATCATGGAATGGCCTGTGCCGACGAATGTCCCAGAAGTGTGTAGCTTCATGGGTTTAGCAGGATACTATCAATGGTTCGTCGAGGGATTTTTGAAGATAGAAAATCTGATCACGGAATTGTAGAATAAAAACAAGAAGTTTGTTTGGACTGAGAAATGCGCAGAAGCATTTCGGAGGCTCAAGGAGTTGTTGACAACAACACCGATACTAAAGGTCCCAAACATGGACGCGAACTTCTTGGTATGCACTAACGCATCGAAGGAAGGCTTAGGCGGAGTCTTGATGAAAGACAGATGAGTGATCACTTACATTTCGAGGAAACTGAGAAGGCATGAGGAGAACTACGCGACGCATGATTTGAAGTTGTTAGCCATCGTATATGCCTTGAAGGTTTGGAGACACTACCTTGCTGGATGAAAATTCGAACTAAAGAATGACCACTGTGGACTACAACACATCTTTACGCAAAGCAATATGAACGCACAACAACAATGTTAGTCAGAATTGGTTAGTGAGTACGACTTCGAGATTACTTATATAAAAGGAATAGTGAACCGAGTGGTGGATGCATTGAGTCGGAGACCACACATCTTTTCGATGCTGCCTCTTCAGACAAATCTACGTGAAAAGATTCTAACTTTACAGCGTGATGATGACTGGTACAAAGAGGTTGAGGGTTTTATCGGAAAAAACACAATGATGGTACCACGATTTGAAGGATTTTCATTTGATAGCGATGGTTTATTGAGGTTTAAAAATCGGATCTACGTACCACCGAACGACGAGTTGAGGATGTTGATCTTGAGCGAGGCTCATAGAGCAGTTTACATGGCTCACCTGGGAGTCACGAAGATGAGGGAAAACCTTAAACCCTTATTCTTTTGGAAGGGAATAAAGGAAGACATAGTCAATTATGTGGCTAGATGTCTAGAATGTCAGCAGGTAAAGGTTGAACATAGAAACCCAACATAATTACTACAACCACATGTTATTATGGAATCGAAATGGGAGGTTATTTCGATGGATTTTATTGTTGGATTGCCACTGACGGCAAGGAGACATGACTATATTTTCGTAGTAGTAGACACTCTGACGAAGAGTGCTCACTTTATCCCTATGCACATGGCATATCAGGCACCTGACATAGCTAGATTTTTTATCAGTGAGATTGTGAGGTTGCATGGCATGCCTAAGAGGATCATATCTGATCAAGGATCGATGTTTACTGGGAAATTTTGGACGAGTTTCCAAGAGGCCTTGGGAACCCAACTTAACTTTAGTACTACGTATCACCCAGAGACTGATGGACAGACTGAACGAACGAACCAGACCTTGGAGGATATGTTGTTCATGTACGTGATGGACCAACAAAAACGTTGGGAAGAATTCTTGCCACTGGTGGAGTTCGCTTACAACAACAGTTACCAGAGCACCATTAAGATGGCGCCTTTCGAGTTTCTTTACGGGCGACCGTGTCGGACACCTTTGAGTTGGGATTGGCTTGAGGATAGGGTCCTGGTGGGACCAGAATCGATCCAAGAAATGGAAGATCAAATGCAAACAATAAGACAAAGGATTAAAGAAGCATAGGATCTACAAAAGAGTTATGCCGATGCGCACCATGTCGACCGTAGTTACAAGGTCGACGATCGAGTCTTCTTACGGGTTAAACCGCATAAGAGTTTGATCAAGTTTGGGAAGGGAGCTAAACTCTCTCCTAGGTTCATGGGACCTTTTGAGATTGTGGAGAGAAAGGGGCCCGTGGCCTATCAACTAGCCTTGCCGGATTCTTTGAGGCGTATGCACGATGCTTTTCATGTATCTGTTTTGAGATATTATATTAGTGATCCTACACATGTTATTGACATGAGTTCCTTGCAGGTATCGAACAAGGGGGCGCTCACAGCTGAGTCGATCTGCATCTTGGATCATCGCATTTGACAGCTACGGCATCGAACGATAGAGCAGGTCAAGGTCCAGTGGGACAATTATAGTCTGTACTCGGTGACCTGGGAGGATGCATAAGATATGCGCCAACAGTTTCCATTTTTGTTTGATAGATAGACATATGATACTGTGATACACTTTATTTCAGCATATATACTGTGAAACTTCAGGATGAAGTTTAGACCAAGAGGGGGTGTATGTAACATCCCCTTTTGGCGCACTGAGTGAACTTATTCTTTGAGGACACTTGCTCGCAAGTGATCCAGATTATTATGCTATTAAAACTTTTAATTTTGATTATGAGGCGTTATGGGTTGATGATATGTTGTTTTACTACATTGACATAGACAGGTGTTATTGACTTGGTTTTACTGAGTCTACAGGATTATGGACCTAGAGGATGTTGAGGCATCGATGGAACCCCTTGGACTTCGGATCGAGTCGGGGAGTGTACCATTGGGGTTTGATTGTTTTACTATGATTTTAGTGCTTCTGATTAGATGATATGATATGGATATATTCTGACATGATTCGTTGATGATATAGGCTGATGATAGCTTGCCGACTAGACTCACATGTGGAGTAAAGGGGTCATGCATGACTACCAGAGATGTCGAGGGAGAGGTGTGGACAATAGCCCTGCCACAGCCTACTAGCACTCTCGATGTAGCTTGAATTGTAGGTTAACGTTTACCTAGTTCGAGAGGACCCACAATGCCATGAGGGAAGACTGCGACAGTCGCTCATGATGATTCTAAGGGGAACGCTATAAGGCAGGGGCCTTATTCCTTAGAAGCCCTTAGTCTCCCACAAGTTCACCTGGTGGAGTGTTGACTCCAGGGGTTATTGATGTCTACCAAGCCAGTCAAGAGGCGAGTGGCACCCTTGGAGCACATAGTGCGTCGTGAAGGGCACATCATGCAAAGAAAACATATTAAGGTGAGTGGCACCCTTGGAGCACGTAGTGCGTCCTGAAGGGCACGTCGCGCAAGGGAATAGATGAGGCGAGTGACACCCTTGGAGCACCTAGTGTGTCCTGAAGGGCACGTTGCGTTGTTGATGATAGAGTAATGAACCTAGATGGCCTTAGGATGAATAACGTGTTAAGTATCTTTAAAACAATTTCCCTAATTAAATGTCGCCTAGTACAAAATTTAAGGTCTAAGTCTAAATTACGCTAGTGGTAAAATTTTGTCTATCTATAAAATAATAATAATAATAATAATAATAATAATAATAACAACTTAAATAATAATTATGATCTTCGTTAAATCTTGTAACACGAAGGGAGTAAGAAATTTAATTTATTCATAAAAAAAAATCTGTTGAAATAAAATTAAAAAAAAGGGAATTAATTGTTTTATTATTTTTGATAATTTAAATTATATTAAATAAAGGATAAAAGGGTAAAAGGGTTAAATTCCGCACCTGCCTTTTTGGCTTCTAATTAAAAAGGGGAAAGAGGGAAAATCTAAAATTTTAAGAAACTAGGAAAATAGGTAAACTTAAAAAGGGAAAAAGGGGAACATAAGGGAAAAAGCGGAAGGCCAAACTTAGTAAAGCATCTACCATTTAAGAGCTTTCTAATTTAAATTGAACTAGCAATTTAATAAACGGGAAAGTTATTAAAACCTGTAAGAGAATTTGGGGACACCTAGGAGTGATTCTAGGAGTAACTCTAGGTGGGTGAGGGAAATAAAGATAATTAATTAATTAAAGAAGTTAATTTATGGAGGAATGAAGGGGATGGGTGACACTTGTACAGGGAGGAATTTCTAGGAATTAAATTTTAAAAACTTAATTAAAACGAGATTTTGGGAAAGTAAGGAACCACAGTTGAGCTCTCTAGAGGTTTAATTGGTGTAGAAATTTGTGTAATTCCCTTTTACACATGGGATAACAATAATGATTATATTTACTTCATTTTGTATGCTAATTATTCCACAATTTTAAATCACCTGAAACACATCTTCCAAACAAATTTATGTTAATTTTAAGTTACGTACCTTTAAAACCATTATTTGGAGACTATTTCGAGGCCGGTCTTACACCTAATATAATATGAAATTTCTACACCTGTGGTTATGAAATTAAGATCTATGGTAGCCTGATATCTATTCTTTGCAATTCCACAAGTTTGACTAAATTCTGATGTGCCAAGAAAAAATTATTGTAACTTCCCAAAAACTTGTTGAGTTTTTCCTTTTTATTATAATAAGCTTGTATAGACAACCATGTGCTCAATGTTTCATATCAAATTTTGAAATCTAACCTAAAATTTTATGTCTTATACCATGTGAAAAAACATGGTGGTACTTATTTTGGATAATTACATAAGTAGATATGATTGTTTTACCCAAGAAAACCTTATGAGACTAGTTTTAGGGCTAGTAAAAAAACCTTGTTTTCCAAAGCCTCTAACTTGAAAAGGATAGTGAATAAGAATACAAATGTTTTACCAAAGGTTACCAAATATGTCTCCTCAGACTTCCAAAAATTTCATGGTTAGAAATTTTACCAAAAAAATGTTATATTGAAAATTCAAGGATGACTCGTTTGAGACTAATTTCAAGAATACTAAAAATCCTAGCTTCCATAGGCTATATATCAGAAAGTATAAAGAGTCAAAACCTAAAAAAATTAGTACAAGTACTTTTCGTCTGCTTAGGTTCTTGAAACTTTTACAGTCTAAAACTTCACCAAAATATGTCTATAGAGAAAATTGTAAGATGACTCCTTTGTGACTAATTTTAGGACTAGTTAAAAACCCTAACTTCTAGAGGCTATATCTCACAATGTTTAGTGAACCAAAATTCTATATGTATCCTTAAGATATTGAAAATTTCATAGTTTGAAACTTCATTGAAAAATTTTTATAGAAAAAATGCGAAGATGACTCATGCAAAGGTGAAAAATCCTAGGATTGCATACTTTGATACCAAATGTTAGGAAATAAACACCCAAATAGACTGAAAATAGAAATATAAGTAACTCCCCTCCTTGAGAATTAGTATAAGAATGAAATATAATCCTCTTCAAGGGGGAAACCTCCTTTTACAATAAAACAAATGCACAAGATGATATGATTCGAAAAATAGGTCTCCTAGGTGTATATAGGAGACAAAGGGTACAATTACAATTAAAGGGTCTATCTAATAACACTAATATGACAATATAAATGTAATAACTCAATATCTAGGGATTTATCTAGGTCTTAACATGGGGCATTTCCCAGGTCTTAACAATGAGTTATTTCAAAAGTTGATCCATAAGGATGAGGTCTTTAAGGTTGATCTTACGAAGGTTGAATTGTGGTGCCACTCATTGATGTGGGTGATGATGGTTTGATGCAATAGAGTAAGTATCTTGACTCATATATCATCATGAAATTGTAGTTTAAAAGGGTTTAATAAGGTTGTGTAAATGGAATCAAGCATGGTATGAGTATTTGACGGTTGTTCAACATAGCATTCGATGGATACCCCAATGAGGTTGTAGTGTAACAACCTAAGTCACATAGATTGTTTTGTAATGTTATTGGAGGAAAAACATTGAAGAAATGTCATCATGTGGTTGGATGGGTTCTCACCAAATTGAGCTTCAAACTTGGGGATATCCAATGGTAACTTGGTAGGCACGGATATCCAAATGGTGTCATGGAGGATAGGGTAATTAATGAGACATGTCAAGTTTCAAGGATTCAAACTAGCCATGATGAATGACATGATTTTTAGAATAATGGTTCCTTATACTTTGGCCACCGCTACATAAGTGTTGAAACAAAGTAGTGTGGTTGTAAAAAAAATGGGTTTTCAAAGTAATGTCTCCAAAGGGAACAAATGTATAGGTGGTGTAACAAGTGGGTTTAATTCAATGTTTTTGGTGGTAAAAAATATGTTTTTTGTGACATGTTTTCTTAATGAAAGAAGCAAGCAAACTCCTAATACATGCCAAGAAAGCATAAGCAGTTAACAGTGGTTGAAAAGGGCATTCCAAATGTCTCAACCAATAGCAATGAAATCCTTCAAGGAAGTCAAATGAAGTTATGGATGAGTATTTATTGTAACACATGGCAAGGTGGTGAAATCCAAAGGGGTAACCACTATTTTTCTTAGGTGTGATCATATTAAATCCCATGAAATCCACATAGTAGAAAACCTATAATTCACTACAATATTACCTCTTCACATATGATGGGCTAGGTATTTCTATATTTGAACAATCAAGAGGTGACATAGAGCTTGAAAGATATGGGAGGCTCCATAAAAGTATCGACCTTGACCTGAGCATTAACAACCAAAAGAGGGCATCTCCCTTGTACTGGAAAAGTACGTAGGCTAGAAATGATTTCAAGTTACCTGGAGAAATGTCTATGTTATGATAAGAAATGGTCGTGGATTATTGTTTGGATAGCTAACTCCATGATTCTAACTATTGTGGGATTTTTCACGCATATGAATATGGAAACCTCTAAAGAGACTTGGTTGAATAATCCTTGATAGAGAAATGATTCAAACTCAAAGTTTATTTAAAATCAATTCAATATAAGTTTGGAAGTAATAAAAAAGAGGAGATAAGAAAGGAAATTTCCTAAAGGCTAGTAGTCATATTTTTGTTGTTTATGGTGTGTCCAAGAAGTCTTCCAGCACTTACAACCTCTAATGTGCTTACGAAAAATACCTTACTCAATCAAAAGGAATAAACAACTTTCTTAAAAACACCACAAGACTTAATTACTTACATACTATGGAATTGAATTTAAGTAGGTGTTAGGATTCAGACAAACTGATCTAATAATAGTAATCAATTAAAATCATGAAAAAAATCACTATACAACTTCTAAGCATTGATTATGGTGGGGGGCAGAGAGATCTCAAAATATTCATGATAATAAAGCAACACATAATTCACATGGCTTGTAGTGAATATGACTTGTTTCCCAAAGTTTGAGTTCCTCTCCATTGATGTCCTATAGGCATGAACCCTTACAAGTACAACTTTTCTCCTAGATCCATTAGAGCAATGAAAATTCTCAAATCCTACACCCTCTTCTCAAGGATGAGATTTGGCAGCATAATTCTTCTACAAGATTGAAGTCCCTTCTCTCTCCCCTTCACTTTCAATTTATATGGGAGAAAAGTGGTTGTGGGAGCGATATTTTTTTTGCAGGGTCAGAGACAACTCATACAAGTGGCAATATCATATTCACCCTATGAGGCTTGAAAAATCATGCCCATTTAGGGATGATTATGGATTTTAGATCATAAGGTGTGATCATATCCAATATTGTGAGGATAAAAAAGAGAACTGGTGATGAGAAGGTAAGTTAAGATTTCTTGACGGTAGTAATGAATCATTATAACTTTAAGGTTTCGTTTATGACTAAAGAAACTAATTAAGATGACAGAAAACCTATTTAAATGAATAAATGATCAACTTAATAGAGGGTGAGCAAATTGATGTAATAACACTATTATTTAAACTATGATTTTTTTTATTTAAAAAATTAAAATTAATTGATTATTTTAAAAATATTTAAACTATAATTTTTTTTTATTTAAAAAATTAAAATTAATTGATTATTTTAAAAACTGTAACTGGAAGATAAACCTAGCTTTGTATTTCAATCATCCAACTATTTATAACCGTTTTAAAATTAACAATTCCAATTTAAATAAAACAACTAATTTAAATTTATATAAAAAAAATTAAATCAATAATAAACTATTTACCAATTATTCGGGGGCACATTGGTCAAAGCTCTCATATTGAGCATAATGGAAATGCAAACATGCATGTACGTATCCATTTATGTGGACTGGAAAGCTTTAATTAGTTAAATCACACAATGGAGAATTTTAATTGAAAATATTTTATCACAATATTGAATAATTAATTTGTTTTAATTATGATCTACCTTATATGTCAATTGACGTTAAGTTATTAAGTTATGGCGTATCTTATGTGATGTAATATGACCATTCGAAATCTCGTCATAACCTTAAATTAGAGTAATGATGTAATATATGTATTTTTTTTTTTATTTGTGAAATAATAATTAAATATAATAATGTTATGATATTTTTGATGATTATATTTTTTTTTTTCATTTTTTTTAACTATTTCAAATATTAATAATAACAATTATTTTAATAATAATATTTTATCTATATAATTAACATATAACATAAATACAAATAAAATAATTATACAAAACATTCTCAACAACTTTTTAAAACTATTTAAAACATCAATAATAATATTTTATTTATATAATTAACATATAACATAAATATAAATAAAATCATTATAAAGGGCATCACAACAACTTTGATAATTATAAATAAATTCATTACATATAGCATCCACAACAACCCCTAAAATTGATTATGTTTTCCTTTAACATTTTGTTTATATAACACAAATATAAATAAACTCATTACATAGAATATCCACGGCAACTCTTGAAGTTGATTATGTTTTTCATTTTCATTTCAAATAAATATATTGTACATAAAAAGAAAATACTTTTTAAATATATTTAAGTTGTAAGAATTGAGCATTAGTTTTTGGCTTTTTGGTGGATGTCATAATTTATAATATATTAAAATTTATTTTTATTAATTTTTAGATTTTAATAATGATTATATATTTTTTAAATTTATTTTTATTAATTTTTAAATTTTAATAATGATTATATATTTTTTTGGTTGTTATTTAGTAAATTTAAAATTAATTTTATTTAATTAGATAAGTTTAAACATTTTGTTTTTGGATTTTTTTTTTATAGTAAGTGTCAGTGAAATTAATTATATAATTGTTGGTGAAATTATAATTTTTTATTGTTTAAATTGCAATATTAAATGCATAAATAGATTCAACCTCCTAAAAATCCACAATTACATCTCAATTGTACAATCTCAACCATTAATATTTACAATTTGAACGACACTTTTAAATATTTGATTTAATTTTAAGCAAAATTAATTGAAAAAATATACAAAAAATAAAACAAAAAATAAAATGTTTAAACTACTATTTTCAATTCATGTAATTACAATTGGATAAAAAAAAATCAAAATTTCTATTCATTTATTTAATTTTAAATTTTATTAAATATTTTACTCAAAACTTAAAAAAAATTAAAAATTCTATCACATTAAAAAGGCTAGATTTCTAACTAACCTTGTATCATATACATTAAATTCTATCTTATTTTGTGAATCTTCCATTAAACCATATGTAGCTACATTAAACCCATATGTAACTACTCTCGAGAAAAATGATGTTGGTGATACGTCTTGTAACCTTGAACGATAATGATTATAATGTACTATTATGTCCAACGACTCCCCTCCATAAGGTCCTACACTAACCAAGGCCTAGTTTATTAGCTTTTGTACTTGTAATAATAATAATGCAGATTTTCCAACGCCATAGGCAAAGTATACAAGTCTTTAGGAAAAAGACATCATACTTGTGAACTATGTAGTAAAGTTGAACATTGCGAACATATATACTAAATGCAATAATGCATGCTATTTTATCCAACAATCTTGACCATTTTTTTAACTTTTAACAACTTTTCAAAGGTAGTTGTTATTTATCCAACAATCTTGTCCCTTTTTTTAACTTTTCAAAGGTAGTTGTTATTTGGAATGGACAACTAAACAACTACAACAACATATAAAGACATTTGGACAAGATTGTACCACCTTAATGAGTTGTATACTACCATATTAAAAGCAACCATATACTTATAAAGACAATTTGACAAAATTGAACTACTTTTGGAGTTTTACAATTGTTAAGTATGTTAAAAGTTATGATATGCATAACTTACATGTGTTATTGTATTGAGAGTGTTATTGTATTGAGAGCAGCGAGATGTTCTATAGTTTAACATGAAAGATGTTAAAATGCTATATAGTTCAATATAAGGGAAATGTTCAATATAAGGGAGATGTTGAAATGCTTTACAGTTTAGTGTGAAAAAGATATTGTTATTTAACATTCTTAACAACAATATAAAAAAATAAAAAAATAATAAATAATTACATACTATATGTAAGTGATATCATTACATACTATATGTATATATACGTGATATCATTTAATTTCATGTAATTTATTAATTCCTTTAGTATTACTCCAAGTAAATATATATGAGAAATGAGGTAAGGTCAAAAATAACAAATTTTTGTTTTACTTTTACAACAAAATTTGAATTCTATTATTGGTCTAAATTCAACTTGAAATTGACATATCTTATTTTAAATAATAATAAAAAAAATAAGTAAATGAAAATTATATATTTCAACTTTAACTTTTTGCTAAATAAAACATAAATTTTTGCTAAATGAAAAATGCTGGTGGTACTGACCAAATTGTTTCCCAGGGCTTCTGATCTACAGGAGAAAAACGTTTACATAGAACTCCCACGCCAGTACAGGGAGGTCTCCCACGCCATAGACAGAGTGGATGAGATGGTTATAAAAGAGCATACAGGAGACGGTCATTGACGTTTTGAATTCTCAACTATGGAGTAAGGTTAGTTCATTCTAATTTTTATACAATTTGGAAGGATTCAATGTTCATCTACAGTTTTTGTTGCAATTTTTTGAACCGTTCACAATCTTTCAAGATGTCGAGCTGCAAGCATTCTAAGCTGTAGTGATAAAAATGCTACCAAAGTGTTGGATAGTGCATGGGTTGGCAACCACTTTACTTTTATGAGACCATGGAACATGGCACATTTCATGGATTGGAAGTAAAACTATAACCATGAGACTCAATCGTTTATTGACAAGGCCGACAAGGCTAGGCATGTAGATGTGGCACGTTTGGTGGACGATTTGGGTACTCTTCCAAATAAAGTTTTGGTGACTTGCTTGGGCATTGCGCATATATGTTGTAACACCCTACAAGGGTTTTAAGCCTTAACAAGGTGTTATTAATAATAATTTCACTTGACCTAATATCTTTATAATCAATTCTAATGCAATATAAGTTTATCTCACTAGCTTACAAATCCAATTTATCTTATTTCGTTGCATCTTGAGTTGTAATTTAGTTAAAGCAAAATCAATCCTTTATTATGACTATGAAATGTTAAATTTACAATGATTAACTAATGTTATGACCTAAGGGGAGCATATATAGGGATAAATGTATATGATATGACCCCAAGGGGGGCATATATGGGCCTAAATATACATGTAATGTGTAAATATATATGTAATAAGGTCGGCCTAATAGTAAAAAAGCCTCATGTGCAAGTGTGAATAGGTATATATAGAGATTATGTATTCATTATTGAAGGGAGGTGAATTATGATGTATGGATGTATTTGTTTACGTGGAGGAGGTTCTCATATTCTTTAAGGAGTTATTATGTAACTTATGTATCTTGGAGTTGTGCTTCATGCTCACATTGCTGTACATGGTGTGTTCTTATATTCTACTATAATATCTTTAAGCATTTGGAGAATTACATTTGAATTCAGAGCTTGAGGAAGCAAGACCCTAGGATTAGTGCTCTAATAAAAAATGTAATGCTCCAAATTCTTAAAGATACCATAGTAGAACAAAAGTACACACCATGTACAACAATGTGAGCACAAAGCACAACTCCAAGATAGATAAGTTGCACAATAACTCCTTAAAGAATAGGAGAACCTACTCCACATAACCAAATACATTCATACATCACAATTCACATCCCTCCAATAATGAATACATGATATCTATATATACCTATTCACACTTGCACATGAGGCCCTTTTATTACTAGGCCGACCTTATTACATATTTATTTACACATCACATGTACATTTAGGCCCATATATGCCCCCCCTTGGGGTCATATCATATACATTTATCCCTATATATGCTCCCCTTGGGTCATAACAACTAACATTTGAAATGATAAACTTATATTAATTAAAGTAGCATCTCATTGCATAGTTAACTAAGGAAATTCAATATCTTAGAATTTCCAACCTAAAGAAAAAATATATTGATTAATAACAAGAAAAATACTTTTTTTTTTTTTTTTCCCAAACTAGAAACTAGAATTAAGTTCCCTTTGTTTTTCATTTTCCCAAACTAGAATTAACCTCACAAGCAACTAAGATCCCATCTATCTTTCTAGATCTATAAACTCTTTGGGTTTCCTAACCTTCTGTGCCAAAAGCTCCAAGAAGAAAAATAGTGTAGGATACAATAATGTAATCTATGAACACCAATGGAATAATTTAATTCTTCTGAAATTTAAGATTTTTTTTCTCTCCCAAATAGCCAACCCTCAATCTTCCTTTTCTCCCCCTATTATCATCCTCTCCACCTCCTTTTTGTATTTCCCCTCCTTCCCACATGACAATCCTCCTTGAGAATGTTGGAGATATTACACACCCACCTAGCATTTGTTTTCCTAGGTTGATTATTCTATGTTGAGGGTGCCCATAGTCAGATATATTCTCCCCTAATTGAGAATATCCTCCCCTAGATTAGGGCGCTACAACCTCTTCATTGATGACTCAATTACAGTTCAATTAGACAAATGGAGTAGAGTCTTGCATGAAAACCTTAATATTATCACCAAGTGTTGCATGCTCACCTTAGGATCATCACCATGAAGGTGCACTTACCTTGGGATCATCATGAGGAAGCTTCCACACATGTGCATACATAATTTTCTCCTCATCCCACTTGTGATTAGCTAGTTAATTGATAATTGCATGGCCAATTAACTAGGACCAAATTGTAGTTCACTCCAGAGTTTATCAGTGGGTGTTCACATCTCTCTATATCACTGCTATGGTACATTAGTTCAACCATGTAGATTATATCATGTATATTTTTCGATTATGTCATTTGGTTTATAAAATTATTTATTCTTTCTCTCATTATCTTCTCTTGTTCTTTGTTTCTTTTGCAATATTTGTGTAAATTACTACGAGCTAGATTCTTTGTACAAGCTTCACCCAAGTCTATCATGGTATCATAGGCCATAGGTTGCTAGTAACAAGGCGCACAAGAATTCATTTGCAATTATAGAAGATTGAACTAGCTAGAAATAATGTAATTTTTGTTGTCTTATCTTCTTACACCACACAATTATTTTGAGTGGAAGCTAAAAATTCTACTTCATCTTAGAGGTAGAGGCTTGTACTGAATGACAATGGTTATAGATATTGAAACCACATTGGCTATTGAGAAATTCAAATACTTCAACCATATGGATGAGGCCTTCTGTCTCATTTTCATTTCATTTTCTCTCAAGCTATTGT
Source organism: Picea engelmannii (assembly GCA_009831015.1). Classification (NCBI taxonomy): domain Eukaryota; kingdom Viridiplantae; phylum Streptophyta; class Pinopsida; order Pinales; family Pinaceae; genus Picea; species Picea engelmannii. The sequence continues at coordinate 253,343 of ML790862.1, read as the reverse complement.
TTCATGTTGAATCTTGTTCTACTCCAAATGAGATTTGGACCACTCTAGAAGATCTCTTTGGAAAACAAGAAAATATGAGAGGCCACATGCTTGATATTGAATTGAATTCTTTATATCCAAACGATTTTGACAATATCCATGAATTCTTCATGAAGTTCATGTCCCTACTTCTTTAGCTAAAAGGACACGGGATTGATAAATCAATGCAACAAAAATAATTGATTCTTTCAAATTTGTCAAAATGGGGTCTGAGTATGCAGTATTTGTCTCCATATTCCATACAGTAAGGATTACATCATGAGCATCTTAGAAAATTCCCACAATGGATATTTTCATTGAGTCCTTGATGCATGAGCAAGACAAACTCATTAAAATGGGAGCAATCAAGAGTTCCAAAGCACATGCACCTGATGTGCATGAGAGTAAAAAATCCAATCCGAAGTCCAAACAAAAAGGAAAGGGAAAGATGCATTCTTAGCAAGGAAATGAAGGAAATTCCAAAACATTTGATGAATCCCCTGACTCTAAACGTGGAAAGTGAAAGAAATGAAAAATGAAGTGATATCGATTATTTTTGAAATGAAATGAAAGAAGAGATATTACAACGAAATACACATAAAAATTGCCAAAAATAGAGAAATACATCAATACATGATTTCTATTAATGAAAGAAATGTACGAAGACTATAAAAATACAGAGTGCAATACTCGTTAGAATGGTGGTAGATTTATCTCAGAGAAGAGATGCGACGACTATGCTCATTCGCAAGAAGATCCTTAAAATGAGGCTCTGAAGGCATTTTTATGATAAACATGAATGGAAAAACCCTATAAATCCAAAAATCTAATGCTAGGAGATGAATTGCCAAAATTGATGTGGGCCCCGTTGGGGTAAGTTAGTACATTAACTTCCCCGGGTCATAACTTTTTCATACGATCTCTGTTTTAGGCGTGTGATAGCCCGTTGGAAATGTCTTTTCAATAAATGTGCAGTATGCCATCAAACTCTAACTCTGTCTATATTTTGACCATGGAAAGCCAAGAAAACACTGTTTGGAGCCCCAAAACGGCCCTGGATGTACAAAAAGATGTACTGACATGAAAAATTCCAAAATAAGCCAGTTGGAATAGGTGGGCAGCCACCAATATCCACCTGGATGCTGTGTAGGGATTCATGATGGCCCTGTAAGTGCAGGACCAACAATTACAAAGAAATATCACCATTACAGAGAAACGTGTTGAACTGAAAACTTTCCCGATGAGCCTGTTGGAATAGATGGGTGGCCATGAATATCCACCTGGATTCATGAAGTGTGGTTACTTCAATTATGGATACCATCCTGAATCATCATACATGAAGAATACAATAGACCTCATGGTGTATATACTCTAGTAGAAAAACCTTGGGGACTACATTCCCAAGAATGCTGAAAAGAAGCCATGAGACAAAACACCACAAAACAGAGGTAATTCTCATGATTCGATTGTTATTCATTCTTCTCTTGATGTATGGATCCTAGATTCAGGAACATTCCATCACATGGAATCTGCAAAAGATGTCTTATCATGTTTAACTACATGTATGGGTACTTTCATTCTCATGGGTGATGATTCTCCAGTGGAGAGTAGATCTCCAACATGGAATTTTTGAGAATGTATTGCATGTTCTAAAACTCTCCATGAATCTACTCTCTATCTATAAGATAGAACATACATGCATAGGAAAAAGGGTGGAATTCACACTAGATTCCATGACCATATATGACATGCATGAAAACTCCAAGATTGTTGTTGGTGAGGTAAATCACTCATCTCGATTGTATACATTTTATAGTTTGTCTCTAAATATTATTCCAAAATTATACTAACTCATGCCAATGATGATAGTAGACTCTAGCATGAGATATTTGGTCATTTAAATTTCAGGTACATGCATGATCCGAAAAGATCTTTTAAAGACTATGGTTGAGTTTTAAAACATGAGTTCATTAACCATTTAAGAAATTGAAGAAAGAAGAAGAATTAATGATGTAACATGGAAGCCATAATAAGATATAAAAGATCTATAAATAATCACAAGAATCAGAAAACCATAATAGCAAAAGTTAATAACGGACTTCGACAATATTGCCTACGTCTCCATCCTTTGTCTCAGTGAGTGAGGCTTTCTTATTTCTCTTCAAAGCTTAAACGTACACCATAAAGGTGCCAAATGGATTACAAAATGATCTGGTTGTGTTTTGATAGATCTCAAAAACCCATCACAACTGACGACACTGAAAATGGATGAATGAAGCTCCCGAAAATGGCCCGCAAAGTTGCTCTCCTCAATGGCTTCCCTACATAAAAAATGACTTAGGATTTACAATTCTTCAACATTTTCCCTCTTCTTAACCTGTCTCTAAGGCTACCAAGAAAATTTGGTTTAAATAGTCTTGATGTTGGCAACAAACTTCCAACTCCCCCCCAAGATCTGGCCTAAAAAAGATCTCCAGATCCTCCAATAATGGCCAAAATCTCTCAAAACTGGCTGAAAAATCAATTAAAAGTCATATAATAAAGTTAAAAAACCCAAATTTGCACTAAAACAGGGCGCAACCCCCGAAATCCGGGCCTTTGGTCATGTGCGTGCCCTCCATGTGGCCAAGCACTATGTGTTGGCCCTTAATTGTTGGCCCCTGGTCATGTGGCTTGGCTCATGTGGTCGCGCCCTTATGCTCCACATGCCCAAACTATTAGCTCTCGGCCTTGGTCATGCACCTCGGTCAACGGGCTAGCCCAACCGATTAGGCGCTAACCCCACAATCCACGTGAAATATTTAGAGGTCTGGGTCACATGTAATATGGTAGCGCTGAACCGGGGCTTACCAACACGTAACCATTCCTTCACCATCAGATAGCATAAGGTCATATGGTATAGGTTGTATGGAAACGTGTCGGGGGTTGGGGCTAGGCCCCAGCCCTTTAGTCTGCCAATTATTAATTTGAACCAATTCAAATAATAAAATTCGACCATAGTTAATAAGAACCAAAGTGGGCGGGCTGGTATCTCGGCCCTACTAAGTCATTCCGCCTGGACCGGAGGTCATTGGTTTGACTCCCGTGGAGTCACATAAACTTTTTCCATAACCAACAAACCAATGAAGGGTGCCATGTGGCAGCCCATGACTGGGCCACGTGGCACCATACCATTCGCTCTATACCTGACACGTCACCTGTCACTTCAGCACCTTCCCAGTCAGCCTGCCAATCCAATCAGCTGCCATGTGTCATATGACTATATGGACCTTGCCACATCAACCCATGCCAACTCAGCTATACGAACATGCCACGTGTCACAATATGACTCATCCACCTATCATCCATAAATTTCCCAGTCAACATGCCAACGCACCTGCAACATCACTGTACGGTCGTATGGACTGTACTATCATCTGCCACATCAGCACTGTATGGACTATACAGTCAACAAATTTTTTTCTTTTTTGGAAAAAATAACAAAACATGATATCTTTCGCATAAGATGTCTATTTGATCCCGTTTAAGTTGCGTTGGGTTCGTAACGACGAGGACTACAGACACGTTTGTTTTGAAGCGACTATGGTCACTTTGATTTTTAGGCCTTCCTAGACCCATTTTGGTTACTGGATCCATTTTGGATCACGCCTCCCCACTAAGACCTTTTGGTCCTCCAAAAGGATACTAACAAGTCATCAAGTGCGGGATAGGCCACCCCACTTGTTCTCTATCTTCAAAATCTTTCCTGTGCACCTGTCTCATCAAGATCAATTGTAAAACAACCATGACAAATGACAGCATATTGTTAGCCACTTGTACTCTGTCACATCTTACTAAAGCCACTATCATTCATGTTCACAACATTACTAATGATAACATCAGAAATATGAGTGCTAATGAGCTAATATGTTTTTAATACTTGCACGACATTAACGTATCTTGAAGCAAAGTATGATTGAACTTCCATTCTACAATCACCTCATGTTCTTGCTTAAGATCAATTACTTGATTTGAGACAATTATAGGTGTGTTGCTTGCATGAGATTCCTTCCTTAATTGTTCCATTGTTTGAAGAGATTGATTTTCTTTTAAGTGATGAGCATGTATAGCATATTCTTTTCCTTCTTTGATTAAGTGATATTGATTATGTTCCTTGTAGAAGACTTCTTTGCGATCATACAAATAAGGACTACCTAAGACCATTCCACATTCATTGAGTGGCACCACATCACACGTTACCTCATCCACAAACTTAGATGAAATTGCAAACTTTAATGTGCATTGCTTTGTTATGTGCAATTTATGATTGTTGCTTATCCATTTAATTGAGTAAGGATTTTGATGTATCTGAGGGTTTAATCCCAATTGTTAACCACTTCCTCTGAAATCAAGTTAGATTGAGATCCATTATCTATCAATGCGTCGACCTTAGTATGCCTCATTATGACCCTTATGTGGAACAATTTACTTCTAGAATCATATTCATCACCAATTTTACCTGTCAAACCAACTACTGTGATTTTAGACTCATCACCCGAATATGATTCCAAGTATGTTGGTCATGTTGTTTATGCAACCATTTGCCTCCCTTTCTTCTCTTTGAACCATTTTTGTCTCTTCTCAAGATGCAATTGCCGGAAATGGTCATCATCATGCCCTTCTTTCTTGCAATGCTTGCAAGAGAGCTTCTCTTCCCTTATTGTCACTAAATTTTCATTCTTTCCATTCCCCTTCCTTTTGTCCTCTTTTCCCAAAGATGATTCCCCTAATAAACCAACTCATGTTTTCCCTACCTCAATGTATGTTGCTTGAACATAAACCTCATCAATATTAGTAGGTCCAAACATAAATATAGTGTTATGAATGTGTGCAGGTAAACCTCCTATATACTTCATAAGAATTTCTTGGGTATATAATGGAATGTCTAACATTAATGTCGTGTTATGAAATTCATCTGTGTATTCTTGCACTGTTTGTCCCTTTCTTAGTTTAAGACCTTTCCATTCAATTAAATCCTTCTCTTTATAACCCAAAGGATAAAATTGCTTTCTAAGTGCAGAAACAAAAACTTTCCATGATGGAAATACATTACCCACTTGTTGCGTGCCATTTTGCAACTTGCTTTTCCACCAGATGAGTGATGTACCTAGAAGTCGAAGCGATGCCAATTTGATTTGAGTTTCCTCGTCCTTGATTTGTTGCACACTGCAATAAACCTCCATCTATCTAACCCAGTTATCAATTCTCTCTACATTAAATTCACCATCATACATGGGTAATTAAAACTTCACATCAAGCTTAAGTATAGACATATCGTTTTTTATGTTTATGGGAATGTTTTCTTGCGGTGGATTTGGAACTTGTACTTGAAGAAGAAGAAGTTGATGGAGAAGAAAGAGGTGAAGGAGGAGGTTTAGGAGGATCCTCTCCTTCTTCACTTTTGTCCTTTGAAGATTCACCTAGAATCGGTCTCTTCCTCTCCAAGTAATCATCATATAGAACCTTCACCATCTCCGACATGGCGAAGAAAGTCTTTTGAAACTCTTTCTGCTCATGAGAAAGTCCCTCTTCTGATGCCATCTTCTCACTTTGAGACGTTCTCTTTCTCGATCCAATCTCAGCATTCTCTTCAACAAGCTTACCTTCACCATGATTAAGATTTTCCCTGGTAATCATGAAAACTCAAAAACAAACCATCAACTAGCTCTGATACCACTTGATCCGAAAAGATCTTTTCAAGACTATGGTTGAGTTTTAAAACATGAGTTCATTAACCATTTAAGAAATTGAAGAAAGAGGAAGAATTAATGATGTAACATGGAAGCCATAATAAGATATACATATCTGAAAATAAGCACAAGAATCAACAAACCATAACAACAAAAGTTGATAACGGATTTTGGCAATATCGCCTATGTCTCTGGTCTTTGTCTCAGTGGATGAGGCTTTCTTATTTCTCTTCAAATCTTCAAAATTACATCATAAAAGTGCCAAATGGATTACAAAATGACATGGTTGTGTTCTTCTAGATCTCAAGAACCCATCACAACTAGCTGCACTGAAAATGGATGAACTAAGCTCTCGGAAATGGCTCGCAAAGTTTCTCTCCTCAATGGATTCCCTGCATAAAAAATGGCATAGGATTTACAATTCTTCAACATTTTCCCTCTTTTGAACCTGTCTCTAAGTCTGCCAAGAACCTATGGTTTATATAGGATTGAATTTGAAAACAAAATCCCAATTTACCCCCAATATCTGGCCTCAAAAAGAGCTCAAGATCCTCCAATAATGGCCAAAATCTCTCAAAACTAGCTGAAAAATCAATTAAAAATCATATAATAAATTAAAAAAACCCACTTTTGGAACAAAATAGGGTGAAGCCCCCAAAATCTGGGCCCTTGGTCATATGCGCACCCTCCATGTGGCCAAGTGCTATGCGGTGGCCCTTGGTCATGTGTCTTGGATCATGTGGTTTCGCCCTTATGCTCCATGTGCCCAAACTGTTAGCTTTGGCCCCTGGTCACATGCCTTGGTTGGCGAGATAGCCTGACCGATAGGGTTCTAACCCCATAATCTGCGTGAAAGGTTTATAGGTTCGGGTCACATGTAATATGGTAGCACTGAACCAGGGCTTACGAACACGTAACCATTCCCGCACAATCGGATAGTGTAAGGTCATATGGTATAGGTTGTATGGAAATGTGTCGGGGGATGGGGCTAGGCCCCAACCCTTTAGTCCACCAATTATTAATTTGAACCAATTCAAATAATAAAATTTGACCATAGTTAATAAGAACCGAAGTGGGCATGCTAGTAGCCTAGCCCTGCCAAGTCATTCCGCTTGGAACGGAGGTCACAGATTTGTCTCCCGTGGAGTCACATAAACGTTTTACATAACCAAAAAACCAATTAAGGGGTGCCACATGGAATCCCATGACTGGGCCACGTGGCACCATACAATTCTCTCCGTACCCGATACATCACCTACCACCTCAGTACCTACCCAGTCAACCTGCCAATCTAGTCAACTACCACATGTCATATGACTGTACAGACCTTGCCACATCAACCCATGCTAACTCAGTTGTATGGACGTGCCACATGTCACCCTTGCAGTGGTGCCACATGTCACAATATGACTCGTCCATCTGTCAACCATCAACTTCCCAGTCAGCATGCCAATGCGTCTGCCATGTCACTATACAATTCTACGGAATGTACTATCAACTGCCACGTTAGCACTATACAGACTGTACAGTCAACAAAAATTTTGTCTGTTTGTCAAAACGAACATAATGCGATATATTTTGCATACAATGTTTGTTTTATCCTATTTAAGTTGCGTTGGGTTCGTAACGATGTGTTCTACGCACACATATATTTTGAAGCGACTCTGAGCACTTTGATTTTTAGGCCTTCCTGGACCCATTTTGGATCAATGCAACAAATCAACAAACATGGAATGGTGAAAGGATTTCCCGACATACACGTTTCCGAAGGAGTTTTTCAAGGATGCGTTGTTGGAAAACATCCTCAAGAGAATTTTGAGAAAGGGAAGGCTTGGAGGGCCTCCTTTCCCTTGGATCTTGTCCAAAGTGCCCTCATGGGTATTTTTTCTGATCCTTCCATGAACAAGGCGAAGTATGTGATGAAATTCATTGATGATTACTCAAGGCACACTTGGGTATATTTTTTTAGGCAAAAGTCTAAATTTTTTGAGAATATCAAAATTTCAAAGCACATGTAGAGACATAGTCCGGGAAGAAGATAAAAAACCTCCATACAGATAATGGTGGGGGGTTAGGAAAACAAGGATTCACAACATCTCTTTGATGAGGAAAGTATATAGTTACAACATATAGTTCCATACACTCCGCAACATAAGGGGGTAGATGAGAGGAAGAAATAATATCTCAAAGAGATTTCCATTTGCATGTTACATGCAAGGTCCCTTCCATCCATGTTTTGGGATGGACCACTTAATTTTCCCAATTACATACATACCATATATCCTCACATATATGTGAAGGACTGGACACCTTTTTAGGTCTGGAGTGGCATCAAATTGTAAGTCACCCACTTTTGAATTTTTCGATCATGCACAATGGCCTGCATACCCTTTGAAAAGAGGAAGGCATTAGATACTTAGAGAAAAACATGCATTTTTGTGGGATATCCTAAAGGTGTGAAGTGTTATAGTTTGATGGATTCCTCAATGGACAAGCTCATCATTAAGATGAGTGTCCAGTTTGACGAAATTGCCATGCATGCATCCCAGGAGCCACTTGTAGATACTTTCACACCTCCTCTTGTACCATACATTTGGGATGATACATCATATTTCATATATGATTTCCAAATCAAATTCAGAAGATGATGAGCATGTAGATGATGATCCACATCAGATGCCTAAATGGGACCAGTCTCGTAAAAAACCCATTTTCAATTCCTCAAACTGGCGATGTACTTTGTAAATATGATGTATGGACAAGGGGCCAAGCGATGTAATATGTTACTGATGTAAATTTAATATAATAAATCAAATGTGTTTTGAGCTGCATATGGACACAGATGGAGTTTTGGGGGCTTAGTTTCCACAATAGAGGAAAGGGGTCCAATGGGGAGAGTTCACCCATGTTTATTAAACCAAAACCATTTCTTTCTAAATCATCCTTACTATGAACTTTCCATTTTCCCATTGTGTTCTCAAAGACACTAATTAAATACATGTAAGAGGGTGGGTGTGAGAATTACATCCCACATTTATTGAGATCATGGGGGTTGAGTACAATCAACCTTGGGAAGAGTGAAGTTAAGCAATCAAGAGAAAGAGAGAAAAATTCTATGGGCAAAAGGGGTATTTTTTAGACAGTCACACATGGAGAGCAATTTTTAGATGGACATTTTTGGACAACGATGGAGTTCTGAGTGTTGAAGCTTGAAAACATCCAAAGTGGGCATGTATCCAATATTTTTTTTGAGCTATAATTTCAAGGGAAGAGAGGTTCATTCTTGTGAATAATATTCTATTATGAACTGTCAAAATAAGAAAATGGTTTTCCACTCTGAGAGTTCCCATTGCATCTGTAGAATTCCCGAGGTTCCAACAGAGATATTTCTTGTCTAACCCATGTCAGAATTGTTTAAAAAAATAGGTATACCAACATAAGATGAACACCTTCAATAACCACTCACACAACTATATCAAAGATCAACACATCGATTTTTTGACTTCGTAAAACCCCTACGGGGAAACATCCACAACCCCAGCCAATGTGGCCACTTGGAGAAATTTATTAATGTAAAATAAAATGTTATACAGAGTTTTACAAGAGAGTTTCTCACTATCAACCATCGACATATGAACCTCTATGCTATTTAAATAGAGATCGTGGACCAATTGAGTGTTAATCCATGGATTAATGTAGCCATTAAGATCGAGTAGAATATGAACCATCAAATCACTCTATGTGAGGAACATATCATGACTATTGTATTACCTAACTACAAATGCATACTAATGCATACTAAAGAAACACACTTTTATGTAACGACAAATTAGACCAAGTTGAGATTTGGAAGCATATTTCTATTACAAGATTGAAGTCCCTTCTCTCTCCCCTTCAATTCCAATTTATATGGGAGAAAGGTGGTTGTGGGAGAGATAGTTTTTCTGCAGGGGTTGGAGATAACCCATACAAGTGGCAATATCATATTCACCCTACTAAGGCTTGAAAAATCATCTGTGTTTAGGGGATGATTGTGACTTTTAAACCATAAGGTGTGATCATATCCAATATTGTGGGCATAATAAAGAGAACTCGCGATGAGAAGATAAGTTAAGGTTTCTTTGGGGTTAATAATGAATCATTATAACTTTAAGGTTGTGTTTATGATTAAGGAAACTTGTTAAGATGATAGAAAACATGTTTAAATAGATAAATGATAAACTTAGTAGAGGGTGAGAAAATTGATAGAATACCACTATTATTTAAATTATAATTTTTTTTATTTAAAAAATTAAAATTAATTGATTAGTTTAAAAACTCGAACTTGAAAACAAACCTAACTTAATATTTTAATCATCCAACTATTTATAACCATTTTAAAATTAACAATTCCAATTTAAATAAAACAAATAATTTAAAAGTATATAAAAAAATTAAATCAATAATAAACCAATAATAAACTAGTAACCAAATTGTTACCATATTATTCGGGGCACATTGGTCAAAGCTCTAACATTGACCATAATGGAAATGCACACATGCATGTACCTATCCATCTATGTGGAATGGAAAACTTTAATTAGTTAAATCACACAATGGAGAATTTTAATTGAAAAGATTCTATCCCAATATTGAATAATTAATTTATTTTAATTACGATCTACCTTATATGTCAATTGACGTTAAGTTATTAAGTTATGGTGTATCTTCTGTGATGTAATATGTCCATTCGAAATCTCGTCATAACCTTAAATTAGAGCAATGATGTAATATAAGTATTTTCCATTTTTATTTGTGAAATAATAATTAAATATAATAATATTATGATATTTTGATGAATAATTTTTACGATTATAATTTTTTCTTCCTATTTTTTTAAACTACTTAAAACATTAATAATAATATCAATTTTAATAATAATATTTTTTCTATATAATTAATATATAACATAAATATAAATAAAATCATTACTTAAAACATTAATAATAATATCAATTTTAATAATAATATTTTTTCTATATAATTAATATATAACATAAATATAAATAAAATCATTACAACAACTTTGATAATAACATTTTGTCTATATAACATAAATATAAATAAATTCATTACATAGAGCATCCACAATAACTCCCAAGATTCATTATGTTTTTCTTTTAACATTTTTTCAATATAATAAACTCATTACATAAAATATCCACATCAACTCCTAAGTTGATTATGTTTTTTTTTTCAATTTCAAATATTTTGTATGTATTTTATTAGGAAAAAAATATAATTTTAAAACATATTTAAGTTGTAAGAACTCCTAAGTTGATTATGTTTTTTTTTTAATTTCAAATATTTTGTATGTATTTTATTTGGAAAAAAATATAATTTTAAAACATATTTAAGTTGTTAGAATTGAGTATTAGTTTTTGGTTTCTGGGTGGATGTCATACTTCCACAATATATTAGAATTCATTTTTATTAATTTTCAGATTTTAACTATGACTACATATAATATATTTTTGATTGGTATTGATTAAATTTACAATTTTTTTTTATGGACAAAATTAAATATTTTGTTTTTCCGATTTTTTAAAGTAATTATTATTAAAATCTAATTACGTTGAAAGGTGTACACTTATTGATCATGGGCATATTTAATAGGTTTTTAGTGCTTAATGAGTTTTGTATGGACAAGATTAAATATTGATGGAATATTCTTAGTAGTCCCAATAAATCAATGGTTGTGATTTCAACCACTAACTTCCTCACTATTATAAAGACATCAGTTTACATGTTTATTTTTTTACTTTTACTTAATCATACTTAAAATTTACTATGGTCGCTAGCTGATTGCCACGTATGAGTGATTAGGGTTTCATTTTCTAGACCAACCTAAACCTTTGGCCTTCACCAGCCACATTCTGAACACACTGCATCCTTACGGCAAACTCCTTCCGACTCCTTCCCTCCACCTCTGGACAGTTTCTCTTTCCCAACCCATCTTTTGGACTTTCGGCGTTCACCAACCACAAATTTGTGGCTGTGCTAGTTATATAATTGTTAGTAAAATTGTAATTTTTCATTGCTTAAATTGCAATATTAAATATATAAATAAATTCAACCTCCTAAAAATCCACAATTGCTAATCCTACGTGCAGCCCAACCAGGATTAGCAATCCTAATCCTAAGTGAGGATTCTATATTGCGAATCCTACGTGCAGCCCAACCAGGCAGATCCGGATGGTAGTTGTATTTGTTATTGCGAGGGAGGCAGATCCGGATGGTAGTTGCATTTTTTATTGCGAGGGCCTGCAATGTTCGCCATTTCACGTGCTTTCGATAGCTTCCAGATTTCCCGTCGTCGTCACGCGCATTTCTGGGGGACTACTGTTACAAAAATTTAGTTTCAACAAGTGGGGGTCCTCGTCCTTGAAGGTAATAAATATATAGTGCAACAGCCAAACCAAGAAGGAGATATTGATTTATCCATGCTGCTCATCCTTCTGGAGTGTAGACAAAGGTTACTCAACAGTATTCCTTTGTCGGAATACTTAGGGTTGAGATTTATAAACGTCGTCGGTACTGAATGACTCGATGGTAATCCTTTTCTGTAGAGTGGGGGCAAAGGTATTTCCATCAGGGCCACTCAACGGTAATCCTTTGTACCAGTATAGGTAGATCTCCCACGCCATAGACAGAGTGGATGAGATGGTTACAAAAGAGCAAACAGGAGACGGCCATTGACATTTTGAATTCTCAACTATGGACTAAGGTTGGTTCATTCTATTTTTTATACAATTTGGAAGGATATAGTGTTCATCTACAATTTTTGTTGCAATTTTTTGAACTTTTCACAATCTTTCAAGTTGTCCAGTTGTAAGCATTCTAAGCTCAGCGAAGAGTATGAGTGTTGCCCATAGGTAGGTAGTGATAAAAACGCTACCAAAGTGTTGGATAGTATATGGGTTGGAAAGCGCTTTACTTTTATGAGACCATGGAACATGGCACATTTCATGGCTTGGAAGTAAAACTAAAACCATGAGCCTTAATCGTTTATTGAGAATGCTAGGCATGAAGATGTTTTGCACGTTTGGTGGATGATTTGGGTTCTATTCATAGTGCGTGCCCCACATTGACGAAGGTGGTTATGAAGTATTGGGTTTATTGGTCACAAGAAGACTTCAAGTGGAAACCAATGCCCTCGTTTCAAGGTAATAGTTGGGACATTCTCCACGATATAAAGTGCACAATGTGGAGTTGCAAAGGGAGATGATGCATGCTAGTTGTTGTAAGAACTCATATGAATGAAAATTTAAGGGATTTTAGGTGGTCATCCAATATGATGTAAGAACTCTGACTTCAAGGTTTGATAACAAGTGTGACTTTTGTACATTATGACTTAAGGAAGAACATGACTTGCAAGAGGCAAGCCCTCAGGTGCCTCTAGGGTAAGTGTGTGGTTAAGTGTGACAATAAGGAAAATCTAGCTTTGGACTTAAGTGTACTTTTGTAGGACTTCATGTTGATAGCTAAGTCCACTCTTACAAGTAAAGTTTTGGTGACTTGCTTGGGCATCACCTATATATGTTGTAACACCCTACAAGGGTTTTACAATGATATCTTTAAGCCTTTGGAGCATTAAATTTGAATTCAGAACTCGAGGAAGCAAAACCATAGGATTGATGTTATGATAAAAAATGTAATGCTCCAAATGCTTAAAGATATCATAGCAGAACATAAGTACACACCATGTACAACAATGTGAGAACAGAGCACAACTCCAAGATAGATAAGTTACACAATAACTCCTTAAAGAATAAGAGAACCTACTCGACATAACCAAATACATTCATACATCACAATTCACATCCCTTCAATAATGAATACATGATCTCTATGTATACCTATTCACACTTGCACATGAGGCCCATTTACTACTAGGCCAACCTTATTACATATATATTAACACCTCACATGTACATTTAGGCCCATATATGCCCCCCCTTGGGGTCATATCATATATATTTATCCCTATATATGATCCCCTTGGGTCATAACAAATAACATTTGAAATGATAAACTTATAATAATTAAACTAATGTCTCATTGCACAATTAACTAAGGAAATTCAATTGCTTAGAATTTCCAATCTAGAGAAAAAATACATTGATTAATAACAAGAAAGATATATATTTTTTCTTTTTCTATTTTTTTCCCAAACTAGAAACTAGAATTAAGTTCCCTTTTTTTTCATTTTCCCAAACTAGAATTAACCTCACAAGCAACTAAAATCCCATCTATCTTCCTAGCTCTAGAAAATATTTGGGTTTCCTAACCTTATGTGCCAAAAGCTCCAAGAACAAAAATAGTGTAAGATACAATAATGTAATCTATGAACACCAATGAGATAATTTAATTCTTCTGAAATTTAAGATTTTTTTTCCTTTCCCAAATAGTCAACCCTCAATATTCCTTTCCTCCCCTTTTTATCACCCTCTCCACCTCCTTTTTTCATTTCCCCTCCTTCCCACATGACAAGCCTCCTTGAGAATGCTAGATATATTACACACCCACCTAGCATTTATTTTCCTAAGTTGATTATTCTATGTTGAGGGTTACCCGAGTCAAAGATATTCTCCCCTATTTGAGAATATTCTCCCCTAGATGATGGCACCACATCCTCTTCAGTTATTACTCAGTTACACTTCAGATAGACTAATGGAGTAGAGTCTTGCATGACAACCTCAATATTATCACCACATGTTGCATGATCACCTTAGGATCATCACCATAAGGGTGCCCTTACCTTGGGATCATCACCAGGAAGGTTCCACACATGTGAATGGATGATTATCTCCTCACTCCACTTGTGATTAGCTAGTTATTTGATGACTGCATGGCCAATTAACTAGGACTAGGTGGCAGTTCACTCTAGAGTCTATCAATGGGTGTTCACATATCTCTAGATCACTACTATGGCACATTAGATCAACCATGTAGATTATATCATGTGTATTTTTCCATTCTCTTGTTTGGTTAATATAATTCTTTATTCTTTCTCTCATTCTTTTTTTTCTTTTGCAATCTTTGCGTGAATTACTACTAGCTAGATTCTCTATATAGGTTTCACCCAAACTTCGCATGGTATCATAGACCATAGGTTTCTAGGAAGAAGGCACATAAGAATTCACTTGAAATTATAGAATATTGAAGTAGTTAGAAAGAATGGAATTTTTGTTGTCGTCTCTTCTTATGCCACACAATTATTTCGAGTGGAAGCTAAAAATTCTACTTCAACTCAGAGGTAGAGGCTTGTACCGAATGAAAATGGCTATAGATACTGAAACCAAATTGGCTATCAAGAAATTAAAATACTTCAACCACATGGATGAGGCCTTCTGCATGATTTGCATGTCAATTTATCTCGAGCTATTATTTCATGTTGAATCTTGTTCTACTTCAAACGAGATTTGGAACACTCTAGAAGATATATTTGGAAAACAAGAATAGAAGTTACGATGTCAACAAATAGAGAGGATTCTACAAACAAAGAATAACATATAAAATTTTGTTGGATAGGTATTGCATTCATGGATGCTTTGATTCTTTTGTTTATGCATCTCATGGGATTCTATATCTTCTTATTCACCGCTCATAATCGTTGTTTGTTCACCACTAGTTGTGTGTTCATCATGTAGGGATTAAATGTTAAATCTTCTCCCTTTGGATTTCAAGGTGATGAGGTTGTTCTTTGCATCTTCTCCCTTTTCCTTTCAAGGCAGTGAGTTGGTGCAATAGGATGGTACATAACATCGACTGCAACAATAATCAATTGCAAGCCTCCACTTCAACCTCGACCAAATTGATGTGGAGTGTATTGTGCAGGAAGTGAGTTGGTGAGACAAGATGGTGCAAAACATCGAATGCAACGATAATAAACTATAAGCCTCCAATGCACTGCATTGATGTGGAGTGTATTGTGCAGTGTGAGCTTCCCAAGAGGCCAATGGAAAATAACTTTATAAAAAATAATTTTAATGTTCTGACAAATACTCTAAAACAATAGCTCACCACTAGGGCTATTTAGTCCCATCACTTGCATATGGACCAATATGAAAATTGTAATATAATTTCTTAATAATTAAAAAAAAAAATTGATCTTAAAAAAATTAAAATTAATTATATATTTTATCAAACTTTCGAAGTGTTTCATAAATGTTTTGTAAAATGAACTCGATAATATCATTTTGAAGGTTAATAAACATATCATTGATTACTATATTACATTCTTTGGAAGGTACTAATAACACCATTAGATTTGAGTGGTTTGTAGAGATATGATATATTGGTTGAAATAGGTCTCTAGATGTGTGCTAACAACATAGGCTCACACTCCAATAGGCATATAGTCCTAGAACATTGTGTGGACGAGTTTGATGGCTACCCATATTAAATTTTTTCCATGAACAACTCTTAGGCCTAAATAATACATTACATAAGTAGTGTACATAAAAAAAAAGTATGAGTCTATAGTGGTCTACATGAAGCTTATTTTAATCAAAGAGAAAACAATTAGCTTCATTGGAACGAAGTAATTATGTTTTGTTGACTACAACAATGGAGCCAAAGATCATTGACGAGGCACTAAGGATTCCATTTATTTTTATGTTATAAAATAATTTATGTCGATTATTCAGTGTATAGTTGATATTTTTTGAAAAACTTTCGTTGGTTATTTGACATATATAACATCGGATAAGCATCAACACTTCAAAAACTGCATTAATTCAAGTTGGTATAACACTGGATTAATGTCTCTTAAGTGGCATATTTGGATTTTATATTAATAACCAAACATTCTTTTCAATCTTGTGTCAATGTAGAAATTTCAATACAAATTATGTATTGCATGGATTCTCCTGATCTAACAATTATATGCCACTGTTAAATACATAATTGCTTCTACAAATATTCTTGAGGAATTTAAAACACCACCGTCAATTGCAATATCAAGAAGAAAGATCAATCACACATAACACAGATGTTTTACCGGGAAAGCATAAAGCTAAAAACTCCACTATCATATATTATGTATATATCATGGATCATGAAACAATCTCATACAAAAATCTAATCCAAGAGATCTCAATACAATATACAATCGTCTCACATTGTCATACAAAAATTGACAAATTCACGCGCCAATTTACTGCTTCCAGACAACCTGCCTCCTCTGGGCAATCCTTGTTGATAGAAATCCTCGCAATGAATGAATTCCTCTTTTCCTAGGCTGCACAATCCTCATGAGCACAACCAATGTGTGTGTGATTGCATGAGTGCACTCACTAATGTCACAATTTATATTCAAACTTTCCCTTTCACCTGTTATCTCAACTGGGTCTCCACTGGATCTGACATGCATGTAGTTAACAGTGGTAAATCTTCAGTTGCATGTGAGATAACTGATTGTGAATTAATTAATAATTAATTCATTGTTCTCTCACTAGTGTAAGTTCAGTTACAACTAGTACAAATGAACTTAACCTACTTAAATGAGTTAAACTACTTCACAACTCACATAAATACACATCCAACTTTGTTACAACTTCGAATCACTCAGTTACAACTAATTCGACTTGCATGTCCCACCAGTCAACCTTTGAACTCGAATTTCCTATAGCTAATTGAGTTGCCACTTCAGTTAACTATTTCCAAGTGCTCATTGAGAATAGACTAATATTTATTGTCCAACTATTATTAAGGGATAATAATTGTCGACATACATCTATAAATAGAATTTTCTCACCATCTATAAATAGACATCATCTATAAATATAATTTTCTCATCATCTAAAAATAGACTTCCACCTAAAAATAGCATGAGGCTCCATCCTAGTGTAGGTGCATAATTTGCACTAGGATCTTCTTGTTGAATCTCAACACTTCCTCTCAACAAGAAAGGGATTATCCTTCACCCCGATCCTGTCTTTATGGTATTCGAATTTTCTTCCGATGAGCACCTTCGTTAGGATGTATGCATCCCAATCTTTCGTAGGAATGTACTGAAGCAACATGATCTTCCGCTGCACACAATATCTGATATGATGATACCAAATATCTATATGCTTAGATCTATCATGAAACATAGGATTAATCGAGAGTTTAATGCAACTCTAATTATCACAATGAATCACTGTTAAATCTAAATGAGAACCAAACAAACAAACCATTATCTTTCTCATCCAGATAGCCTCACATGCATCTTGAGTCACTTCCATGTATTCCTCTTCTGCTGAACTGAGTGCAACAGATCTCTGTTTCCTGCTGTACCAAGAAGAAACTGTAGATCCGATACTAAAGATCTCCCCTGATGTGCTCTTTCTGTCCATTGGGCTGCCCGCCCAATCTGCATCCGTGAATCCATGCAACTTCACCTCATCCATCTGTCTGTACCATAATCCATACTCAGATGTTCCCCTAAGGTATCTCAGGACATGCTTACCCACCTTCCAAAAAATCTTAGTAGGCTTAACCATCACTTGACTCAGTTGGTTAACTGCATAGTGAATGTTTGGTCTTGTGTTCACTAGATACATTATCGAACCCACTAACTGTCGATAGACAGTAGCATCCACTAGTTCTCCAGAAGTATAATCCTCTTTCTTCTAGTTTCTTGGAAGATGAGTATCCATGGGTTTGCAACCCTTCATGTGAAACTTACCCAGTATCTCCCTTGCATACATGCCTTGAGACACAAAAAGTTCACCANCGTTGCCATATTTCCAATCCAAGGAAATAATGAAGGAGGCCCATATCCTTCATATCGAACTCCTTTGCAAGGTCATCCTTGCATGAGTGTATCATCTCCTCATCACCAGTCAGTATTAAATCATCAACATAAAGAACAATGATTAAAATCTTACCCTTGTAGATCCATCTCGAACCTACCACTGATTTGTCAACCAGTCTTGGGACAATTTCCCATGCACTGTTTTTGAAAATGGAGTCATACTCCTCCACCATTGCATCAACCCAAGTGGGATCCTACACTTATTTTTGAAAGTAAGATGGTTCAGTCACAATACATTTTCTCATGAGAGCCATGTATTCAATAAATTGATCAAGAGACTATCTCTGTATGTGCTATGAAGTAGGGGCTCCTACATTCTGTGCAACATTTAGTCTTAATCTATCAGCTTCTGTGGTGCACTTTCTACCGTTTATGATGGATGGCTCTGCATGAGTGACTTCCTCCACTCCATGAATCTCCGCATGTGGCTGATCCACATCTTGAGACTCATCTTCGGGAACCAACAGTTCCTCCTTTGCATGCAAGTCTAGCTCCCTCTCAAGTGACAACCGCATGGATTTCCCCTCATCAAATTTTATATCTCGTCGCATAACAGTCATCTTACTATTAGGAAAATACACATGATAATTTTGTGGTGTTTCTGTGTACCCCACAAATATCCCAACTTCAGCAGTCAGGTCCAGCTTCTTCCTGGCATTCTTGGTCACATGCACATAAATAGATGAGCCAAAAATCTTAAAATGATAAACATTAGGTTTCTTACCAGTGAAAGCTTATTGAGGTGTACTCATGCCAAGTACTCTAGGAGGAAAACATTTTTGCATGCTTCCACCCACAAATGCATTGGTAGGCCCTGATCTTGCAACATTGCCCATGCTGCACCCACGATCGTTTTGTTCTTCCTCTTCGATACCCCATTTTTCTATGGGTTATGAGGCACTATGAGTTCTCTTCGAATTCCTTCTTTGTTGCAGAAGTCTTTGAATTCATTAGAGATGTATTCACCACCATTATTGATCCTCATAGCCTTCACTTGCTTCCCTGACTCTTTCTCCCCCAATTCTTTAAACTCACAGAACTTTGAGAATGTTTGATCCTTCTTCTGCATGAAGAATATATAGCATTTATGAGAAAAGTCATCAACAAAAATAACATAATACTTATGTTTTGTTGTTGAAGAAACCAAGAATGGTCCACACACATTTGTGTGAATTCTCTTCAGGATCACTGAAGCACGGTTCTCCTTTTCATGAAAGGTGGAATTTACATACTTCCCCATGGTGTAACCCTTTCACTGATCTAACTGAGCAAGTGTTCCCATTGCAAGTCCAGTAGATATTTGTTGCATGATTTTCAAGGCTCCATGATGAAGATGGACCAATCGCATGTGCCATAATTTTCTCTCATCCTGGCTCACAACTTTTTATGCCTTGCCCATCATGGCAGTGAAACCATCTACCTCCATCTTGTAGAGATTCTTAACTCGAATCCCTATCTTCTTGACTTGACCAGTTGTTTTATGTCACAGGAGGGCTTTTCCATCGCTGAAAACAATATCATAGCCTCTGTCCTCCAACATTGCGACTGAGACCAAGTTTTTCTTCAGACCTAGAACATGCATAACATCTTTCAATTGAAATAGTTTACCTGACTCCCTCTGAAAGGTAATGGTACCAATTCTAGACGCACTATATCATCCATCATCGCCCATCTCTATATGCATTTTGAGATCTCTCTCCTCCAAGTCACTGAAAATCTCCTTATCTCCCGTTATGTGGAAGGAAGCGCCACTATCCAAATACCACACAAATCCCAATGCACTTGACGCCATGCATGTGATCAAGGAGAACTCAAGTTCAAATTGCAAGGCAAGGGCCTCACCAGCTGCAGCTCCAACAACCTTCTTGTTCTTCTTCTTCTATGGACAGTTAGTACAACTGATCTTAACTCACTTAACTGACTTAAAACTACTTCACAACTCACATAAATACACTTATAACTTGGTTACAACTTCAAAACACTCAGTTACAACTAATTCGACTTGCATGTCCCACCAGTCAACCTTTGAACTCGAATTTCCTATAGCTAACTGAGTTGCCACTTCAGTTAACTATTTCCAAGTGATCATTGAGAATAGAATAATATTTATTGTCCAACTATTATTAAGGGATAATAATCGTCGACATGCATCTATAATTAGAATTCGCTCACCATCTATAAATAGACATCATCTATTAATAGAATTTTCTCATCATCTAAAAATAGACTTCCACCTAAAAATAGCCCGAGGTTCCATCCTAGTGTAGGTGCATAATATTCACTACGATCTTCTTGTTGAATCTCAACAGTCAACACCAGTTACGTGTCAAATAAATGTCAACAAACCAATGTCATATGACAAAAGCCTTGTTATGTATATCAATGATTTGATATTGCTTATTTGACAAGTATAACATTGGCAATGTAATAACACTTGAATTTTAAGAGATATTTAGTATAGCCTATTTTGATGTTTATTTGACCTTTTAAATGTCATATTAATATTGAAAAAGGTATATTGTGGCCACAACCAACCCCTTTCATTTTTGTTTTATAAGAAAAAGGAAAGGGCCCCCAACTAAATTTGAATTCTAAATCCTAATACACTATTACTATGATCCTAATGATTATTCTTTACCTACCTTGAGAGATTTAGGGGGTTGGAATATTTATTGATGATTGTATTTGATAGGGATTGTTAATCCTTTTGATCCTATAATTCCAAATGTTCTTCATAATGTTTTTTGACTTTTGATCCCTCATTGATATTTGTATGATGAAATTGATAAGTTATCTTTGATACCTTTTGCATATTTTGAAGTGTTTGATGATCCTATATGACTGAAGAGTTTGATGTTCTATTTGATGCCTTGAATGAGTTTTCTTTTGTGGAATTTCTAAATGGATGACTTAAATGAATAACATATGTGGATTTTGCATCCTCTTCCTTGCATGTTGTACCTAGTGTCATCAATTATGCTCAAGCTTATGTATGTTAATCATATTCTTTAGTTTAAAACTCTTAGCTAGAATCACAAGATCATTAATTCTTTCTATGAGTTTGAGATTAGATACACACAAATTTCATGAAATTTATTTACAATAGTAGGTTGTTTATGAAAGGATAAGATCATGGATGATTATCTTTGAGAAAAGTTTTCTTCCTTTTTCTTCATTTTACAAACAAACCCAACATTTATTCATAATTTTGTGGAAGGAAAAGGAAAATAAAGTAATATTTATGATATACTAGCAAGTATCTTCTTCCTTGCATAACTGATTTTATTCTTTCTATGGTTGCAGGAGAAGGGTGGAAAAGTCATTTCCTTTACATGACCGCTTCATCCTTGAAATGCATGGGGGAATCCCTTGATCTTCTTCCTATTGAATTGCCTTCTCTCTTTGTTTATATCTTGTTCATCATCTTTGT
Source organism: Picea engelmannii (assembly GCA_009831015.1). Lineage (NCBI taxonomy): Eukaryota > Viridiplantae > Streptophyta > Pinopsida > Pinales > Pinaceae > Picea > Picea engelmannii. Next base: position 231,322 of record ML790862.1, on the reverse strand, counting down.
AGCCAACATTCAACATTTATAATAATTCTCATCGTTCCCAAACCTTAGTCGATTTTTTTGTTATCACCATTGCATGATTTACTATGTTCTATTTTCAATTCTATTCAAAGGCCTAAAAATTATTGTAATCTATTTCTGGGTTGAAACATTGACCATCATCTAGAACCTTGATCCTTCTCAAGAACCTTGATCCTTATCGATATTTTCCCCAGTAGGGAGATGCTTTAGCATTTGCTCACAATGCTCCCCTAGATTTGAAGCCTGCAAGGCTATCAGATCCACCTGTTCATGTTTTCCTCATGGGGATGCTAATATATCTCACTTACATTTTTACCTAGAAGGTTGTAAGCCTAGTGAGGTCTCCTTTTACCTATTTTAAAACTATACCCCTTGGACTTTGTGGGAGAACCTTCGCGGGATGACCTTTTCAGAACATCCATGCTACACTAAATTAGTTTTTCCTGCAATCCACGATCCATGAGTCATGAAATAAATATTGCAAGACAATTTCCATAGGCATTGCATTAGAGTTGTCATTTTCATGTATTTGTAGCTTGCAACCTGCAGGCCATAAGTTGTAAGATTACGGGATAATCCTTGTGGGTATTTGCATTGAGGTGATTTGAGTTACATTTTGTATAATTTCGTAGTGTGCAGTCAGCGAGCCAATCATATTATCTCTTCCAGGTATTCCTTAAGAGGTTTGGTTGATCCACATTCATGATTAATATTTGGTTCTACATACATCTGTTTAACTTGTTCCTTCTTTCTTTTCCTTTCTTCTAGGATCTCCTTAATTAGTATTTTCTTTTTCCTTTCAAAATTTACCCATACTTGCCATTTTTTGAATTATGTGGGAGTAGCCATGCGAGAGTAGAACAAGTCCCAAAACTGCATGTCCTTAGGTCCTCAAACCCCTAACTGTGTTTCCTACAATGTGCATCCCTTACTTTTGTGATCTCAAAAATTCACCTCTTTACTTCCATACTACCATTTTTCTTGATTATCGCATGCAAAACTCTCTCTCCTCCTATACTTAGTCAAATTTCTTGTTTCGTTGCAAGAGTCCTTACCTTCCTCTGTGTCTTTTAGTATCACAAGTCCACACGTTCGCAGTCCCGCATACTACATAATGCACCTTCCAACCTTCATATTTCACTTTCATACTTACAACTTTTCGTCTGCCATGACATCACATCACCACTTCCCATCACCTTTATTTGTCCCCCCCACAATAGCATCCATTTGTGAAGACATAATTTCATTATTAATTTGGTGAAGATCCCGCAATCTTGGTAATAAATTCAAAAATATTGTTGTGTAGGCCGACAACTTTGAAATAAGATTTACGATGATTAAACCATCAACACTATAAATTTTATATTAAATAGGGACTAATATGCCAATTTGTAAATAATGACAGTAGAACCACTTATTTCCATAGCTAAAAGCAACAAAATAATGTCAAGTAATAAAAACGAGTTGTATTGCGGGGATACACTAAACATACTTGGGTGTGAGAATCAAGAGTTTCATCGGTCACGAGCATACAAATACTAGAAGGCTATTTATCCAGCTGAGAAAAAGACAAACTTGATTTGGAGTTCAAGCATAGCCCTAGCTGATTGTGTTCCAGAAGTAACATATTTCAAAGATCTTGTTCACTGGTGTGCATATAAGTTCATCTCAGAGAAAAGGACAATTAAACTGTTGGGCCCTTCATTTTTGGGAATGTTTTGATTTTGGAAAATAAACAAGTACGGCCTAACTAAAATATTTTGAGAAGTGGAAGGACTCAAAATAATTACACACCAGCTAGAGGATTACATGTAGCGGAAACAACTAGAATCATTGTGGGTTAACCGAAAGTGTAAAAGCAGAAGAAGCAGTCAAAAGATCCATGTAACATTATGAAAAGTAGCAAGAGCATCAAATGCCAATGGAAAATTCTAGAAGATAGCGGAACAAAGAATCCAAGATGTGGGAGAGGGAAAAGTATAAATAACAAGGAAGTCTGTTGAGAAAAAGGTTAATGTGCAAGAGGAGAGAAAGAAAGTAATAATGTTGATATTTTTATCCTTGGTTTGGGCTAGGATCGGGTTAGAACATTCTTTGATAACATATTATAATTGGTTTTCTTGGGTTACCATGTTTGCACAATAGGTTTTTGAGTTTGTAGTGGGAACTCAGGGTTACATCTAATTACACAAGCCAACGTATGAGAATTATATGTAATGTATATGTAATATCCCAATATATCTAGGCATGGATTTTATGAATTTCTATGAAATTATGTTATTTTTCCACAAATATTTTCCATTCATTCTGCTAAATACATTTCTTCAAACATATTGCAAGCATCCTAGATACACTTGGAATATAAGAGAATCATGGAATATTTTATTATGAATGGAGATTGAATACAACAATCCAATGGCTTTTATGGAAACTACAATACATTAATGGAAAACAAACAATACAATAAAAAAACCTAGAATCATGCCATGGCCTCTTCAACAAGTGACATCAAGCCCTCCAAGTGCCACAACCTCTCCATGAAAATCACTTCAACTAAAAAATGAAAAGAAAACCCAAGATGAAGCTCCAATGAAGATCATGGATGGATCCTCCTCCTTGTCTAGCTAGGTTGGATATTACACCACCGAAACTAAACTAGCAGTGTAAGGGTTTTTCCCAAAACCCCAAAGAAAATGTTGGATACAAGAGCACTCAATAAGATATCAAATCATAATAATGAGAAGTGAGGGGTTACCCTTCATGTATAATTTTCCAACCCCTTATAGATCCTTCCTACGTGCCTTCTAGAAATTCCTCTTTTGGAATACATAAATCCTTCTAGATATTTTCCCTTTTTGACCAAATCAAATGCAACTTCTAGGATTTTCCCCTTTTTTGACTAAATCAAATATAACTTGTATTTTCCCTCCAATTTTCACTTTAGGATTAAAATTCACTTTAATAATAATTAAGTAACTTATTAATCTAAAGTTACTTGAATTTCCCTAATGTCACTTTAATAATATAATATATCCTAACTAAGTGACATTAAATTACCCCATTTTCACTCTTATTTCTTGACCGACAATCCATGGGAGTCCCTTCTACTAAAAAACCGGGGAACTAAAAAATGCCGACATGACAAGTCCTCCCTTCCCAAAGATTGTGTGTCCTCAAGCAATGCCATCATGACCTGACGCTCCATCGATTGATCCATACTGAAACTAAAAAATGATACCAGGATCCCAAACCACCCTATAAGATGTGAAGAGTCTTCTACTCAAGGCATGTAACAATAATGTATTGACATAAGAGGCCTCGTAAAAATCACCAGTGAGCAAGGCCACTTAGCGCTGCAATAACTCAATCAACCCATCAATGTAATTATCTATTAGGGAACTGATCATGGGTGATTTTAAGAACCCCCCCTAAATTTATATGTATAATAAATGGGTGAATCCCCATGATACATAGGAAAAATTGAGGGCTATTTTATCAATAATATAAAATGTATATATAATTTTTTGGCGAATATTTTAGTCAATTATATAATCTTGTAAAATATTGGCGAATATTTCACTGAATTATAAAATCTTGTAAAATATTGGAGAAACTTTCACTGAATTATAAAATCTTGTAAAATATTGGCGAGTGGTGTTGGGTAAACAAATGGACTTCACACAACATTTCACCACATCTACTACAGTAAAGTCGACCAAAATTAACAAAGAGCATTTTGTATAGGCCAATTGCAAA
>ML790862.1:178727-212841 GCA_009831015.1 Picea engelmannii | reverse complement strand
TTTATACAATGTTGCAAAAAAGTTTAACATAGAAATACAAGATACTCCAGCAAGTTTTGGAATAATAGTGTTTGAAAAAGTGCAAGTAAATCAATGACAACTCTTGGAAAATTTCAAACAAGTCCTAATGAGGTGAGGAGACAGTGCACACCAAAAGGAATATACTTCAATTACCAAATTAAAGCCCTCACGCGGAACCTTCCAAGTTTCTTCTGCTCTGAACACTGAACAGGCTGCTCCACGGACCACCAAGCTAATAACTATATCAAATTCTAGTTTCTAACTTTCTTCTGCTCTGAACAGGCGGCTCCACCATGTTCCACTAGCATCTCTTGCGGCTTTCCCTCTTTCCAAATTCCGTTCGGGAAATAAACTCGAAAATTCAATATATGTAAATCGGGCCTTGGGGATTTAGAGATTTTCTATAGTAGACTCTGTAGTTCTCACGAACGAACTAGACAAGTAACAAAGCTATGATTTTAACCTAATTCCATACAATTTATACCAAGTGGGAGGGCCAAAATGTAGCTACCCAGTGCCCATACCACAAAATCTGGGCGAATTAAACCATAAACCTCGATTTTACCAAATGCCTGGGCGAAGAAGCTATCAAACATTCCCATACTTCTAGAAATTTGGCTAATGGAAGCTTGTCCCTCCAAATTTTAGGGGAGAAATATAATTTTTTTCCCTCTATCTCCCCTAAAAACAAGGGCTAACCCTGTACACGATTTTTCCCCTAAAATAAATTACGGGCTAATGATATAAGTTTTAAAAAATCACTTTAATACAAAAAATTCGCCCAATAAAAAATTGGAAGCCCCTAAATTTTGCCCATGAGCGAAATTTCACCCCTAAAATCATCTATGGAACTAATATCATGAGAGAAAAAAAGAACTCTTGCCTCTGTGTCAACTACTGCATTTTCTCCTACTGAAATCCTAGGGTCCCAAGCTATCCTTAGAAATGAACCACCATGATTATATTTTGCTACTATGATCATAGTTGACCGACCATCATGCCCACTCTGCATATACAAGTTGTAATTTCTCAAAGGATCACATCAAATATTGAGTATCATTCCCATCCAATGTATCCCCACTCTAAAATCAAACATCATAGAGAATTCTATGTGGTCATAAACTAATAGGACATCCACTACACCTCGTTTCCAAGTGTCAAAGAGAAAAGTTATAATACTCCAAAACCTATTTTTTACAACAAACATCCAAGTATCATCTAGAAAATATCCCAACATATCATCCGTAAATCCCCCCTATGCGAACACAAGAACCCTGTAGATGGTAGAGTCACTAGGATCCCAAAATAGCATGTATAATGTGGACCATATAAAACTGGTCTGTAAGGTGCTAATACATGAATCCACCTAACTACTACTAATAAGTCAAGAAATCATAAGATGTATAAACTCATTCAACTCATCGGAAGGCCACTCCTCCAAGAAACCACTCCTAATCCTCCAAAAAGTAAACTCTCGAAAGTAAAAGTCAGTTCTCTCCTCTCTAATAGTGGTTGAACTATCAAACATTGTGATCACAGGGTCCCAAACTAATCCTATAAATATGCCACCATGTTGAGGTTGCACCACTCTGATCATCATCATCGAACCAATGTGCCCAATCTACATTCTAGAACCCCAAGCTAATCTCCTCGAAGGGAGTGAAGCCACCATGATGAATCCTCTCATGTGAAAGTGCCTCACTAAAGTCTAATCATGAAATTCCATGGTTGGCCTCAATTCAATCCTTCCCTATAGAATAATTCTTGACCTCCCCTTTGCTGACTTCCCAAAAATAAAGTGGACCGATCACTGTCACAACTTTGTCGATCATCATCTGAACCAATCCATCACTCATATGAATTCCCAGATACCATAACCAAATAGGAATTCAACCACTTCTAATCCTTGCTAATTTTTTCTGCACCATACTGGTAACCATAAAAGTCAAAATGATCCAAGTCCTTATTATGCTATCATTCGGTGGAATCCTAGTACCAGGAATCAACTCTGTGCATGTTTATTTGTTCGGATCCTAGCAAAATGCACTAGAAAATATGTTATCTCTATCATCATCAATGTACTCAAGTAATCTATGGAGTCTAAATACCTCCCTAGAAAGTATCCTTGTCACCTATGGTGCCTCATAATCATGTGATTACTCAAAATTCCTTGTTGAAGGTGGATCATATGTAGCTCTCATAATCATCTCTCTTAGTGGGGGGTCAAGGGATACAAGTGTGTGACCTCTCTAGTGGATAATTCCATCCAATGCTCTATTATTTGGAATCTTCGTGAACTGAACCAATACAATATGGATCTCCTCCTATTATTTGATCACATAGTCCAAACAAAATAACTCTGACATGACTATAATCCTACATGTCTCCTCCAACTGAATCAGGTGATTCTTCCATGTCCTATTGAATATACGACCGACATCAGAAAATGGCACTAGATTCGATTTCCACTGCATGTAATAATGGAAAGTTTCAGGTGCACTGGTAAATCCCGATGGTATGACCAAGGAATCAAGGTAACATCTGTGAGTGATTATGTGGATATCTTTCTCTTTTTCCCTTCTCTGGTGATATCCCACTCGAAGATCAATCTCTGAAGGATATACCTCTCCATGAATCTCATCCATCTACTCATCGATCTTGGGTGAACCAAACTCAATGATATATGTGAAGTCTCTATCTAGAGGTCTCCCAGGGAGAAATATCCCAAAAACCCACTACATACCATCGTACATTGTTGTATGTTGTTGTATCCCACTGCACACCACTATATCATCATGTACCATAATGTATTGTATATGTGGAACTATATCAATCAATATACTGACATCAACTGAACTTGGATCCCAGAGTGATGTATCCACATCTGTCTTATAGTCAATCCCCTAATCAACTAGTGCATATAATTCCTTGTTGGATGGTCCAAAAGGAATTTTCTTAACTATTGTCTATATATCTAATCCTTGAGCCAAAATAAGTGTCTCATGATCCCTGCAATGCAAGATAGGCATTGTTAGCACAAGAATTTGCAGTAGCATTTTTGGTCATTTTGCAGTGCCGATGTATTAGGAGTTGTCGTATCACACCTTTGTCCTATGCTCCTTTACCATAATTCTTCATAATCAGTTGATGTCATATCTCCCATTGTTTTCTGCGCCCCTTTTTTTTTAAATGAATATGGAGATTTGGTCATTTATGAGCTTGCTAACTGTTTATCATTTTGAATTTTTCTCCCAAGCTCGGCATTGCTGAAATCACTAGTTCAGACAAGTTGCAAATTGCACTACGGGATTGACTGTTAGATTTTAATTGGAAGTTGAGGTGGATGTAGCAATTCCATAGCTTTTTCATTTCTTCCATCATCTACCACAGACTCATAGCCATTTTCCAACTGAATTTCACCTATACTAAGGTCAAGCCACTTTGATTCAGAATATTGAATACCCATTCATTAACTTGGATCTTGTGTCCACACGGCGCTACAAAAATTCACTTCCAAAACTACGCTACGGAATCTACAATTTTTTTTTACAAAGGGGCTACAGATATTGCAGAGTTACTTCACAGAATGGCGCTACGAAATCTGCAGAACTGTTTTACAGTGGCGTTACAAACTTTCCTGTAGCGGTTACTATTACTAATTTGATCATAAAACCCAAATGATGAAGTGGTTTTCTTTGAATTTTTTTGTGGAGGAATATGATATCTTTGTTGACTTGCTGACCAAATTTCATCCTGACCCAGTTTGGAATTTGAGAGAAATAATTAAAACACCAGTGCGCTACGAAACGTGCTGCAATTTCTTTGTTTTGCATAGTTGATTGGATATTCTCCTTGTTGGGAGGTTGCCACTTGTCAAGGAGGGTTCAAATGGATTCTCATGGATCATTTATATGTCAAGGGACATCTGCACCTAATTTTTATATCCATTAAATACCTCATGCAGTGAGGTGGACACAATTTATTAATGACTTCCAACAATTTCCTGAAAATTAGCAGTTTGTTGGATTTTTGTCTCTTTGACTATTGCCACCTATCTCCAAGGTTTAAATCCAATTAAAGAGATGGTATTCGAACTCCTAAGGATATTTGGATGTTATTTTATATTTAATAGAGGAGGGATCTCTTTGAGAAGGGTATTCATGAGCCAAGAGAGGCTATAGATTTGTAGAAGGCACTTTGCCTGTGATCATTGTAACCCTGAGGGGATTATGTTTTTGTAAACATTTATGTTATTATAAATTCATGATATTTGTGGTATCAAATTGTTTTTCTTTGTTTTTCTCTTTTTCATATTAATTGAATGAATTGTACACCTTGAGGATCATGGTTTCCTTTGATTAATGGATGCTTGAGCATCTAAGGATATGATGTATCTTGCCTATTAGTCATTGTTTACATTCAAGTACCTTGAATTCATTTATGCAAAGAGGATATCTGCCTTATGAATTTTCTTCTTTCTGTTATATTTTCTCTTCTTCTATCCATAAACCTTTTATCTGATATACAGATTGATTGATTTTAATGAGCAGGGTGTTTTCTTGTTTCCATAGCCCAACGGTCCATCACTGATTTACGGTAGCTAACTGTCTTTTCCTTTCCTTGTTTTCTTCTTCTTGCTCCAGTATAAACCCAATCAAGTCTTTTTGTTTCAAAATGTGTTAGGCTTTCTTTTAAGCATTCTAAGAGAAACTTCTATCACTAACAATTTTTGGCGCCATTGCCGGGTACAGAAATGAAGAAATCTTCCCTGGGAGAATGACATTGATCAGATCCATCTTTTGATGGTGAACAAAGGTTGGTCACATATCAGAGACTACATAATTCACCCGACAACTCCACTCCATGAAGGAATAACCTATTGGCGAATTCACTGATACGGGATACAATAGCCATGGAAGCTATCTTGGATCGAAGGTTTTCACCTTTAAATTTTTCAGTTATTCCTGGTTTCCCACATCCAGTACCTCATTTGACAGAATGGGGAGATTTTTTGCCTATCTTCAGAGAGAGGAAAGAAGACAATCCTGCAGAACACATCATCAAGTTTCATGACTACATGGATCTATTGGATCTACAACATGAGGATGTTCGTATGAAGATGTTCATGCAGTCAATGGATGGGGATGCACGTAAATGGTATTTCTCATTACCCCCTTCTAGAATTTCATCCTTGAAGGATTTCCATAGAGTATTCAATGAGCATTCCAAAAGGTGCTTTTCAGATGAGTTATTATTTGACAATTGTTGTGGGGAATATGAATTGCATGATGAGATTGAAATTATAGATAGAAAATAATTCCTCCCTCACAATCTTCATCAACTCTCTAATGATCTTCAAGATGATGTGCTTTCCCATAAAAATGAACTAGAAATGGATAATAAAGAAGTCAAAGGTTCTCCTACTACCATTTTTATTGATTACTATAAATATGAAGATTTGGTTGCTTTAGATACAAAACACAATGATCAATTGTCTTTTGGTCAAATGCCAATTGAAATCAGTAAAAGCATCCCTCAACTTTCAGATTCACAGACTCAAGGATATGGAAACACCCATGGGAAATTAGATTTGCAGAGATCATCCATTTTCAAGGAGGAACAACAAGAGGACTATCTTTCTCCTTATGTACCTGTTGCTTCAAATTTAGATGATAAGGTTGATTATGATGAGGAATAAGGTGATGTTGTTTCAAATCTGTTTCAAGATCATATTGCCGATGATTATATGCATAAATCTTCATCTCTACCGTTAGGATTTTATCTCAATGTTCCATTATTTGACAAATATAGTGACGAGGAGGAAGAATTCAAAAATTATAAGGGCTTGTTGACTAATGGAATCACATATAGTTCTAGTTTTCAAAAAATAGATGATCAATAATGCATTCATTCTATGGTCGATAATAGTTATGAGTCTGTTGTTCCAAATACTTATGAAGATCCTCTTTTTTCTGATACATTTTAAAAAGATATCATTGTTGGAGAGAGTAATCAACAGTTTTTTCATGATATATATTTTAATACTCATCCTTCATTTGATCATTATGAAGACAATGATGTAGAATATCAAGAACATATCTCTTCTTTCCTCTAAAAAATTGTCAGCGATAATGAACCAACACATCATAGTGATGGATTCGAGTCATAGGGATATGACAAAGGAGAACATAAAGGATTAGATGAGAAATTGATCATGTGTGTTTCTCTGTCAGCTGTTGAGAAACAACAAGTTTTGTACAAATTTAAAGATCCAGTTGACACTTATATGGAGATGTTTTTCAGTAATGAATTTTCAGCTATTGCCATCTTTAAGGCCAGATTTTTGGATTGTAAGTATGATTTCAAAGATTATGATTTACATGCTACAATCCATGTCTTTGTGACTTTGCGTGAATTTGGAAGTAAATTTCAAGTTGTTAGTCAATTACTTACTTGGATGCATTGGATATTTAGTTTTACTTGATCGTTTTTCTTCTACTGATTAGAAGTAGGAGTAAGCAGGAGAATAATCTCACCATACGAGCAATTAGATTATTTTCAGTTTGTTGGTTTGGAACAATATAAGACTCCATGCCCATGGAACATCATGCTTATGTCCAGTCAAATATTTTAGGTGATAGGTAAGGCCTTCGGTATACAAGTTCTTGGTAGCTTGTAGGAAGTGTTCCATCCCCCACGGAGCCAAATGTTAGCACAGGAATTTGCAGTAGCATTTTTTGTCATTTCACAATGCCGATGAATTAGGAGTTTATGTAGCACATCGTTGTCCTATGCTCCTTTACCATAATTCGTCATAATCAGTTGACTTCATATCTCCCATTGTTTTCAGCGCCCTTGTTTTTTAAAAGGAATATGGATATTTGGTCATTTATGAGCTTGCTAACTATTTATCCATTTGAATTTTTCTCCCAAGCTCGACACTACTGAAATCACTAGTTCAGACAAGATGCATATTGCGCTGTGGGATCGACTGTTAGATTTGAATTGGAAGATAAGGTGGATGTAGTAATTCCATAGCTTGTTATATATCTTCCATCATCATCCACAACCTCCAACTCTTCTTCCACAAAATCGATAGCCATTTTCCAACTGATCTTCACCTATACTAAGGTCAAGCCACTCTGCTTCAGAATATTGAATGCCCATTCATTCACTTGGCTCTTGTGTCCACACTGCACTACATAAATTCACTGCCAAAACTATGCTACGGGATATGAAGAACTATTTTACAGTGGCGCTACAGAAATTGCAGAGTTACTTCATAGAATGGCACTACATAATCTGCAGAATTGTTTTACAGTGGCGCTATAGAATTTCCTGTAGCGGTTACTGTTACCAATTTGATCATAAAACCAAAACGACGAAGTGGGTTTCTTTGAAATTTTTTGTGGAGGAAGATGATATCCCTGTTGACATTCTAACCAAATTTCAGCCTGAACCACTTTTGGATTTTAGAGAAAAAATTAAAACACTAGTGCACTACGAAATGTGATGCAATTTCTATGTTTTTCATAGCTGATTGGATATTCGCCTTGTTGGGAGGTTGCCACCTATAAAGGAGGGTTCAAATGGATTCTCATGGATAAATTGGATTTCAAGGGACACATGAACCTAAGTTTTATCTCCATTAAATACCTCATGCAGTGAGGTGGAAACAATTTATTAATGACTTCCAACAATTTCCTGAAAATTAGCAGTTTGTTGGATTTTTGTCTCTTTGACTATTGCCACCTATATCCAAGGCTTAGAATCCAATGAAAGAGATGGGATTCGACCTCCTAAGGATATTTCGATGCTATTTTCTATTTAATAGAGGAGGGATCTCTTGAAGAAGGGGGATTCATGAGCCAAGGGAGGATAGAGAGTTGTAGGAGGCACTTTGCCTATGATCATTGTAACCCTGAGGGGCTTATGTTTTTGTAAACATTTTTGCTATTAGAAATTTGGGATATGTGTGGTATTATATTGTTTCTCTTTTTTCTCCTCTTTGTCTTCTTACTAGAATGAATTGTACACCTTGAGGATCATGGTTTCCTCTGATTAATGGATTCTTGAGCATCTGGGGATTTGATGTATCTTGCCTATTAGTCACTGTTTACATTCAAGAACATTGAATTCATTTATGCAGAGAGTATCTCTGCCTTATGGATTTTCTTCTTTGTGTTATATTTTCTCTTCATCTATCCATAAACCTTTTATCTGATATATAGATTGATTTCTTTTAATGAGAAGGGTATTTGCTTGACTCCATAGCCCAACGGTCCATCATTGATTTACAATAGCTAACTGTCTTTTCCTTTCCTTGGTTTCTTCTTCTTGCTCCAGTATAAACCCAATCAAGTATTTTTATTTCAAAATGTGATAGGATTTCACTTAATCAGTCTAAGAACAACTTATGGTGCTAACAAGTGCAATGTCAAAATAATCTATGTCCAAACTCTCCTCATACACCTACAACCCTAAATGCTCTTTGTGGAGAATCATCACAAGAGACTCCTCCCTTAGATGATGAGTGCCACTCATTCCCTCATGTGTTACTACCGCTAAATATGATGGAGTCTCTGCTACTGTCAATGATGAAGATTTTTCCATGCTAAGATGGTAACAAAGCTCCTCAATCTCCCTTTCCTTGTTTTCAGTGAACTTAAGAGCAAGGTCCCTATCCATGAAAAACTGCAAGTAATCATATTTCATATGCTCTAGTTCCCTTTTGATGATTCACAATTTATCATTAGTGATCGCATATGAAACTCCTTTTTTTCTCTTCTCCATATAAGCTTTCCAAATAAGATCGTCAATAAATTTATGAGTACCATCTACCCTTGTCAACACCTGCACAATCTTATCCTCCTCAACCAATAATTGGTCCTCCAAACCTTGTCAAAGGTGCAATCACATCCTCCTGATCATTGACATCATAAATAAGATATGGTGTTGAATCCTCATCAAGTGTATGTGTTATCATGCTTGAAGTACCTTCATCATAAGTATCATGCATAATGAAAGATGTTGGATCCACAACATCAGCTAATTGGAACATATGGTCATCATCAGGTGTTTCATCCTCATCTTTTGTTGATTCATCAGAGGTATACCCATCCAACAAGCTAGTGTCATCATTTTTTTCTGTTAATTCTGATGATGTCTCATAGGCTACTTGTTGGTATTCCTCTATGCACACATTCTCCTCATGGCTAGATGTATGCTCCTCCACCTATTATTTAAGATCTTTTGATTTCTTCCCTATTCCTTTCAAATAGCTATTGGTCTTATCTATAAGCTCCTTCCCTCTCTTTATGTTGATATAATCCTCTACTAACAGATCATATTGGATATCCTCACTGAACTTCTCATACTGGTCGCAGTAGCTTGTTCACTCTGCATGCAACGAACACAATATTGTTGATTAATTGGGTTGGTTGTCATTGATGTCAACCATTGAAGAAAGTCTAGTAGTGAATTCTAGTAGCACAAAGGTTTGGGTAATGGACCCAAGTTTGTTTTATGGCTAATGGTATGAGTTCTGATGTATTTGTAGGTAAGAATATTCTAGATGGATAGTACATGTCATGCCATTTCTGGTGGTAGTCACATAACTCCTCACGGTTAGAGATTTATGGCCATGTGAAGTTGGAGAACCCTCATGAGTCATATAGAATCCCCAAAAGGTCAAAGTAGTCAAAGTGGTTGCAAAGAAGAAATTATTTAAATAATAAAGTGATGTGATGAGTGTACTATAATTCAAAGTGGATACAAAATAAATTATTTAAATAATAAAGTTAATGGAGAAATTACTAAGTGGACAAGTGGTTAGAAGTGGGTTAGTCCTAAAATAAGGAAAGTGGTCTAAGATATTTTAGAAGGTAAATAATAAAGTGAAGTGATGAGTGTACTATAATTCAAAGTGGATACAAAATGAATTATTTAAATAATAAAGTTAATGGAGAAATTACTAAGTGGACAAGTGGTTAGCCCTAAAATAAGGAAAGTGGTTTAAGATGGTTAGAAGGTAACCCCTTGAGGAAGCTACATAAAAGTATAAATAAGAGGAAAGGGTCTCTCATTTAAAATCACACTTGAGCATATTGAATATATACAAGTGAATGACGTAACCAAAGGATATCTAAGCCAAATTTCAGAGGGAAGTTGAAGTAAAAAAGGCCAAAATTCAAGGGAGGATAAATTCTTTTGATGATGCTTTCTAAGGTATGTTATTTATAAGTCATCTCACCTTTTTCGCAATAACATTTTTTCTAGAATGATTCAGACCTCTAAATTTGTAGGTCGTTGAGGAAATATATCCAAGTAGTTTTGATACAAATTTCATCTTGTGGGTTGTTGTATTTTTGGAGTTACACTTCGTGGAAAATAGGGTTTGTGGCTAGTCCTGAAATTAGTCTAAAACAAGTGTTTCGGGTAAAAACGTCATAAATTATTCATAACAGATCCAAATTTATTAGTTAAAGTATAGTCTGTAGTATTTTGTGTGCCATTTTCATATCCATACAACAAATATTCCATGTGGGGAACTCTCTACAAGTTCGCTCTCTAGAATAAGCCATAATTCAACAAGGTATACCATTTTTGCTATAAATCCTTTTCTGAGAGGTTCCAAGTAGTGAAATCTGGATGAATTGTATAAATGTAACTGAAGAACATTGTGTACCATTTTCAGATCTTTATTCATTACAGGTACATACTTATGATTATTGCAAGTTAGGGTTGTTGACTAATATAAAATTAGTCATGTGAGGCTAAAGTAAAGTTTGATGAAAATGCTAGTCTCTTGTTATTAAAGTTAAGGAAGATTCATAGGTATGCGATCATATACACCAGGTCTATTACAGAGTTACAAATCAGATTTGGATGATGAAATTGATGAGGTCTTCTGGTTGAGGTATGCTACAGATAGAGGTTGTATAACAGTGAGGTTGTAGCACATGGTTTGATGTAATGGTTTATGGTATTTGGTTATTGATAGTATGATGTATTGCTAGAGAAATTTTGATGGTTAAATTGGTATATGTATTTGGTATATGGTTGAGGTACATGTTGGGTACATGGTTGCGACAAGTAGTTGATGAGTTGGGACATACATGAGGTGTATGGTTGATGATGTTGGTACATATTGATGAGTCATAGTTTATGTCTATTTGATGCATGATTGGTACATATTTGGTGCATGGTTGATGCACTCTTTGATGGTACAAGTTGGTGTATGGTTGATGCATTTGTTTATGGTACAAGCTGATTATAGGTTGAGGTATAGGTTGGTGCATTGTTGATGCACTTGTTTATGGTACATGATGATTACAGGTTGTTTGTTACATGTTGGTGCATGGTTGATGCACTTGTTTATGGTACATGTTGATTACTTGTTGATTGGTACATTTTTACAACAATATATCTCACAATGATAGTGTGACAGTGGTTCCATCATTTTACTTTTATTTTAGGGCGATTGGACGGGGCAAGGATAGGTGGTTGTAGCGACCTTCTGGTTGTAGTCAGAGAACATAGGGGGTTGTAGCCGCCTTCTGGTTGTAGCCAGGGAATTGGGGAGTTGGAGCTTCCGTCAGGTTCTAGTCTAAGAAACTAGGGGATTGGAGCCTCCTTCCAGTTGCAGCTATAAAACAAAGGAAGTTGGTGCTTACAATTAATGTAATCCTTAAATACATATAAGAAAAAGTATTTCATGGTTTTCTTTAGCTTTGGGTTTCCACGTAAAACCATGGTGTACTGTGTATGTGTATGATTTCTCATTTTCTCATTGTTTATTTACTCTGCAATTATTGGATGATAATGCTACATTGATATAACACTTGCATTTTATGGTGAAAAAGGATTAAATTTATCTATTACTGATTCACGCCCCCCCCCAGTAATCCAACACTTGGTATCAGATCCAGTTCCTCCAGGAAACAATTTAACCACTGGAAGGAGATCATGGAGTATTCTAGGAATGGAGTACCAATGTTTAATGATCAAAATGGTTTAAAGTATGATATGTGGAGCAAAAGGACAAAAGTATTTTTACAGGCACATGGAAATTATATTTGGCTATCAGTTGTTACAGGATATGATAGTTCAAAAAGGGAAAATACTGCAACCAGGAAGGAATTGAAGAAGAATAACAAAATAGCAATGGATTTCATCTGGGAAGGATTACCTAATATGGTAAGAGAAAAGTTTGGTAAATGTTCATATTCCAAAGAACTTTGGGATAAGTTACATGATATATATTCTTCACCGATCACAGATTCAAAAAATGCCAAAGAAGATGCACATACAAATCAAGAAGAATTATGTTCACCATGTCAAACAGAGCCAGAAGATGAAGAGTACATAATCACCAGACGTATTTTTTTTTTCTTTAATTGTGAAAAACACAGACATGTTGAAATACAAGGACAAGAAAGAAATGAGACAGAAAAACTAATTGAAAAGAAGGACAATTATGAAGAAGAATTGACTAGTGATTTAGATGAACTAAGAGAAGAAAATAAGTCACTCATGAAAGAATTCATGAAAAAAAAGGAAAGTGCTCATAGTTTTGAAGAATCCCAACAGGTCATCAAGAACTTAAGAACTCATCTAGAAGAAGACAGAAAGATAGAAGAAAATCTTGAATATCAAAAGCAACATTTGTAAGCCAACATAGTAGTACAGAAGGAAGAAGCAGAAATGAGAGATAATATATTGACATATCATCTTAAGGAAATAAATAAGGATCTAAACTAGCTTGAGGCAGAGTTTGGTCAAGAAGAGAAAGGACCTGAAGAAGAAATAATCACATTAAAAATTCAAATTGAAGAAGTGAAAAGAAGATAAGAAGTCATGAAGTATCATATAATAAAGAAAGAAGAAGAGGTTGAAAAGATTGAAGAATAAGTTTTCACATTGAGAAGTAAAATCGTCAAGCTCAACAAGAAAATTGAAGAGACAGAAACATCCACATCAGTTATAGATAATGAAGAGAAGCACTCTAGGTTGCTAGAAAAGAAGAATGGAGAAAATATAAAGAGTTATGCAGAAGTACTCAAAGGAAAGAATCATGGTCATCCAGAATATAAGAAAACTATTGAAGATACATCTTCAAGAAGACCATCCATGTTCAATCCACAAAGAAGCTTCAATCATGATCATGATCAGTCAAGGCATAAATTCAGAAGGACTACACCACAAAGAAGATCATTCACTCCTAGGTATGCAAATTTCTTTTATGGTCACTTTTTTATTGTACTAATTTTGGACATACTTCCCTCACATGTTGGTACCGGCCTAGAGCTATGCACGCATTCGTATTTATTATTTCATATTGCAGGGATTATAAAAGAAATGTTCAAGAAAGAAATGCCTATGTGGCCCCACGTTACATTGAATGTTACAATTGTCATAACTATGAACACATAGCTAGTGATTGTAGAAGCATGATCGATAATTCCATGAAAGAAAAAAATGATATCATATATAAGAAAGTATGGATAAGAAAACACAAAGAACAAGTGAACAAAGACAAGGTCCCAGAGATCACAATATTGAAAATAAAACGAGATGAAGAAAATTCTACAGAGAAAAGGAAATATGTCAAATACAAAAAGGTTTGGAAAATAACTGAAAGAAAAGAAGGACATGTAAATGAGGAACAAGTTCAAGAGATTGTAATTTTAGGCAATGTAGTGAAAGATGAATCCACAGAAAGAAAGAAAAAGTAAGAGATCAAAGAGATGATGAATCAAATACTGAAGATGATGATGAATACACATCAAAGAAAGAATTGTTCTCAGCCATCTGATGCAGGAGCATCGCCCAAGACAAGCGAGCCAGCATGGAAGACAATGAACAACTGGACAAGGCCAACCGAAACTTTTTGAATTTTCATACAAGATGATGCGCCAATGTATAAATGATGCATTTATGAAAAGAACCTTTGTATATTGTATCATACCTCGAGCCATACGCTCTTGTATGAAGTAGATAGGAGGTATTTAATCTAGTTAATGCAATTAGGTAGGATTTATTTCTAGATTAGACAGTTTTAGATGGAAGGAGGGAAAATGGATATAGACACCCTCATTGTGATTGTAACATTATCAAGCATTCAGAAGAGAGGAGCAAGCAGAGAATATTGTATGAAGAACACCCATGTACAGGCAGTTGAATTAATAGAAAGAAGCTTTGATTCAAGCTCATGGTTTGTGTTGTTTTCTCTGTGTATTGAGGTTATGCTTATGAATGTTTGTCTTCTTGTTATGCATTTTATTTGTATATGCTGTGCATGTGATTTCATGTTTCAACTGAAGTCTGAAAAGAAGAGAGAATGAGTTTCAATTGTTTCTCTATCTGAGCCAGGAGATTCATAGGGCTGAGAATCGAGACCTTGAAAGTCCCGAAATCCCGAGAAAGGATCTCAACCATTGATCTTGGCAGGACACGTGGCAGGAGATCTGGATGAGTCGGCATTTGGAGCATCGGGTTTTCCAAAATCAAGCACCTCTTGCATATAGGAATCGTGATCCGCGATTTCCCAACGCGATCAGAGCCATTGATCACCGCAGGGACACGTGGCAAGAGATCCCAGAGAATCGGGGTTCGACATTTCGGGTTTTCCGCGTACAACGGAACCATTGCAGGAGAAACCGCTATTTCGCGATAACCCGATAGAGCGGAGAAGGAAATGGTGACGTGGAAGGGAGAGATCACACGTGCATCGGGGTTTGGAAATTCAGGATTCTCGGTGTCGAGAAACTCATGACAGGAGAAGTCACAAAATCCCAAAACGTGACGGTCCCACAGTCTGAGCATTTCAGTGGAGGACAGGTGGAAATTTATATTGGGGTTCGGGGATTTGAAAGTCCCGTGTACATTGACAACAGGAATCGAGATATTCCGATACCCGATTTCCCGATAGGGTTACAAGCACCATAGTGGAGGACAAGTGTCAGAAGGTTGAGCCTTGTCATGAGTCAACGCCAGGTGGATCGGGAATTGGGGATCCGTGAGGTAAGTGATTTACGACATCGTAAGTTCCGATTTCTCGATGCGAAAATTCCTGATAAGAGCAAGGGAAAGCGTGAAGTGAAGACTCATCGGGTTTCGGGGATTTGTGAGACCCGAATCTGTGAGTGCAGGACTCGCGATCACGCGAGGTCCGATTTCCCGATAGGGAAAAGGGAGATCGTCAGGAGGATCCTGTGGGTGCAGAAAAGTCCCGATAAGGGATTTGAAGAGAATTTTAGCTCTTTGGGCCGAAGGGAAAGAAGTTCCTGGTGGGAGCAGACGTGGCATGGGGGGGGCGCATTTGCGTCAAGTTGTATCAGAGCTGATTACTTGTCTGTATATTTCAGGCAAGAGGAGTAAAGAAGGAAAGGAACACTCTGATACGTGTCAAGTGGTATCAGAGTGAGAAAATCTCTCTGTTTTCTGTAACAGAGGAGAAGAGAAAATTTCACCATGCCGCCGAGGAGAGAAAGACAATCACCCGATCCAGAGGATAGGGGAAACCAAAGAGGCAGAGGGAGACAAGCACAGGTTCCAGAGATGGAAAGGCAGATACGTGATCTCCGAGCGAGATTAGAAGATATGGAGGCAGCGCAGAGATGCACAGCCAGTGATAGAGATATGAGTGACTCTGAAGGCGAAGTTGAAGACGAACAACAAGGAGAAGTTGCAGCCGAAGATGTAGCCAATGAGAGATTAATTAAATCTATCACCCGAATGAGTTCGAAGACGAAGATGGACATTCCAACTTATGAAGGGAATCTGGATGCAGAAGAGATTCTAGACTGGATTAGAGCTCTTGACACTTACTTTGATTATGAGGATATCGAAGAGGATAAAAAGGTCAGGCATGCTGTCACGAAATTGAAGGGACATGCAACATTATGGTGGGACGAGCTTCAAGCAGATAGACGTTCCAAAGGCAAGCAAAAGATCAAAAGCTGGGATCGAATGATTGCGAAGATGAAGGAAAAAATCATCCCAAGGGATTATCAAATCACATTGTTTAGGAGAATGCAGAACCTGAGACAGAAGTTGATGACAGTGAAGGAGTACACTGAGGAATTCTATAAGCTCAATATCAGAGCAGGTCATCAGGAGAGAGATGATGAAAAAGTTGCCAGGTATATGAATGGATTAAGATACAATATCCAGGATGAGATGAGTATGAAAACCATCAGAACGGTGGAGGATGCATATCAGATGGCGTTGAAAGCTGAGCAAAAGCTAAGCCGTAAGCCCGGACAGCGAGGCCGAGGTAGGAGCCAGCCAAAAGGTAAATCAGTTGCTCAAGATAGGTTCCAAAAATCTAAGGATGACTAGAAGAAGCCTCAGACGAGAACAGAAAGAGGTGGAAGTTCATAGCGAGGCCAACACGCTAAAAAACGAAGGCAGCAGATAGAACAGGGCGAAGGATACGTTGATAATAACACATTTCCTCATACCAGAGGTAGAGGAAGAGGCCGAGGTAGAGTCATCACATGCTACACATGTGGGAATAATGGACACAAGGTAGTTGACTGTCCAGATAGGAAGAAGGATGGAGGAGAAGCTCACATCACCGAGGCATAGAGGCGAGATGCTGAAGTAGAAGACGTAGAAGATGGAAGGTCACTGATGATGCGTAAGGTTCTCTTAACACCCAAGAAGGAGGTGGAGGACACATCTCAGAGAAACCGAATTTTTAGAACCACATGCAAGACCAAAGATAGGAAGTGAAAGGTTATCGTGGATAGCGGAAGCACAAATAATCTCGTTTCTACCGAGATGGTAGAAAAGCTGGAGTTGGAGACTACTGATCACCCGAGTCCATACAAAGTTTCATGGCTACAGAAGGGACATCAGGTAAATGTCACTAAATAGTGCTTAGTTGACATCAAGATAGGAGGATATAATGATAGGATTTTATGTGATGTTATTCCTATGGATGTATGTCATTTATTGCAAGGAAGACCATGGAAATATGACAGGAACGTAGTTCATGATGGGAAGATGAATACGTATACTTTGGAGAAGAATGGAAGAACACATATGCTACTTCCAATTAAAGAAAAAGAAGTAAAACCAGAACTGAGAAATACTGTACTTCTCATGAGTGGGAAGGAACTTCTGGCGGAAGTAAAGAAGAAGGAAGATCCACAATTCTTTATGTTCAGGAAACCAAAAATCATTTTGACCAGCGCAAGAGTGGATGATTTACCGGAAGAGATTCAGGAACTTCTCGAAGAGTTCACTGACATTGTGGTAGACGAATTACCTCATTCGTTGCCACCGATGAGGAGTGTGAGTCATCATATAGACCTCATACCAGAAGCCAGTTTGCCAAACAAAGCTACGTATAGGTTGACGCCGCAGGAGAATGAAGAAGTTAAAAGGCAGGTGCAGGAACTGTTAGATAAAGGACGGATCAGGGAAAGTTTAAGTCCGTGTGCCATTCCAACAGTACTGAGTCCAAAGAAAGATGGAGGTTGGAGAATGTGCACTGATTCTAGAGCCATTAACAAGATAACCATCAGGTACAGGTTTCCATTACCATGGATGGATGACTTGATGGACTGTTTAAGTGGAGCCAAATTTTTTTCAAAGGTTGATTTGAAAAGAGGATACCATCAGATTCGCATGAGGGAAGGCGATGAATGGAAGACAGCGTTCAAAACCAACGAAGGGTTGTATGAATGGCTAGTCATGTTGTTTGTCTTGACGAATGCACCGATTACCTTCATGAGGTTAATGAATGAAGTGCTCAAAGAATTCATTGGTAAGTTTGTCATTGTTTATCTAGATGACATATTGATTTTCAGCAAAACAAAAGAAGAACATCTGAAGCATTTAGCTGCAGTAATGAGGAATCTACAGCAAGAGAAGTTGTTGATCAACATGAGGAAATCTTCATTTATGAAGAAAGAACTCATTTACTTGGGGTTTGTCATATCGGAAAATGAATTGAAGATGGATCCAAGTAAAGTAGAGGTAATTAAAAATTGGCCCTCACCGAGAAATATTTTCGAGGTGAGAAGTTTTCATGGACTGGCTAGTTTCTACCGAAAATTCATCAGAAATTTCAGTGGAATTAGCACAGAAATGATGGACACAGTCAAGAAAATACATAAATATTTTCATTGGACTGAAAAGGCTGAGAAGAGCAACGGAAGATTACAGAACAACCAGTGTTGGTGTTGCCGGATTTCCAAAAGGTGTTTCAGGTGAAATGTGATGAAAGTGGCTTTGCCATAGGAGCAGTCTTGATCCAGGAGGACAGACCAATTGCATATTTCAGCGAGAAGTTGGATGAGGAAAAAGTAAAGTACTCCACGTATGACAAAGAATTTTATGCTATCATACATGCATTGAAAAAGTGGAGGCATTACTTGGTCCCAAAAGAATTTGTTTTATATAGTGATAATCATGCATTACAGTTTGTGACTCAATAGGAGAAGTTGAATCAGAAACATGCTAAATGGGTAGAGTATATGAAGAATTTCACATTTGTAATTAAACACATTTCAGGTACTGCTAACAAAGTGGTTGATGCTTTGAGAAGGAAGTGTTTGTTGCTGCAGGAGTTCCGAGTCAAAACATTGGGTTTTGAAAATCTTAAGGACATGTATGCAGGGGATGCCGATTTTGCAGAGGCATATGAGGCAGCTGAGAATCCAGTTCTCAGAGACAGAAGCCCGTGGATAGATTACATGATCCAAAATGGATTGTTGTTCATAGGAAATCAGCTGTGTATTCCAAATTTCTGCATGAGGGAGAATCTGTTAAAAGAAAAACACAGTGGAGGCTTGGTAGGGCATTTTGGCCACAATAAGACATTTGCAAAGCTGAGCAAAGCATACTTTTGGACAAGGATGCGGTCAGAAGTCAAGAAGTTTGTTGACAGATGTAGAATTTGCCAGCATTCAAAGGGCCGGAAGCAGAATGAGGGATTCTATCAATCATTACCCGTACCCGAGAGGTCGTGGGATGAAATCAACATGGATTTTGTACTGGGATTGCCTAGGATGCAAAGAGGACATGATTCGATCTTTGTGGTGGTTGACAGGTTTTCCAAAATGGCACATTTTATCCCATGCCAGAAGACCAGCGATGCGACTCATATCGCAAATTTGTTTTCCAAGGAGATCGTTAGACTTCATGGTTTACCCAGAAGTATAGTATCGGACAGTGATACGAAGTTCATTGGACATTTCTAGAGGACACTCTGGAAGAAGATGGGAACTAACTTGATGTTTAGTTCTGCCTATCATCCTCAGATGTATGGGCAAACAGAGGTGGTAAATAGAAGTCTGGGAGATTTATTAAGAAGCTTGGTGACAGAGCACCACAATAGCTGGGACAATGTGTTGCCACAGGCAGAGTTTGCTTACAACGACTCAGTGAATAGGAGCACAGGAAAAAGTCCATTTGAGATTGTATACGGCAGGCAGCCAAGAGGAGTATCTGATCTGAGGGATTCAGAGCAGATAATGACTAAGAGCACAAGCGCTCAAGAATTCGCAGAGGCGATGAAAGAACTTCACAGCAGGGTGAAGGAGCGATTGCTGGAATCAAACTAGGAGTATAAGCGCAGAGCGGATCAGCATCGGAGACAACTTCAGTTTGAAGCTGGTGATCTAGTTTTGGCACACCTGAAGAAGGAAAGGTTCCCAAGGGGAACATACAACAAGTTAAAAATGAAGAAAATTGGGCCATGCAGAGTCCTAAAGAAATTGGGAGAAAACGCTTATGAGATTGAGTTGTCGGATGAGATCGAAATATCTCTGACATTCAATGTCTCAGACTTATACCCATATAAGGTTGAGGAAGCAGGAGCTGGAAGTGATGAACAACCAGAAATCCAGTGGTAGAAGTAGATGCCGACTGCAGAAAAGCCACAAATGGAATGTATACTTGACAAGAGAGTGAGCAAAAAGACCAGGCAGAAGCAATATTTCGAGTATCTAGTAAAATGGAAGAACCACCCAGTGGAAGATGCCAGCTGGGAGACTGAAGCAGAGGTTCAAAAGCATGGAAAGATCGTGCAGGAGCTCATGGACATGAGCCCATGAAAGTTTTCAAGCCGAGGAGTAATGCTTGACGCAAACGCGCCCCCCCCAGGCCATGTCTTCTCCCACCAGGACCTTCTTTCCCTTCGGCCCGAAGTGCTAAAATGCTCTTCAAATCCCTTATCAGGACTTTTCTGCACCCATAGGATCCTCCTGACGATCTCCCTTTGCCCTATCTACAAATCGGACCTCGCGTGATCGTGAGTCCTGCACTCACAGATTTGGGTCTCACAAATCCCCGAAACCCGATGAGTCTTCACTTCACGCTTTCCCTTTCTCTTATCGGGAATTTTCCCATCGGGAAATTGGAACTTATGATGCCATAAATCACTTACCTCACGGATCCCCGATTCTCGATCCACTTGGCGTTGACTCACGACAAGGCTCAACCTTCCAACACTTGTCCTCCACTATGGCGCTTGTAACCCTATCGGGAAATCGGGTATCGGAATATCGCGATTCCCATTGTCAATGTACACGGGACCTTCAAATCCCCGAACCCCGATATAAATTGCCACCTGTCCTCCACTGAACTGCTCAGACTATGGGACCGTCGCGTTTCGGGATTTTGCAAATTCTCCTGTCGTGAGTTTCTTGTCACCGAGAATCCTAAATTTCCGAACCCCAATGCACGTGTGATCTCTCCCTTCCACGTCACCGTTTCCTTCTCCGCTCTATCAGGTTTTGCGAAATCGCGGCTTCTCCTGCAACGGTTTCGTTGTACGCAGAAAACCCGAAATTCCGAACCCCGATTCTTCAGGATCGCTTGCCACGCGTCCCTGCGGTGATCAACAGCTCTGATCGCATCGGGAAATTGTGGATCGTGATTCCTATATGCAAGAGGTGCTTGCCTTTGGAAAACCTAATGCTCCAAACGATGACTCATCCAGATCTCCTGCCACGTGTCCTGCCAAGATCAACGGTTGAGATCCTTTCTCGGGATTTCGGGACTTTCAAGGTCTCGATTCTCAGCCCTATGAAACCCCGATGACTCTGATATTCTGATGTCTTCTCCGAGACTCCTCGTCTACGTGCTAGGACTTAAAACCCACGCAACTTTCCCGAGATCTAACGGCTGACGGAATTTCGCAGTTTTCTCTGCTTCTTCTGACCGTCGATTCCTCCTCCTTGAGGATTTCTTTGAGAAGGCTAATATGTTCTTTCGTAGAACTTGCTCTCCAATGTCTGTGCCTGCAACTCCTTCTCGGACCTTCTTCTACACAAACTCTGGTTCTCTCCTTTAATGATATC
Source organism: Picea engelmannii (assembly GCA_009831015.1). Taxonomy (NCBI): domain Eukaryota; kingdom Viridiplantae; phylum Streptophyta; class Pinopsida; order Pinales; family Pinaceae; genus Picea; species Picea engelmannii. Next base: position 191,500 of record ML790862.1, on the reverse strand, counting down.
ACGAAGGTGCTACGCCTCCTGAGCTTTTCCACTCTGATTCTTTCAGAGGAACTTGCGTGCACTCCTTGCGCTCAACATTCAACAACTTCCCAAGTGTTGAATCTTACCGACTCTGCGCACTTCCTGCAACAACAGTCTTAGATCTCCTTAGCTCAGATTTAACAACTGAGACTTCTTCTTCAGCCTGCGCACTCCTTGCATGGCTTCAACAACTCAATCAACTTCTGGGTGAATGAGAACAAAAGGTTAAACTACTGAGCCCTCATCAACGCACTCCTTGCAGATGAATTCGACTGCACACCTTGCAGGAATCTCCTGGCTCAGATAGAGAAACAATTGAAACTCATTCTCTCTTCTTTTCAGACTTCAGTTGAAACATGAAATCACATGCACAGCATATACAAATAAAATGCATAACAAGAAGACAAACATTCATAAGCATAACCTCAATACACAGAGAAAACAACACAAACCATGAGCTTGAATCAAAGCTTCTTTCTATTAATTCAACTGCCTGTACATGGGTGTTCTTCATACAATATTCTCTGCTTTCTCCTCTCTTCAGAATGCTTGATAATGTTACAATCACAATGAGGGTGTCTATATCCGTTTTCCCTCCTTCCATCTAAAACTGTCTAATCTAGAAATAAATCCTACCTACTTGCATTAACTAGATTAAATGCCTCCTATCTACTTCAGACAAGAGTGTATGGCTCAAGGTCTGATACAATATACAAAGGCGCTTTTCATAAATGCATCATTTATACATTGGCGCATCATCTTGTATGAAAAATCAAAAAGTTTCGGCTGGCCTTGTCTAGCTATTCGTTGTCTTCCATGTTGGCTCGCTTGTCTTGGGCGATGCTCCTGCATCACCATCCAGCTTAGAGACTCCTAGGTAATATGAATATTATACAGGGGGATTTTATGCGATAGCTATGACATACCAAAGAGCCATCCTTCGAGCAACTTGCAGAGTTTGAGAAGACAGATCCAGAGCATTCATTTAATAGAAGTACAATCAGTTGGAGTATTGAATACTTCATGATAGTATAGTAATAAATGGGTTAGCATTATGGACAATGGTGTAGTAGAGTCTTGCAAAGTATGGACATATATGGATTTGTAAGAACACTTAGTAGGTTTGGACAGATATATTATAGTGGATGAAAGCATGGATTCATAAATTGGTTCAGAGAGTGGTTCAGAGAAAAAGGAAAATTATGGATGTTAATTACACAAAAAATGGCTCGTACAATGATAATGGATTCCAATTTGACAGATATTTTTTGGACACATGTAGTGCATACAACAATTCACATTCAAAATAGAGTAATGCTCAGAAAAAACAATAACAAAAATCCCTACGAGCTATGGAAAGGAATACCAACAAATGTGAAGCACTTTAGAGTATTTGGAAGCAAATGCTACATCAAAAGAGAAGATGGAAGAATGGGAAATTTTGACTCTCATGTGGACAAAGGAGTACTTGTTGGTTACTGAAGTACAAGTAAAGAATACAAGTGTTACAATATGAGGTTGAGAAAAGTTGTGGAAAGCATCAATGTAACAATTGATGAAACAGGTGGATGAGAATTAAAGGAAGAATAAAATCAATCAATGGAACAAATTTATGAAGATGGAGCATAAGATGAAGAAAAATTAGAAGGGGAAGATGAATAAGATTAGATATAAGTAGAAGAGAAAGTTCAATAAGTCCCTCCAAAGACACCTAGAAAATGAGTACAAAAGAATCATCCTTCAGATCAGATTATCATAAACAAATATGCAGGAGTTGAGACTAGAATAAGAATTCCTTCGCCAGATCAAATTCATCTAGCACTCTCATCTATGATTGTACCAAATAGTTTTGAAGAGGCCAACAAGGATGAATTTTGGAATAAGGCCATGGATGAAGAATTGGATCAAATAAATAATAATGACACTTGGGAATTGGTTTCAAGAAAAAAGAATAAGAATGTGATTGACACAAAGTGGGTATTCAAAAATAAATTGAATGAAGATGGACAAGTTACAAGGAAAAAAACTAGATTGGTATGTAAAGGATGCGCATAGGTTGAAAGAAACGACTTTGAAGAGATATTTTCCCCAGTTTCCAGAATGGAAGAAATCTATTATTTTTGGAAGCAATGATGATAGGTTAAGCCATGAATTTGAAAAGGACATGCATAATGAATTTGAAATGTCATTACTCAGATAACTATCCTTCTTTCTGGGTCTTCAGATACATCAAAGAAATCAAGGAATTTTTATTTCTCAAACTAAGTATATCAGAGAATTGCTAAAGAGGTTTGGAATGAAAGAGTGCAAACCAATTACCACTCCTATGCAAACCAGTTGCAAGTTGAGCAAAGATGATGATTCAAAGACTATAGACCAGAGGAAATACATGTCAATGATTGGTAGCTTACTATATATGACAACATCTAGACTGGATGTAATGTAGAAAGTTGTATAGGTAACACAATTTCAATCAACACCATCTGAATCACATGTATTAGTAGTGAAGAGAATTTTCAGATATTTCAAAGGAACATAAGATTTTGGATTATGGTATCCAAAAGAAAAGGATCTATCACTTATTTCCTACACAAATGAATATTGGGAAGGTTGCATTGATGACCGACGAAGCACCAGTGGAGCGACGTTCTACTTGGGTGAGTGTTTAGTATCATGTCTAAGCAATAAACAATCATCCATATCCTTATCTACAACCGAAGCAGATTACATTGCAACAACAACATGTTGTACAAAGGTTCTATGGATGAAACAAACTCTGATAGATATACAGGTTGAGTATGATGAGCCCATTCCAATCTATTGCGATAATACAAGCGCCATCAATCTCTCAAAGAACCATGATATTTTTGAATAATTGAGTTGGTTTTCATTGATGTCAACCCTTGAAGAAAATCCGATAGCGAATTCTAGTAGCACAAATGTTTGGGTAATGGACCCAAGTTTGTTTCATGGAAAATGGTATGAGTTTGGATATATTTTCAGGTCAGACTATTCTAGATAGATAGTACATGTCATTTTGTTTCTGGTGGTATGTGGAACGTCACATAACTCCTCACGGTTAGAGAGTTATGGCCATGTGAAGTTGGAGAACCCTCATGAGTCATCTAGAAGCCCCAAAAGGTCAAAGTAGTCAAAGTGGTTGCAAAGAATAAATTATTTAAATAATAAAGTGAAGTGATGAGTGTACTATAAGTCAAAGTGGATACAAAANAAATTATTTAAATAATAAAGTTAATGGAGAAATTACTAAGTGGACAAGTGGTTAGAAGTGGGTTATCCCTAAAATAAGGAAAGTGGTTTAAGAGATTTTAGAAGGTAAATAATAAAGTGAAGTGATGAGTGTACTATAAGTCAAAGTAGATACAAAAGGAATTATTTAAATAATAAAGTTAATGGAGAAATTACTAAGTGGGCAAGTGGTTAGCCCTAAAATAAGGAAAGTGGTTTAAGATGGTTAGAAAGTAACCCCTTGAGGAAGCTACATAACAGTATAAATAAGAGGCAAGGGTCTCTCATTTTAAATCACACTTGAGAATATTGAATATATACAAGTGATTGAGGTAACAAAAGGATATATAATCTGAATTTCAAAGGGAAGGTGAAGTAAAGAAGGCTGAAATTCAAGGGAGGATAAATTATTTTGATGATGCTTTCTAAGGTATGTTATTTATAGGTCATCTCACCATTTTCCCAATAAATTTGTTTCTAGAATGATTCAGACCTTGAAATTTGTAAGTTGTTGAGGAAACATATACGAGTAGCTATGATAAAAATTTCATCTTGTGGGTCGTTGTATTTTTGGAGTTACACTCCGTGGAAAATAGGGTTTGTGGCTAGTCCTAAAACTAGTCTAAAACATGTGTTTCAGGTAAAAATGTCATAACTTCTTCATAACAGATCCAAATTCAGTAAGACCAAATGTATTAGTTAGAGTATAAACTATATTAGTTTTTGCACTATTTTCATATGCATACAATAATTATTTTGTGCAGGGAACACTCTACAATTTCACTCTCTAAAATAAGCCAGAATTCAACAATATATGTCATTTTTGCTATAACTCCTTTTCTGAGAGGTTCCAAGTAGTGAAATCTGGAGGAATTGTATAAAAGAATCTGAATAACATTGTGTACCATTTTCATATCTTTATTCATTACATGTACATATTTATTATTATTGCAAGTTAGGGTTGTTGACTAAGTTAAAATTATCCACGTGAGACTAAAGTAAAGTTTGATGAAAATGGTAGTCTCTTGTTGTTAAAGTTAAGGAAGGTTTGCAGGTATGTGATCATATACACCAAGTCTATTACAAATTTACAAATCATATTTGGATGATGAAATTGATGAGGGATTTTGGTTGAGGTATGTTATAGATAGAGGTTGTATAACAATGAGGTTGTGGCACAAGGTTTGATGTAATGGTTTATAGTATTTGGTTATGAATAGTGTGATGTATTGCTAGAGAATTTTTGGTGGTTATATTGGTATATGGTTGAGGTACATGTTGGGTACATGGTTGAGACCAGTAGTTGATGAGTTGGCACATGCATGAGGTGTATATTTGATGATGTTGGTACATCTTGATGAGTCATAGTTTATGTGTATTTGATGCATGATTGGTACATATTCAGTGCATAGTTGGTGCACTCGTTGACGGTACAAGTTGAGGTACAGGTTGGTGCATGGTTGATGCACTTGTTTATGGTACAATTTGATTACAGGTTGAGGTATAGGTTGGTGCATGGTTGATCCACTTGTTTATGGTACAGATTCATTACAGGTTGTTTGGTACAGGTTGGTGCATGGTTGATGCACTTGTTTATGGTACAGGTTGATTACAGGTTGACTGTTATAGGTTTACATCAATATATTTCACAGTGATAGTGTGACAGTGATGTCGTCATTCTACTTTTATTTCAGGGCAGTTGGACGGGGCAAGGAAAAGTGGTTGTATTCGAAGAACATAGGGGGTTGTAGCCTCCTTCTGGTTGTAGCCAGAGAATTAGGGAGTTGGAGCTTCCCTCAGGTTGTATCCTGAGATACTAGGGGTTTGGAGCCTCCTTCCAACAACAACTGGAAAACAAAGGAAGTTGGTGCTTCCAATGAATGTAATTCTTAAAGACATATAAGAAAAAACATTGCATGGTTTACTCCCTCTTTGGGATTCCACATAAAACACTGGTGTACCGTGTATGTGTATGATTTCTTATTTGTTCATTTTTTATTTAATCTGCAACTATTGGATGATAATACTACATTGATATAACACTTGCATTTTATGGTGAAAAATGATTAAATTGCTCTATTACTGATTCACCTCCCCTCTCAGTAATCCAACAATTGGGTAAATTAAAAATGCTGTTAGTTCCTTCCGATATTTTTCTATGGATTCCTTATTGGTATTCATAGTTTCTTACTAATGAATGTACATAATTTGATTTCTTTCCTAGTGTTTCCTCTTATTGTAAATCGTACGACGTTTTCCAGAAAAAACTTGAAATTTTGCCGAAATTGAAATGCTAATAACTTTACTTCCCAGTCTCTATTTCGACTGATTGTTTTTTTGAGATTGGGTATTTTTCCGATAGTAATTAAAATATCCAATTTTTTTTCCAAATCATTCTCATTAAGTTTCATATCTGAATCTAAAGCGCGTCTCTCTCTCTCTCTCTTTTCCTAAAACAATTTTGTACAAAGACCCCGAAATGTTTTCCATTCTTTGGCCAAGGAAATTTCTTTGATGCAATCACAGGCTGGAAATATCACCAACTATGATACCACTATAACATCCCCAATATATCTAGGCATGTATTTTATGAATTTTTATGCAATTATGTTATTTTTCCGCAAATATTTTGCATTCATTATACTAAATACATTTCTTCAAACATATTGCAAGCATCCTAGATACACTTGGTATAGAAGAGAATCATGGAATATTTTATTATTAATGGAGACTAAATACAACAATCCAATGGTTTCTATGGAAGATGCAATACATAAATGGAAAACACACAATACAAGACAAAAACCTGGAATCATGCCATGGCCTTTTCAACAAATGAGATCAAACCCTCCAAGTGCCACAACCTCTCCAAGAAAATCACTACAACTCTAAATGGAAAACAAACCCAAGATGAATATCCAATGGATATCTTGTATGGATCCTCCTACTTGTCTAGCTAGGGTGGATATTGCATCACCAAAACTAAACCTGCAGTGTAACGGTTTTTCCCAAAACCCCATTGAAAACACTGGCTACAAGAGCACTCAATAAGATATCAAATCATAATAATGAGAAGTGAGGGATTACCCTTCTTTTATAATTTTCCAACCCATTCTAGATACTTCCTCCATGCCTTCTATAACTTCCCCTTTTGTACTACATCAATTCTTCTAGATATTTCCCCTTTTTGACCAAATCAAATGTAACTTCTAGAATTTCCCCTTTTTTGATTAAATCAAATATAACTCTTATTTTCCCTCCAATTTTCCCTTTAGGATTAAAAGTCACTTTAATAATAATTAAGTAGATTATTAATCTAAAGTTACTTTGCTTTCCCTAATGTCACTTTAATAATATAATATCTCCTAACTAAGTGACATTAAATTACCCCCTTTTCACTCATATTTCACCACTGACAAGCCATTCAAGTCCCCTCTACTACAAAACCAAGGAACTCAAAAATGGGGACATGATAGTATGACATTTTGATGAGGATGTCACTAATATATTGGAATAGTTTGGGCCCTAAAAATTATTTTTCTCATTGATGTATTATCCTGTGCATGGATCTCTGTGTATGTTGTGAAACTATTTCCTTCCTATTAATTTAATACTTAATCACTATTGTTGAATGTATGTGTGGTTTGATATATGAATATAAGAAGTGAAAATTAGTTCCAATGTCGTTTTTCCTTTAACTCACTTCATAACACATGTCTTATCTATTCTTCGAGTGAGACCTCCTTCCCTTGCGGAAGGTTGAATATGTCAACATACCTAGACTACAATGGTGCCTTTGTTGGTAACCTCTGAGAACCATGGTCTCGATTTTTCACCAACAATGGTTCTGTTGCTAGGACCGAGATTTAAAGTGGGTTCATAGAGGATTACTCATTGTATTCACAAATATGATGTTGATAATTGGTGGGAAATATGGTGTGATGCGTTCATATAGTAGGAAGTCGAGTTTCAACACAAAATCTCTAGGGTCGTAAAAAGCATTTTCTTGTATTTAGAGACTACTAGTGACTAGTATGAGATATTTTGGATTAGCTTCCATGAAGAGGTATTTAAATAGTTAGATCAAATGCAAGAATCTCTTGAGTAAAAATATCAATTCAAAATGAGATATAACTGGACCACTGAGGTTTTAGTGGCTCTTCACCGGTTGGATCATCAGGTCTCTCGTGCTATGGATTTTTTGGTACAAACTGTTCTAGAGGGTTGTCTTATTATATTTTCTAGAGAGAATAATAAAGCATGCTCAAAGGCCAAAGAAATATTTAGAGAAAGAGATAGAGGAATATTGTTGTGAGAAATCCCTCTTTGGATCAAGGTTTTATTAGTGGAAGAAGGGATGTTAGTTGTTCCTTCAGCTGATATGGTAGTGTATACCCCTACACTCAGCAGAGGGTGTTTTATGAGAGGGTTCATGAGTTAGGTCAAGGAATATTCTCTAAGATATATGGGGGGTCATCGAGAGAAAAGTGCAGGGGACGAACAAGATCATAGGAGGGATACTACTATTAAAAATAGGTGGTGGAGATAGATGATAAAAATGATGAAGAGGTTAGATTAGTCGTGTAATGTGTTATGGGAAAAATGATATCACTTATTGGATTAGTAATATATCCCTAGGATAATCCTAGATATCATAGACAGGAAGGGGTAGACTTCTAAGGGGTTTCGTAGATCTATATTCAAAGATATAGATTTCTTCCAATCCTATATAAAGGAGAATATTTGCATACCTTTCAAGAGGTGGTCCTTTGTATATCTTGGTTGTTTTAGTCCTAGAGTTCCATATCTAAGCTTGACAACCTTCTCCTTATATCAAAAATACACACAAGAACCTCTCTAATTTCCAATTTAGGATTAGGATCCTAGATCTAATTAGATTTCAATAAGATTTGTAACAATATGAATAAGATCCAACATTTTCTATTCAACTTCCAACAATTATAGGAGAAAACCACAAGATCTATTAATGTAAATGGAAACTTACATCACAATTTCATACCTTGATTGTTGATGTAGGCTCCTTCAATCTCCTTGCTCCTTTCTCTTCCTTACAACTCCTTGGTCATGCTAGGATCCAATGACTTATAGCTAAATACCTCTGTAGTTTGGTAGTATAACCTTGATATTGAGTTCTTTGCCCTCTTTCTCAAGGCTTGTTTTTGTTATATAGCTCTTGGAGGAGGCTTTTATATCTTCTAGAGGTCACTAGAAACTCAAATTATGTGAGTTCCTAGGTCCTAGCCACTAATATCGAACTCATATATCATATCTCGCCTCATAAATCCCCAATTCTATAAAATTGATAGTGCCTCGTGGGTTGCACAACTAGTTTCAAGTGAGGGCCTCACATGTTTTGTAGTAGGTGTCCCATGAGAATTCCTAAAACTGGGTAAAAAAGGCTACAAAAGGTGTGAAACTCTAGGAAAAAGATGCATTAGGGCCTTAATACTCTGATGACATCCTCTCTGGCCTATAGGGTGGGAATTAAGGCTGTAACATATGCCCCCTAATGTGTGAGGTCAAGAAAGGAGTGGATGGTTGAAACATATTACAATAATGTGCATATGTGGCAACATAAGGGGAGAGAAAAGGTGGTTTGAAGACCAAAGAAGTCCTGCAATCAAGTATCAAGGATGAGCATATATATAGACCAATCCATTAGGTAGACACACTCAGACTTTGAACACAATACACTATGGATCCATGATATGAAATGATAGACCATGGCCATGAAATAATACATAGTGGATCCATGTCATCAATAATATCATATACAAGAGACAATACAATCTGGATCTACATCATGAACTCAATCATAGCCACCAACAAATACAATGTGGATCTATGATACAATATATAGATGTCAGGAAGACAATGAGCACTAAGGATAGTGCCCCCAAATTATTCATATACAAGTGATATAGTCCAAAGAAACTTGGGAGGGGATGTTTTAAAAGAAGGATATCGCCCCAACCCAAGGTCTTCATCCTAAACCCGGATGGTACAAATCTACAACATGCGAATAGATTAGTTGATGTTGAGCATGGTAGAAACCATCTGATTACTGATCATTGATGTATACCATTGACAAACTTGAGGGGACCCATTGATGAGGAATATGGTCCCCAAGGTACCTAGTACATTCTAGCAAGTGTCAATAGAATATTTGATGTTTAACACTTATAGAATCAATCGATCAGGAGTCAATGATGAAAGCTCATTGTCGATCACAGGGAGACCTGCCACTAATGACTGTAAGTTCCAAGGTACTAGATAGTTTATATATCCCTCTCCTACATAGCGTGTTTAAGTCAACAGGAAGATATTCGTTGAAGAATGGCCTTGATGTATCCCCCATCAATCAACACAAAAGAAACACTGATAGATGACGTGAAGAGAGAGGATCACAAAGTACAACTGACATAGGGATGGACAACTCAGAAAGTCAACATAATAGCAGATGGTCAACTCAGGATTAAACTTACCTTGAACATATAGCACAAAAAAATGGTGAATTAGCAACAAGACACAAGAGTTGGATGAATATAGTGCATCAACGCAAGAGGCATTGAAGCACTGTCCATGATGAATGGAAGAGTAACTAGTTGGAGGAGTATCTCTGACTCATATTATTGGGATGAATCTTAGGAAATATAAAACCCAACTATATGATGAGGACTGAAACAGGTGCCATGTTCAAGGGAGACTCGACTAGTGTTGCCATTTTGAGAATAAACCAATGGTGAAAAACCCCCACTCTTTTTTTTATGTCTCATTCATAGTTTAATGAGCATGAAAGAATGACACAAGTATGCCTGTTCTCCTTTATTTTAATGAGAATGAATGATTTACCCAAGTAAGCTTTATATCCTTCATGGTTTAATGATAAAAAAAGAGTTACCCAAGTAAGCTCGATGTTATTTTTCGTAAATTTAATCCCCCAAGCCCGAAAAAGGATAAAAGAATACAAGGGAGAACTCTTCTAGACCTGGTGGACTAGAGTATTATTTTTTTGTAATTAGTCCATATAGTCTATAAAAGGGTTAAAAGTATACCAAATGGACATCCTTTCAAACCATTTAATGAGTGTGAAAGAAGACAAGCTCACTCGACAATATTTTCATGTTTAAAGAGTCTGAAAAGAGATTAAAGAAGACTTTTCGGGAGAGAACGACTGGCTTAACAACACGCTCCTATGTTCCAGGCACATGAAACTGACCTAATTAATGAGGGATTAAAATGGTAATGGAAAGTGAGGCCCACTCTTGGCAGTGTGTTCTCTCCCTGGGAAGGTGGATGTAAAGCGGAGGCCAAATAATGTAAGAGGCAGATGATCAAGGCTATTGCGTAGAGATAAGAAGGATATGGGAAAAAAACAATGCAACGACCTGAGGCATGATGTGAGCAACAAATGCATAAGAGAATATTAAGAAACATGCAAATTTTTTCAGAACCCCCCATAGGATGTGGCCAAAATATGGATGAAGAGAGGAAAATGAGGCTCAATATTCAAGTCATGATGGGGCTAAAGGAGGGATCTTAAGACTACGGTAAAATGCAGTATGGGAACCAAATGGAAATCAGGGTGCTAACTAGGGAGAAGATGATAGGTAGTCACTACTGAGCAATTACAACATGTGAAAGGAGTGGCTAAGGTCACAACAGGTCGGGTTCGAACATAAGCCATAAAGCTACCATGATGGATGGTTAGTAATGAAAAATGGAAAATGCAAGGAAAAACCTATCCCTATATTCTAGTATATAAATATATACCTCAAGTGCAGTGGATGCCACCATATTCTTAAAAAATTCCCTAGAATACTATCAATCACATGAATATTCCAAGGTAAAAACACATAGCGAAATCTCAAAGAAGGAAAATATTTTTGGCTTTTTTGGATATGATATATGCAAAAAAAAAGCACACTCACACCACAGACCTATTTACAAGGCACTATGCATCTTGGTTCTTTATGAAAAGTAGATCCCATGGATAATCTCAAGACAATGATATTTTTCATAATTGATGAACTCACGAGTCATTATTGACATCATATGGTTTACTATGATGAGGCCATTCTGCATAGGTCTGAATCTATGTAGTTGAAGATACTCATTGTGAGTAGTATCATGATATAGGAAAACTCCTTGATGGGAACCATCAAGACATGAAGGAAGTACGAAACGATAAACTTGATGGGAGGGGTAGTAGAGCATTAAGTGGCAAGTTCTAAAAAATATAACTGAGGAGGAAAGGGTCAAGACCAACGGTTTCACTAGCTGTCCCAGCAAATGCCCCCAGTCTCAGATCAAGACCCATCATGTCAACTCCCATCAATTCCAAACTAGAGAGGATGGATTATATATGATGCTCATCTTCCTTGGGATTTTCTATCAAATCCATGAAACCCAAGATGGCCTCTTCTAAAGGAAACTCACAATCAAGGGAGTCATGTGAAATGAGATATTCAACAACTCGTATGGGCGGAGTAGGTTGATAACACTCCATATGATGATAGATTTGTTGACTAGTATTAGTGGATGTTTATGGAATTGTCAAATAGACAATATCAACCATAGTGAGTGGCATGGATGAAAGGTATTTGATCGATGTGGATATTGGTGGCCACCCACCATTTCCAGCTGGCTCAAAACAACTTTCTAGCAATTTTGATAATTTACTATTTTTAGCAGTTTTTCGGGTCCTGAACTTCTGGAGCCGTTTTGAGGCCCTAAACGACATTTTTGGGGGTATGTTGTGGTTGAAAAATGTCATCATGAAATTTTGTGCAACTGTTGTAGTCCTCGGATATATCTTTCCAATGGGATATCATACGCCTAAAACAAAGATTGTATGCAAAATTTACGACCTCGGGAAATTGATGTACTAACTTACCCAAACGGGGCACTGTTGGCAGCCAACCCAATTTTTTTTCGATTACTCTCGAAAGCTGCCTACACCCCTTGCGGTATCATGAAAAATCATTGTCGCATTGTGTTAATGGACATGTGTCTCATTTTTTCAACCATTACAATTCAATTTCGACTCAGTTTTCACAATTGCAAATGTGAAAACACCTATCTCGTTGATTATACTGTCGTCGTCTTTTTGATTTGTTGGTTGATATTTGATCACTGGTTTATCGTATGATTGATAAAGGTTTGTCAAACTTATGTTCTTAATCTTTGTCTTACCTTGATTACGCAGTTGGATGTATTCCACCATTAAACCTTTGTACATGAAAGTTATTGGTTCTATTTATTGAAAGTTATGACATATTTGCTCATATTGTTTTATCCGTGTTATAGTTTTCATTTGATTATCATATAAAAACATTTCATTGTGGCTCTAAGGTTTTGGAATACAAACGCATGTGATATACACCAACTACAATGGCAAATTCGTAAAGGTATGATAACTATGGTTTTGATGGCGCATAAGTTGATCTATTCGATTTTGGGAGATCGATTCTTTGCATACT
>ML790862.1:77685-168123 GCA_009831015.1 Picea engelmannii | reverse complement strand
AGTTAGTTAGTTTATTGTAGTTTGTTTTATTAGTTTCTAGTTTCCTTAGTTTAGATCATTTAGCTTAAATCACTTTCTCTTCGGTTTCCTTGCGAGACCTTAGAGCGGCCAACGGAGCCGTTAAACTCGTCAGGGTGGTCCATCCCAAACGGCTTGGGTTATTTAGACAACCCCGGACCGGTTCCACTCTCCCAGTTGACGGACGGTCATTTTCGCCCGTCAACAGGCACACATGACTTTTGGCGCTTCATCTCCTAGGGTTAGGTTTTTGGATGTTTAGGGTTTTTGAAAATCTTGTTTATTGTAGAAAGGCCTTGAGAGCCTCATTGTAATCATCTTTTGGTGAATGAGTGTAGCTGTCACATCTCTTCTTAGAGATAAGTCGCCACCATTCCAGCAAGCTTGTTTTCCGCTGCATTTTACAGTTTCAGCTTATTTCCTTATTGAATAGAAAACCAGTTTTACTGTATCTCTATTATTCTATGTTAAGAATCTGGTAACAATATATATTCATTTCTTTCTGATCATAAAATCCGGATCAGTGGTATCAGAGCAGTCTGCTCCTTGTCGTCTTAATGCATGTCCCCAATGAGGTTGGAGTACAAATATTTGGGTCTCGAGCTTGTTTCTCTTGAGGACAAAAGCTCTCGCACACCCAAGCGACCTCTCATGAAAGGAGAAAATAAAGATGACGAGACATGATATCCTTTCAAACTGTTGATTGAGGAATCCCTCACACAATAGAGGAACGAGATGGTGGACAATTTCGCCCAAATCCTCCGGTGACTAACAACAGGCGACACATCTTCTTCGAGCGAAGGCACCACCCCCTTCAAGGTAAAAATAAACTTTGATATTCCTATATTTGAAGGTCAGATAGACACAGATGCTATAGACAAGTGGTTGAATCTACTAGAAGGGTATTTCTTTGTCCATAACTTTTCGAATAGAGAAAATATTACTCTTGCACTCCTGAAAGTCGTTCCCCATGTCAAAGATTGGTGGGAAACTTTCTGTGAGAAAAAGGAAACAGAGGAACCCTCATTATTTACAGTCATGGCCACCTGGGAATCCTTCAGGGATTCTATTAAGGAACAATAATACCATGTCAGAAGTTATGACGACTTGTATACCAAATGGACCACACTGCAGTAAGAAAGAGACCAAGCAGTGCCAAATTTCACAAATATCTTCCATACCTTGCACACCAAGATGGGTATCAAAGATTCAGAGATACATATGGTGCTCAAGTAATTTGGTGCTCTGCATAGATACATCCAGACCGAAATGAAATTTCTAGACATCTCATCCTTGGGCGCAGCCTACCGATATGCCATCAAAATAGAGTAGAAGCTCAAACAAAAGACACAACAATTTGGGTCAGGGAACTCCTCACAACAAAATCCAGGAAAGGGAAGCCCCAACCCACAGAACAAAGGATAGAGAAAAGATGGATAATATCAGGACAACCAGTCCAAGTCGCTAGCAAAGAATGACACCAGAAAGACAAATAAAGATACCAAGAAGTGGTGGGACTTCCATAAGAGCCCTTGGAATAACACTGTTGATTGCCGCTCAAAGAAGACACTAGTGGCCGAAGTGAAATCCTATAAATCAGATGCGGGTTCTGACTCTGAGTCAGAACTAGAAAGGGGAAGACAGATCATTGACACGGAACCCAGTGCCACCGTTGCTACCATCAAGCTCCAACATGGTGAACTACATGAGCTAGAAGAAGGAGAGCGCCTCATCCATTCACAGATGTGGGTAAAAGGCACCCCACTACACTTCATTGTTGATAGTGGTAGCCAGAAGAACCTCATCTCAGCATAGGTCATCAAGCGATTGGCCCTGCCGACAATGTCGCACCCACAACCCTACACCATTGAATGGCTCCGCCAAGGAAGCCATCTTCACGTCAGCCAACAATGTTGACTGTTGTATGGAATCAAGCCCTTCAAATACGAGGTATTGTGTGATGTTGCTCCTCTCAAAGATTGTGATGTTCTTTTGGGCCAAAATTATTTATGGAAACGTCATGTTGTATATGAGTCTAGGCCTCGTAGTGTTATTATTACTTTGAATAGGAAATTGTACAGGATACCCGAGGTTGTCCCACCTAGTGTTATTTCCTTGATCTCTGTTAAGAAATGTAAGAAGTTCATCTCTCAGATGGGGAAGTTTGTCTTCTTCGTGATTCACTCTCAGAATGAGAGAAAAATCATAGCCACATCTAGGGTCTCTGCGGCTGAGCTCTCCACATAGCAGAAGCAATTAGATAATGTCGTGGAAGAATACTCAGATATATTCTCCTCACCTATCGGGGTACCTTTTCACTGTTAGGTCAAGCACCCCATCGATCTAACCCCCGATGCACTGCTTCCCAATGGGCCAGTCTATCACCGCTCTCTATTAGAGAATGGGGAGATCAAGAGACAAATCCAAGAATTTCTCCACAAGGGGCACATCTGTCCTATCTCATCACCTTGCGGGAGCCCAATTGTGTTGTTACAGAAGAAAGATGGAACTTGGTGAATTTTCATTGATTATCGGGCTCTGAATAAAATCACAGTAAAAAACCGGTACTCAATTCCACGAATTGATGACCTCCTTGATCAACTCGTGGGGGCCAAATACTTCAGTAAGATTGATATGAAGTCTGGCTACCACCAGGTCCTGATAGAATAGACATATGTATGGAAGACCACCTTCAAGTCAAAGGAAGGCCTTTTTGAATGGTTGTTCATGCCCTTTGTTCTGACAAATGCTCCAATGACTTTCATGAGGATGATGGGTGATATCCTATGACCATTCACCAATAATTTTGTAGTGGTGTATCTTGATGACATTCTTATTTACAACAAGACTTGGGCCGAATACTTGCAGCATATTCAATAGGTTTTGCTCACCCTACAACAACACAAGCTATATGACAACTTGGAAAAATGCTCCTTCGGCATGGACAGGGTCCATTACCTAGGCTACATCATTGATCAACATGGTGTACATGTGGATCTAGCCAAGATCCAAGTCATCCGTGATAGGCCAACCCCAAGCACACTCATTGAGCTTCAGAGCTTCTTGGGCCTTACCAATTTCTACTGCAGGTTTGTGTTGGGATTCTCCCATATTGCATGGGCCCTTAGCCAAATAACCAGGGGTGGTGGTAAGGAAAAATTTGCATGGGGTCGGCCCCAAAAATAAGCGTTCAATGATTTGAAGCAGTGCTTATGCTCATCCCTAGTACTTTCACTACCAGACCTGCAACAACCATTTGAGATTGAGACTGATGCTTCAGACTATGTTGTGGGTGTCGTTCTCACGTAGCACGACCACCCCGTGGCCTATCATAGTGCGACACTATCAGATGTTGTCCGTAAGTACCCTACTTATGAAAAATAAATGTACTCCATTGTCCAAGCCTGCCGCCAGTGGAGACATTACATTCTTGGGAGGGATATAGCCATCCAAACTGATCATAAGCTACTCCATTTCATGCAGACACAAGGAAAATTGTAGAATGAAAACCATCAAAAGTGGTCCACATACTTGCAGCAATTCCACCTCAACATCAAGTATAAAATAGGAAGCACTAACCGCGTCATGGATTGCCTTAGAAGACCACCAGTCATGGCACTAACCACAATGCTAGACTCCTGTAGCCATGAGACCTCTAGATGGACCCAACTCTATGAGACAGACTCAGACTTCGCCACCACCTACCAAATGTTGGGTGAAAAGGCAGTTGTCGATAATTTCCATCTTCAGGATGGGTTGTTGTGTCTTCTGGGCCATATATGTGTTCCCTCAAGTGAGCGAGCGAAGATGATTTGGGAAGCCCACTACAACCAGGTGGCAGGACACTTCGGCGTCGAAAAGACAATGGTGATGCAACAAAAACATTTCTACTGGTCGAAACTTCGATAGGAGGTCAGGAAGTATATCAGGTCTTGCACTGCCTGCACTATTTCCAGACCAACCACTAAGAAACAAGGCTTGTACACCCCTCTTCCTACTCCTGACAGACCATGGGAATCCATCTCAATGGACTACATGTCAGGCCTCCTGTCTACCAAGCGGGGAAATGTCTGTGTTTTTGTGGTTGTCGATCGCTTTTCTAAGATGGTGATTATGGTTGCTTGCAAGAAGAGCATCACAACAGAAGCCACTACTAAGATCTTCTTTAAACAAGTCTAGGTACATTTTGGAATCCCAGAAACCATTTTCTCAGATTGGGACAATCAATTTCTCAGCAGATTCTGGTTGAGCCTCTGGTCACTGCTGGACACCAAGCTCACCAAATCCACGACCTTCCACCCCCAGATAGATGGCCAAACTTAGGTCGTAAATCGAACGATTGTGAATATCCTGTGCATGTATAATTCCAAGAACCCTCGCACATGGGATGTGAGTCTTCCCTATGTCTAGCATAGCTACAACCGAGCCCTGCATAGCTCAACCAGCCACAACCCCTTTTAGGTGGGGTTGGGATTCCAACCATTGGGTCCCATAGATGTTGCAATTCCCCTTGCGGTCACCTCGACCGACTCCTTTGCTACTCCAAATGAGGTTGAAAAAGCCACTCGGTTCATTGAGAGGATCTATCACATCCGCCAATAGGTTCAGGATATCCTACAGAAGTCCAATGACAAGTACAAGTAGCGCCATGATCAACATCAGGTTCCACATAAGTTTTAGGTGGGCGACAAAGTTTGGTTGCACTTGCAGAAAGAACACCTTACAGGACCCCATAGGGAGCTTCTCCCACTCCGTTATGGGCCGTACACCATCACCAAGGCTATGGGGGATAATGATTTTTCACTCAACATTCCTCCTTTCCTTGGCCTGTACCCAATGTTCAACGTGGACCTCCTTCGGCCTTATTTTTCACCATTATTGAACACCTCAGACGTAGCAGAACAACTGAAACCAATAGAGCTCAACCCCGAATGTATACAATAGGAATCCAATGATAATATGGTGGACACACATATCAAGGGCACTCAACAACAAAGGATCCAACTTTATCGAGTCGTCAAAGCAGGGCAGCTCTTGCACCAAGGCAAGTGGCTCACTCGAGGCCAAATTCAGCAGAAATTTCCTCATCTGATGGGGGACCTCAACACAATGGAGACCATTTCTTCCTAAGGATGGAGGATTTATCTAGGTGGTTATCGGTGGCCACCCACCTTTTCCAGCTGGCTCAAAACAACTTTCTAGCAATTTTGATAATTTACTATTTTTAGCAGTTTTTCGGGTCCTGAACTTCCGGAGCCGTTTTGAGGCCCTAAACGACATTTTTGGGGGTATGTTGCGTTTGCAAAATTTCATCATATGGATATATATTTCCAATGGGCTATCATACGCCTAAAATGGAGATCGTATGAAAAAGTTACGACCCCGGGAAGTTGATGTACTGACTTACCCAAACAGGGCCCACATGACTTTTGGCGCTTCATCTCCTAGGGTTAGGTTTTTGGATGTTTAGGTTTTTGAAACTCCTGATTATTGTAAAAATGCCTTGAGAGCCTCATTGTAATCATCTTCTGGTGAATGATCACAACCATCACATCTCTTCTCAGAGATAAGCCGCCACCATTCCAACAAGCTTGTTTTCCGCTGCATTTTACAGTTTCAGCTTATTTCCTTATTGAATAGAAAACCAGTTTTACTGTATCTCTGTTATTCTGTGTTAAGCATCTGGTAATAATCTGTATTCATTTTGTTTTTCTCATAAAATCTGAATCAGTATGGGATGAAAACACAAGTTGATCAATCATAACGATTATCCCTTGGCGAGGGAAGCATAAGACCCTAAATACCGAGGAGATGACTAGAGTAATCTCATAGAACCAAGTGCACCCGAGTAACAGATTGTACTTAGGTGGAGCTTCGACAAACTTTATGGAAATATAGACAGTCTTTCCACCCAAATCAATGGGTAATCTGATGATGATTCCATGTGGTTGGAACATGCATCCATTGAAGGCTTTTAAGAGTGTAGCAGACGTATCAAGCTTGGGAGAGCTAAGGGATTTCCAACAATAAATCGACATGATGCAAGTCAAGGCTCCTTTGTCAACGATTATTTAGAAACATTTTTCCCCATCGTTCACACTTTAATATAGAAGTATAATTGATGGGAGAGACTATGAGTAACTTGGGTAGTGTTAAAGGTAATCAATCTTGAATCTGAGGGATCAACCCCATCTATGTATGATAACAATGCTTTTCTCTGCGTTGGGCAACTTTGGAGAACTTCGAGGGCTGAAATGGAACAATGTGCCTAGTATACATCTTCCAAAATATTGTAGTTGTGGGAATCCCATGTGTTGGGATGATGTGTCATATGAAAAATAATTCTCTTTGGGGAGTGAAGGGGTGCATCAAGGAATGGATTCTATATGTAAAGAGGGCCACTAGGTTGGGAATAATATGTTGGGTCTGGGGAAACATTGGAAGTCTTGGGAATGTTGTAGTTCTTGTTTTGATTCTGCAAGTTGATCGTGTGGTCACACATGTAAATGGAATCATTCGATGAAGACCCCTCATGGTGAGGGGTACCTTCGAAGCCTCATGGAGGAGGGGAAGGATTTGAGGCAAACATGTTTTGATGTTGGGGAGGGAAGGGATGAGTTAATACAATATATTGTTGGGGGTCCCACTATTGTTCCAAATACCAATGGATATCATATTTCCAAGGGAACTGGTGAGTGAGATGGTCCTCCCCAAAGATGGTGCAAGGGAATCAATATTTACTCTTCTCCTTAGTGCCTCCCTCCTGGGAAGTTTGGTTAGTGGTAGTTTCTTTCTCATCAGTGGAATGTTCCTTTTTGTTCCTCTTTTTCTTGCCTCCAAGTTGTTCAGGATTGTTTGGTTGCATGGACTACACCAAATTCACATTGGAGGTTTAAGGAGGGACTACAGTAGTTTGAGCATTAGTGCCAGCTGCTGATGGTTTTGATTGAATGGATAATTTTCCCATATAATCAACTATCTGGTTAATAGATGCATGCAAAACACTATTGATTAATTGGGTTAGTTTCCATTGATGTCAACCCTTGAAGAAAGTCTGGTAGTGAATTTCGGTAGCACAAAGGTTTGGTTAATGGACCCACGTTTGTTTGATGGATAATGGTATGAGGTTTGATATATTTGCAGGTAAGACTATTCTCGACGGATATTACATTCCATGCCATTTCCAGTGGTATGTGGAATGTCACATAACGCCTCATGGTTAGAGAGTTATGGCCATGTGAAGTTGGAGAACCCTCATGAATCATCTAGAAGCCCCCAAAAGTCAAAGTTTTTGCGAAAGAAATTATTTAAATAATAAATTTAATGGATAACTCCCTTAAATAAGGAAAGTGGGATTCTACATGAAAGTATAAATAAGAGGCAACTCTCTCTCATTTAATCACAATTGAATATCATTGAATATCTATTTTTGTGAAAGGTTATTTGGGAAGATATTATTGATAGAGAAAAATTGTAGAAGAAAAAGTGTGGTAGGAAAAGTGCAGTAGAAAAGGTGTGGCAGGAAAAGTGTGGCAGAAAAAGTGCGGTAGAAAAAGTGCGGCAAAAAAATTGCGGAAAAAAAATCGTAGCAGAAAAATCGCGGAAGAAAAAGTGCGGCAGAAAAAATGCGACAGAAAAATAATGGCAGAAAAAGTGCGGCAAAAAAATCGTGGCAACAACATGGTTGGGGTCTATTTATGAGAGATATGGAACATCTTGTTTGTGGTATGTTTTGTAGCTAGGGTTTATCTCTTGAGATGGTATTGGATGTTCATTATTGTTTCATATATCAGATTTGTTCAGGGATACAATTGGTATTTTTTTGTTGGTATTTGGCATATGGGTATTGGTCTTTTGGTTGTGATGTGTTGCTGAAGTTGTTGGTTTATCTTGAGGATACATAACAGTGAGGTTGTGGCACATGGTTTTATGTAAGGTTTTATGGTATTTGGTTATGGATAGTGCGATGTATTGCTAAAGAAATTTTAATGGTTATGTACTTGGTATATGGTTGAGGTACATGGTTGAGACAAGTAGTTGATGAGTTGGTTCTTACATGAGGTGTATACTTGATGATGTTGGTATATCTTGATGAGTCATACTTGATGTGTGTTTGATGCATAATTGGTACATATTTGGTGCATTGTTTATGCACTCGTTGATGGTACAGGTTGGTGCGTGGTTGATGCACTTGTTTATGGTACATGTTGATTACAGGTTGTTTGGACAAGTTATTGTGACAGGTTATTTGTACAGTTTTGGTACATGGTTGATGCATTTGTTTATGGTACAAGTTGAGGTACAAGTTGATGTATGGTACATGTTGGCATAGGTTATTGGTACAGGTTGTTACAGGTTGATTGGTACAGGTCTACAACAATATATCTCCCAGTGATAGTGTGACACTGATTCCATCATTCTACTTCTAAGTTAGGGCAGTTGGACGTGGCAAGGACAGGTGGCTGTAGTCAGAGAACATAGGGTATTGTAGCCTCCTTTTGGTTGTAGCCAGAGAATTAGGGAGTTGGAGCTTCCCTCGGGTTGTAGCCTGAGAAAATAGGGGGTTGGAGTCTCCTTCTAGTTGTAGCTGGAAAACAAAGGAAGTTGGTGCTTCCAATGAATGTAATTCTTCAATACCTATAAGAAAAATTATTATGTGGTTTTCTCCCGCTTTGTGTTTCCACGTAAAAACACTAGTGTACTGTGTATGTGTATGGTTTATCATTTGTTCATTATTTATACTACTATGCAATTATTGGATGATAATGCTACATTGATATAACACTTGCATTATATGGTTGAAAAGGTTTAAATTTCTCTATTACTGATTCAATTCTCTCAGTAATCCAACAATTGGTATCATAAGAGGTTCCTTCAAAAACCAGTTTAACCACTGAAAGGTAGATCATGGAGAGCAAAAACATGTATAAAAATGGAATACCACAATTTGATGGACAGAAGTATGCATTTTGAAACAGAAGGATGAAAACATATATACAGGAACATAGATTTTAAATTTGGAAATCAGTTGTAGATGGATACAAAGAACCAACAGTTCCGTCGACAAATGAAAGAGCAATGAAACTTGGGAAAAATAATTCCAAAGCCAAAAATGCACTTCTGAATGGTATTTGTGAATCAATATACACTAAAGTTATACATTGTAAATCCTCTAAAGAGATTTGGGACAAGCTCCAAATATTTATGAAGGAGATTCAAAATTCAAAGCAACAAAGACTCAAAATTACAAAGGTCAGTTCGAACAACTAAAGATGAAGGAAGATGAGAATATTGTAGCTTACTTCTTATGAGTCGATGAAACAGTAAATGAAATCATATGGTTGGGAAAAGAAATTAAAGAATCTGTAATTGTTCAAAAGGTACTAAGATTTCTTCCTATGATATTTAATCCTAAGATATCAACACTAGAAGAAAGAGAAGATCTAGACTCAATAAGCATGGACGAACTACATGGAATCTTCATAGCATATGAAATGAGAATTGAACAGGAAAATCTAGATATAAAAGAAGCAAATTTCAAAGCATCCAAAAGGCCAAAGAAAAATGGAAAGAAAAAAGAAAAAGAACATAGCGGCAACAGTGACATCTCGGAATATGATGAAGAAATGGCCAAATTTATCAGAAGATTGAATAAGGGAACCAACGACAAATATAAAGGTAAGTTTTCATTGATTTGTTTTAATTGTGATGGTATCGGTCATTTTTATAACAAATGTCCTCATAAGAAAAATAAGAGGAATTATGAATATTACTCAAATATCAAACAAACATACAAAGTCAAAAGAACCACAAAGAAATATTTCAAGAAAAGTTTATGCACCAAAGAAGACATCTCCTCATCAGATGAAGATGAAGTGAGTGATAGTGAGACAAAAAGAGTTCTATTCATGGTAGTAGAAGACTCCGACAAAGAAGACACTGAAGAAGAATATGAAGAGGTCAGAGAAGAATATCAAGAGGCAGAAGTTGACTACCGAGAAGAATTGTTGTGTGCCATAGAAGTTATAAGAAGAGAGAAGAAGAAAAACAAGAATAAATTGACAAGAAAGAAGACACTTAGGAACTAGAACAAATGATCACAAATTTGAAGGTTCAAATAGAAGATAAAATAATTGTAGAAGCACTCAAAGAACAACTAGAAGAAAGAGATAGGATCATTGGAAATTTGGAAGAAGAGATTGTCATATTAAGAAAGGATCTTAAAAAGAAAAATATGCAGAACAACTAAAAAGTTTTGGATGACATTATCAGTAGTCAAAAACCTCATCATGGCAAGTCCGGACTTTGGATACAATCAGACAGAAAAGGGATCAATCTCCAAAACAATAGAACAAGAAACATATCCAAAAATCTATGTAGAAACAATCAAAGGGGATATGAAGATCTACAAGGAATATTATGGGGACACTCCTCCACCGAGAAGATTCAGATTTCAGAATCAACAACCAAGAGATAGGCCTCGGGAAGAAGAAGGATTCATAAGAGCAACTCCTTTCAGAAGATCTTCAATTCCCAAGTATCAAACTATATTTTTTGGTTTATGTTATGCATGTAATAATTTTGGACATAAAGCTATGAATTGTGGAGCTAACAACATGAACATAGACAACTTTGAAATTCATACACAAAAGGGTTATCTAAGAAGGCCTAGTGAAACACAAAGAATAAGTTACAATAGGTTTGAATCATTGAGCACTGAAGTGGAATGCTACAAGTGTAACAACTTTGGAAACATGGCCAAATATTGTAGAATGAAAATTCCTCCTAGAGAACCACAACAGAACCACAACAATCATAGACAAGAACCTCATAAGAGAACATGTATAAGAAAACATAATCAGTATAAAAATGAGGAATGCACACTCACTCTACAATGTAAGCAGAAGAAACGTGTTTGGTATGTTGACAGTGGTTGTTCAAAACACATGATAGGTGATAAAGATAGGTTTCTTACATTAAAAAAGGAAATAGATGGATCAGTCT
Source organism: Picea engelmannii (assembly GCA_009831015.1). NCBI lineage: Eukaryota > Viridiplantae > Streptophyta > Pinopsida > Pinales > Pinaceae > Picea > Picea engelmannii. Next base: position 157,101 of record ML790862.1, on the reverse strand, counting down.
CCTTCGGAAATAATGATTCATTTAAAATCATTGGAAAAGGCACAGTCAGAATTGGAAACAAGAATACCAAGGAAACAAATGTTCTACTAGTAGAAGATATGAAACATAATATTCTAAGTGTGAGTCAAATGTGTGAACAAGGTCATAAAGTTATTTTCGATTCACAAAAGTGCGAGATAAGAAAAGAAGGTTCAGGAAAATTGATTGCAACAACTGCAAGAACTTCAAGCAACATATATGTACTAAGTGAAATTTGAAATGAAAAGTTTTGTCTAGGAAAGGAAGATGAAATTTGGCTATGGAATAGAATAATGGGCCACATACACTTTGATAACCTTGTCAAAGTCATCAAAAAGGAAGTAGTTAGAGAAATGTCCTAGATTACGAAACCAACCAACACTTTATGCAAGAATTGCCAACAAGGAAAACAAATAAAGACCAGGTTTAAATCAAAAGAATATTCAATGACAAGACCACTGGAAATTGTGCATACTGATCTAGTTGGACCAAATACAACAAAGGGTTTAAAAGGTGAGAAATAATTTATGTTATTAGTTGATGATTATAAAAGAATGACTGCAGTTTGCTTTCTCATGAATAAGTCATAAGCTTTTGAAAACTTCAAGGTGCAAAAGGAAATGGTTGAAAATGAAATGGATTAAAAAATAAAATGTTTGAGATGTGATAATGGAAGAGAGTTCACTTCAAAGGAATTTATGGAATACTGCAACATGCATGGAATAAAAAGGCAATTCTCCATTGCTAGGAAACCTCAACAGAATGGAGTTGTTGAAAGAAAGAACATGACAATACAAGAAATGGTCCGAACAATATTAATGGATTCCAAATTGACATATATATTTTGGACACATGCAGTGCATACAATGGTTCACATTCGAAATAAAGTGATGCTCATAAACACCATTGACAAAACTCCCTACGAGCTATGGAAAGGAAGACCAACAAATGTGAAGCACTTAAGAGTATTTGGAAGCAAATGCTACATCAAAAGAGAAGATGGAAGAATGTGAAAGTTTGACTCTCGTGTGGACAAAGGAGTACTTGTTGGTTACTCAAGTACAAGGAAATCATACAAGTGTTATAATTTGAGGTTGAACAAAGTTGTGGAAAGCATCAATGTAACAATTGATGAAATAAGTGGACGAGAATTAAAGGAAGAAGAAAATGAATCAATGGAACGACTTTACGAAGAAGAAGCAGAAGATGAAGAAGAAGTAGAAGGGGAAGATGAAGAGGACTAGACAGAAGTAGTAGAGAAAGTTAAACAAGTTCCTCCAAAGAAACCTAGCAAACGAGTACAAAAGAATCATCCTTCAGATCAGATTATTAGAAACAAAGATGCAGGAGTTGAGACTAGAAGAAGAATTCATTCACCAGAACAAACGCACCTAACACTCTCATCTACGATTGAACCAAACAATTTTGAAGAGGCCAACAAGGATGAATTTTGGAATAAGGCCATGGATGAAGAATTGGATCAAATAGAGAAGAATGACACTTCGGAATTGGTTCCAATACCAAAGAATAAGAATGTGATTTCCACAAAGTGGGTATTCAAAAATTAATTAAATGAATATGAAAAGGTTAGAAGGAACAGAGATAGATTGGTATGTAAAGGATACACATAGGTTAAAGGAATTGACTTTGAAGAGATATTTTCTCCAGTTTACATAATGGAAGCAATTCGATTTCTCCTAGATTATGCATGCTCCAAGAATATTAAAGTGCATCATATGGATGTGAAATCAAATTTTCTGAATGGGGAACTTGAAGAAGAAGTCTACATTGAACAACCAAAAGGATTTCAGTTGTCAGAGAACACATATTATGTGTGTAAATTGAAGAAGGCCTTGTATGTTCTAAAACAAGCTCCTAGAGAATGGTACTCTAGACTGGATAAATATCTACAGTATGCAGGGTTCAGAAAATGGAAGTGCAAACAACAACCTCTACATCAAGGTAACTCAAGATAGTATTTTATTAATTGAAGTTTATGTTGATGATATTATTTTTGGAAGTACTAATGATAGGTTAAGCCATAAATTTGAAAAGGATATGCAAAATGAATTTGAAATGTCATTACTTGGAGAACTATCCTTATTTATGGGTCTTTAGGTATGTCAAAGCAACCAAGGAATTTTTATTTCTCAAACTAAGTATATCAGAGAAATGCTAAAGAGGTTCGGAATGGAATATTGCAAACTAGTTACCACTCCTATGCAAACCAGTTGAAAGTTGAGAAAATATGATGATTCAAAGTATACAGACCAAAGGAAATACAAGTCAATGATTGGTAGCTTACTATATGTGACAACATCTAGACCATATGTAATGCAGATAGTTGGACAGGTGGCACAATTTCAAGCAACACCAAAGGAATCACATTTATTATTAGTGAAGATGATTTTTAGATATATGAAATGAAAAAAAGGATTTGTATTATGGTATCCAAAAGGAAAGGATCTATCACTTATTTCCTAGATAGATGCATATTGGGCAGGTTGCATTCATGACCGATGAAGCACCAGTGGAGCAACGTTTTACTTGGGTGAGTGTTTAGTATCATGGTTAAGCAAGACACAATCATAGATATCCTTATCTACAGTCGAGGAAGAGTATATTGCAACAACATCATGTTGTACATAGGTTCTATGGATGAAACAAACTCTAACAGATATACAGGTTGAGTATGTTGATCTCATTCCAATCTATTGTGATAATACAAGTGCCATCAATATATGAAAGAACCCGGTGATGCAATCCAATATGAAGAACATTCCAATCAAGTATCACTTTCTATGGGAACAGGTTGCAGAGAAGAAGATCAGAGTTAAATATGTGGTCACAAAATAACAAGTGGCATATATCTTTACAAAACCGCTTCCAAGAGAAGCCTTTGAGTATCTTCGCCAGAGACTCAGAGTAATTTCTACTCCAAAATGAATGCTTTTGAATGCTTATCTTATATGTATTAGATTTACACGTGGAAGAACCATAAAGAGGAAAATTCAGGTTGGAAAATTAGTTTCAGGAAGAGTTCAGTTAGGGGGAGAAGCCCTAGATGGAAAGATACCTTTTCCATTGATGACAAAGGGGGAGAGATTTATCAGATGAAAATATAGAATTTCTTGGAGAAAGAGAACATAGGCAAGGTTCCAGGGGGGGCGATGGTAATAGGGGGAACATGAGTGATATGACTTCAATATTGCATCAGAGTGTTGCCATCAATTCCAAAGGGGGATATTGTTGATTAATTGGGTTAGTTTCCATTGATGTCAACCCTTGAAGAAAGTCTGGTAGCAAATTTCGATAGCACAAAGTTTTGGGTAATGGACCCAAGTTTGTTTGATGGATAATGGTATTATTTTTCTATATATTTGTAGGTAAGACTATTCTATATGGATAGTACATGTCATGAAATTTTTGGTGGTATGTGGAACATCACATAACTCCTCACGGTTAGAGATTTATGGCCATGTGAAATTGGAGAACCCTCATGAGTCATATAGAAACCCCAAAAAGTCAAAGTGTTTGCAAAAGAAATTATTTAAATAATAAAGATAATGGAGAATTCCCTAAAATAAGGAAAATGGTATGCTACATGAAAGTATAAATAAGAGGAAAGGCTCTCTCATTTAATCACACTTGAATATCATTGAATATCTATTTTTGTGAAAGGTTATTTGGGAAGGTATTATTGATAGAGAAAAATTGCAGCAAAAAACGTGTGACAGGAAAAGTGTGGAAGAAAAAGTACGACATAAAAAGTGCAGTAGAAAAATTGCGGTAGAAAAAAAAGTGCGGTAGAAAAATCACAACAAAAAAAGTGCAACAGAAAAAGTGCGGCAGAAAATCCGCAGCATAAAAAGTGCGGCAGACAAATCATGGCAACAACATGGCTGGGGTCTATTTATGAGAGATATGGTACATCTTGTTTGAGGTATATTTTGTGAGCAAGGGTTTATCATGTGAGATGGTATTGGATGTTTAGTATTGTTGCATATATCATATTTGTTTAGGGATACAATTGGTATTTTGTTGTTGGTATTTGGCATATGGGAATTGGTCTTTTGGCTGTGATGTGTTGTTGAATTTGTTGGTTTAGCTTGAGGCTACATAACAGTGAGGTTGTGGCACATGGTTTGATGTAAGGGTTTATGGTATTTAGTTATGGATAGTGTGATGTATTGCTAAAGAAATTTTAATGGTTATGTACTTGGTTTATGGTTGAGGTACATGGTTGAGACAAGTAGTTGATGAGTTGGCACATACATGAGGTGTATACTTGATGATGTTGGTACATATTGATGAGTCATAGTTTATGTGTATTTGATGCATCATTGGTAAATGTTTGGTGCATGGTTTATGCACTCATTCATGGTACAGGTTGAGGTATATTTTGGTGCATGGTTGATGCACTTGTTTATGGTACAGGTTGATTACAGGTTTTTTGGACATGTTATTGTGACATGTTATTTGTATAGGTTTGGTGCATGGTTGATGAATTTGTTTATGGTACAAGTTGAGGTACAGATTGATGTATGGTACATTTTGGCACAGTTTATTGGTACAGGTTTATTATAGGTTGATTGGTACAGGTCTACAACAATATATCTCACAGTGATAGTGTGACAGTGGTTCCATCATTATACTTCTACGTCAGGGCGGTTGGATGGGTCGAGGACATGTGGTTGTAGCCACCTTCCAGATGTAGTAGGATAACATAGGGTGTTGTAGCCTCCTTTTGGTTGTAGCCAAAGAATTGGGGAGTTGGAGCTTCCCTCAGGTTGTATCCCGAGAAACTAGGGGTTTGGAGCATCCTTCCAATTGCAGCTGGAAAACAAAGGAAGTTGGTGCTTCCAATGAATGTAATTCTTCAATACATATAAGAAAAAACATTTCGTGGTTTTCTCCCACTTTGGGTTTCCACGTAAAAACACTGGTGTACTATGTATGTGTATGATTTCTCATTTTTTCATTGTTTATTTACTCTGCAATTATTGGATGATAATGCTACACTGATATAACACTTGCATTATATGGTTGCAAAGGTTTAAATTTCTATATTACTCATTCACCCCCCTCTCAGTAATCCAACAAACACAACTAACCACACCATCAACATGGGGCCCTAGGATAGGTTGAGGAGGATCAGTTGATGGGTGAGGAGCATTTGGAATAATATCATAGAGAGTACTCTAATAAGAATAAATAAAATCCAATGTTGGGCATGCAAGATCGCTTGCTCTTCGACGTCTTCCCCAACCATAGCTACATCCCTAGAAATGGGTGGTAAGAGGGACTTAGTGAACGGATCTATTAGGATCTTGTCTGGAATATGAGTTTTAATAATCCCATGTGATCATAAATATGGGTGGCATTATTTTGACGTAGGGAAGTCAAAAGATCTGTTATTATCTCGTACTGAATAGGCAGTTGGTAATGTGTTAAAAATGCCATTTTTAGGTCATTGAAGCTTATAAAATAACTTCCCTTTAGTTCAATATACCACTTGGAAGCAACTCTGGTCAGAGATCTTTAGAAAACATTAAATCTCACACTATCATCCATTAAAGAATTGAATGAGCACCATAAATGGTATGCCATGATGTGTGTGGAGGGGTGTTCTCCCAACTTAACGTCAAACTTCAAAATGATTGATGGGAGTTTTTATGGCATCATTGGAAATGAGGGATCATGGGAAATAGGGTCATTCATCAATCATGACAAATATGGTAAGTCAATTATTGCAAGAAACAACAATGATGTGAACGGAGACTAGGAGGGAGGTGAAGTCTCTGTTGTCCCAGATGGACCTTGCGGTCTCCCTGTGTTGGTGCTTCTAGAAGGTCGAGGAATGGTTGGAGATTGGTTTCCCCTAGGGATGGTGGCACAGCAGGAGCATGACTACTCCCGCCACCAAAAATGCTCCCAGGGGAAAAATGGTCCCTCCAGGAAAATGGTTCCCAGTGCTAGTCCCGGGGAAGAAAACCTTAGAACCAGATATATGGAAAAAGGGAAAACTCCAGTTTTCTGCTAGGAATGTGCCCCAAGGGAAAGGTGTACTAACCCATGGAAAAGAAAATCCTATGGAAGTATCATTTCCCCTATGTTGACTAGGCACATCCCCAAAACCACTAGGAATAATCCATCCAAAATATGTACCTTCCCCTAATGACAGCAAGTCGGTCATTGGATTGGAAGAAGTGGAAGGAGCTTAACTTCCCATGCTAAAACCAAATCTCTCCTACCCTCTGGAAAATAATTTGCAAGTGAGAAAATAAATAGATGGGATGGGCATGTGGATTATAGGTATACTAATGAATGGAGTTGACGATATAGGTGGCATCCCCCACATGAAGGAACCAAAAACAAAATGTTTGGATAGTAAAGGTCCAATGGAGCTAAGGGGTGGCAATGAGGACATGACTAAGATGCCCTCAGATGAGTTACCCCCAATCCCACTTGAGGATGGGATTACAGGCTCCATTGCACTAGACAAAGCACTAGGTCTAGACATGGTAGGAGGATGGTTGAATAACGAAAAAGGCTAATTGAAAATTTCATGTACTTGAAATAATATAGGGTGTTAGGTTCAATTAAAGGTGGATTTAAGTTGGGTGGAGGACATTCGTTAACCAATTCTACCTCAACCAAGGTGGCGTTGTAAAACCACAAATAGGACCCTTCATAGTCTTCGTTACAGATACAACGTCACTTCAAAGGTGGTTCCACCTTTGTAATAGGATCTAGTCCTTGTAATCGACATGACTAGCATGGTAGTTCATTGTTGGTTAATTTCTTGGGCTGACCCAGGTTCTGGTCTCAAACAGGTTTCCAACAAAACCCTTAAAATTATTGGCCCTCCTGGTAAACTAGAAGGAAATGTTGTGCATAGGGTGCACAACGCAGTCTCACCCAAGATAGATTTTATGGGGGACTGTAATACTCAGGTGTTTGCAGTCTAGGGATGAGTGGGGATTGTGGTTGGATTCTTTTCCTTATTAATTATCCTTGTTAATCTTCATATACACCTATGATTCATTCATCTTTAAACCTATACATGCATATTGATATATCTACTTTGACCATTCATTCTTGAGCTAATGATTAACAGAAAAGAAAAGCATTCATTAACAATCACATAGAACACAAGTTTTACCATGGTTCAAACCCTCATGGGGATATGTCCACAAAGATATGGCTTTTCTTCTCTTTTATTTATTCTACTGCAAAATCTTGCGTTCTGCGCAATACATCTTCATTATTACAATCAAAATCAGGGTAAGTACCCTCTCGGAGGCTAACTAGATCACATTAGGATCCTCAACCTATGATCTAACCCTCAAAACCTAGATTGTATCACTCTACCATAAAAATTATTACAATCAATCGCTTCCCAACCAACTAACTCTCAATAATTCACTGACCACACCCCCCAACCTAGACCAACATAGTTACTGACTTAAATAGAATTGTGACCACAAAATGAGAACTCTGGCCCCAAAAGCCCATATCTTTTCATTAAAAACATCAAAATCAACTCCCAAATAAAAAATTGGTGCTACCGGTAGCACCATTTTTTTAAACGGGATAAAATTTACAACCTTTTTCAAACATGGCCTTCAAAACTTAGGCCGTAGCTCAGAAAAACCTTAAAATCAGCACCTAAAAAAGAAAGATGTTTTTGAATTTTTTTTTTCTTTTCAAAATGTTAAAATTTGAGATCATTTGAAATTGTGTTTTTATCACTTGGTACCATTAAAACCAAAACCGCAAAATAAACCATCAAATTGAAAAGTACTTCTACCGGTAGCACCCATTCTAAAATTGGGGTATGAAAATGACACATTTTTATAAAATGGTAAAATAACTCATCATTATTGTAAACAAAATCATAAAATCAATCCTTAAGTGTTTACTTTTAAAATCTTATTATCACTCAAAGAACAAGGTAATACATGAAAATATCACAATATAGTTTAAAAATTCAATATCACTTTTTAATATTTTTTTACTTATAATATAAAAAAGTAAATACAAGTTACATTGAATGAAACATAAATATTTTCTTAAAAGTATTGTTATATTGTCCATATTAAAAACATATGAGCTAAGAAATTTTATTAGATTATCCATAATAAAAAACATATCATTCATAAAACATAAGAAAAGATTCATAACTTCATGTAAGATCATATGTGAGTTAATGCTTAGTTCTAGTTACCATACAAACATCACATGGATAAAAAATGCATAAAATGTTTCATACACTTATTCAGAATGACTCATGGTTTCTGAAATACCATCAAAGTCTACATTGTCTTCAGATGAATGATTGGATGAATATGTATATGATCCATACTCTTCTATATTGTGATGAATGCACCATCTGAGTCTACATGGATGCCCAACATTTCAGATGTCAAATGCCTTTTATATCTATGACTAGGTTCAACAGACTCCCATCTTGCATTTATTTCTTCTGGTAACAACCTCCTCATTATATTTGTTGTCTTGGAGCGAAGATTTCCTCTTTTTTTCAAATTGAATTCATAAACAAGTATGTCAACACCATTTAATTTTAAGAGGTAAATGCCATGACGAGCTGTATTTTGACCCTTTATTTTTCTCTTTCTATTGAAATGTTTCTCAACCACCATCTTTGGCTTGTACACGCCATTAAATGGGTGTGTACTTGTTTCATACCAATGCACTTGAATTGTAATAATATCATCATTTTCTTTCTAAATCTTGATAACATTTCCAATCCAGAATGGATAACCATGCATATCTTCAGTTGCTAAAATTGCAATCATGCTGCCCTCCTTAATATCTTGTACTGAACCCATGTAAAGGTCTTCCATGGCTTCACGTTGTGCACATGACCTTCATGAACCAATATACATTTCTCTTTCATATGCTTGTGTAAACTCAATAACACCTAGATATTCTTGTTGAACTTCAACAATGTTTGTTTCTTCAGATTCATTTGGCATATTTTGTGGCCAATGGAATGGAGTCTTCAACATTGTATCTTCATTTTTTGAGCTTGAAATTATGTAACTTTGACTATTGAAAAAAGAATCTCACCAAACAGAATGAGCAACATCAAAGTACTCATATGTATCCTTAATGGAATTTTGTATTTCCTCTGGGCATTCTGAATAATCTACATCTCTATTATGTCTCCGTGCATTATGGATTTCAACAACTGATTGTAAAAATAATAAATTTGATGCAAATATTGGACGATCTAGAATAAACTTCAAAACTGATAAACCTAATGAAGGCCCCAATTCTATAATAGTTGAATACTTCTTTCCCTATATAAGTGTTTTCCCATAAATTTTTTTGAAACAAAATTGATGTTGGAAGATAATTTCATTAAGTTTCTCAATACATTTTTATTCACAATTCAATCCCTAAATAAATCTTCACATGTCAACAGTTTCTTCTAATATATGAAAAGTGTTGATACTGAGAGGGGGGTGAATCAGTATCAAGTTAAATTTAAAACCTTTTTCAACTTATACTTAAACCATTCAATTATATCCAATGAGAAATGAACAATAGTATAAGAGTTACACCAATACACCACAATACATCATGCACAATATATGAGAAATAATCAATAGTTATTGTTCAAGGGAAGTAATGACTTCCAAAGGTAGCTACAACTTCCAAATGTAAAGGGAGGGATAAACCTCAAAGAGGAAGATACATTCCTCCAATATCAAGAGATATTTTAACTCTCCATAATTTCCCCTTCCTTCCACCCAAGAATATATGAGATATAATAAAACTTTACATTAAATCATCACCATCAACCAACCATCACATAGAACCTGATAATGCTTCCTGAGACTTCTTCAATTTATGCAATTCTTCAATTCTTGGAATACTATGATCCTGTATATAATATTACTCAATTTATTCTCTGAAACTTCTCCAAGTTTCAATCATTGAATCCTCCCCAGAAAGAAGTTATAGAGAGAATGGTAGACCTTGTTCAATTATGGTTTATTCAGGAGACCGAACTTGTACAGAATGCCCCGCACGCAATATTTAACATCATATTCTAAAACTCGCACACAAGAAACTAAATTCTATAATATTTCCAATTCAATTTGTCCCACTTCATTTGGATTCTCTATGAATAAGTTATGATTGTTTTACCCCGAACACCTCTTTATTGACTAGCTTCAGGACTGGTCAAAAACCCTATCGTCCACAGAGTGTATCACCATAATTATAGTGAATCAAGAGCTGAAAATTTTACCACAAGTACCTTGATATGTCTTCTCAATACCATAGTAATGTAACCATTTGAATCGTTCTATAAAATAAGTTATATAGAAAATGGTAAGATGACCTGAAAATAACATACCTTAGAACACATCACCAAAAGACTTCATCCTCTCTTGAAATCCGACCATCTTTACTTCTGATTTTCTCTGAAATTCGACTTGTGTATCAAATGAATGTATAATGATATGTATTTATACCATTTATTTCACTTCCTTTTAACATTAGGGTCGGCCTGACACTTTCTTATTTTGTAATTATTTTCTTTAATTATCTTCAGGGCCTACATGTACTTCATTTTTCAATTCATTTTGTCATCTTCAAAAATTCATTTCTCCTCAACCATGAGGATCCACGTGACGTGCCACATACCACCAGAAACAACATGATGTATACTATCCATCCATGGGTTTTTTATCTTCATGTGCATGGTCCTTCATGTCCAAATACCTTCATCAATCTTGCAGTCCAAAACCCATGACTAGGGTTGACATCAATGACAACAACCAATCTTCCAACAATCTCCCCCTTTGTCATTGATGACAACACTCATGCTCCCCCTATCATCATGATCCCAATTTCTCTCCCACTTTGACATCAATGGAAAAGGGTAGGGATTCTCCCCTTGAGTTCAATGACATAAGGTGACCTTCTTCTTTGGGTCTGCTCCCCCTGAACATGTGGCACTCAATAATATTCCATCCTTATTTTTGGTCTTTGGCACTTTTTCTTCCTTGGAATCCTTTTGTGTGTCTTTTGTCTTATCTCTCTTCTTAATGTCTAGGATGTATATGTTGTTTGGTCTTCTTGTTGCAGTTGCAGCCAATCTTCCTGAGTTATTTTCTCTGATTTTACATTTTCGATAGTCAAACGTAAGAGTGCATCCTTGATCAAACATTTTACTAACACTAAGTAGATCATGCTTCAAGTCTTCAACCAATACGACATTCTTTGCTTTTACATTTTTTCTTCCAAGCTCTACTACACCTTCTCCAAGTATTTTGGCAGATGAGTCATCTCCAATTGTAGCATTGCCACCCTTTCTCTTCAAGCTGATGAATTTGTCTTGATCCTCGGTCATGTGTGAAGAACATCCACTGTCTATGTTCCATTCATCTTCTTCTTTACATTCTTAAGCGATTAATGTTATTAGACAATATTCATTGTTTGGAATCTCTTTCCTTCTCCATATTGTGGTTGGCATAGGGACATCTTCATTCATATATTTGTAATCTCGTTCTTTGTGACCAAGATAATTATATTTGTAGCATACAATATTTTTGTCCATCAATGGGGAAAATGAATTACAACTTCTTTTGACAAATCCATGATTATTTCCATATCTCTTATTTACACCATTCATGTTTCTTGTGTATTTGTTCCTTTCATTGATTCTGCAATTAATTTTGTTATGTCCAAAATTTTTGCAAGTATAACAATAACCAAGAAAGAAATTTTGATACCTTGGAGTAAGTGGTCTTCTTTGTGATGTAGTCTATATGGGTTCATGATCTACTCTTTTGTAGTTTCCTTCATACTGATTGAAGCTTCTTTGATTCCTGGAGGTAGGAGGTATTCTTGGATATTCATCTCTTTTGTAATAATTCCTTCTTTCTGGTATCCTACTCCACTTCTCATCAACTGTCTGTGTAGCTCTTTCTTCAACCTTCTTGTTGGTATTTGCATCTTCTTTGTATGAATTTTCACCCATTCATCCAATATGTGTTAAGTCTTTTGGAACTTGAGATTTTCTTAAGCTCTTCCTCAATGCAACAACTTCTTGCTCAAGTTTCTCACAATATTCTTCTTTCTTCATCATTTGGACATTCCTTACTTCTCCTATTCGTCTTTCTTCTTCGAGTAGAGTTTTCAAGGAAATTTTTTCTTCTCTTAGTTTATCAAAATATTCTACTTGTTTCTTCAAGCTTACAACTGTCTTTTCACAACTACCCAATTCACTTCTTAGTTTTTTATGCATGTCATTCAGCTTGCTATTTTCAATCTCAACATGCTTCAATTTTTTAAGATTCTCATCTTCTTGTTGAATAATTTCTAATTCATGAATTTCTTATTCTTCATTGGAATTTTATTATTCAATGTCTTCTCTTTCAATCCTTGGATGAGGACATTCAAATTCAACATGTCCTACAACTTCACAATTAAAGCAAAAGAACTGACCTTTATTTGCTTCTTTGAAATATGAGATGTTGTAATTTTTGTTCAACTTATTCTTCTTCTGCTTCTTCCCTTGCATAAAGGTATTGTAGCTTGTCAAAAATCTCTTTTGATGATGCACATGATCCTACCTTGGATTTCATTGAATATGTCAATCCATCCAGGATGGTATCTATTACCAATTTCTTTTTCCTTTTTGATTCCTTCTGAGATGCAATCTTTGGTTTATTCAAAGCATTGTATCTTGAAGCAACTAAGAACCAAACATATTCCCCAAGAGATTTCAAGTAAGTTTACATTCTATTACTCCAGTATTCAAAATTTCTTCCATCAAATGGTAGAATCCCATTTGGAATTTTGTCTTCCATTTCTTCTTAGGATCTTCCTTCCAGTGGTTAAACTATACTGAAGGTAACCCACTCTGATACCAATTGTTGATACTGAGAGGGGGGTGAATCAGTATCAAGTAAAATTTAAAACTTTTTTCAACGTATAATTAAATCATTCAATTATATCAAATGAGCAATGAACAATAATATAAGATTTACACTATTACACCACAATACACCATGCACAATATATGAGAAATAATCAATAGTTATTGTTCAATGGAAGTAATGACTTCCAAAGGTAGCTACAACTTCCAAATGTAAAGGGAGGGATAAAATTCCAAGAGTAAGATACAAACATCCAATATAAATAGATATTTGAACTCTCCATCCTTGCCCCTTGCTTCCACCCAACAATATATGCGAGATAATAAAACTTTACATTAAATCATCACCATCAACCAATCATCACATAGAACCTGATAATGCTTCATGAGACTTCTTCAATTTATGCAATTCTTCAATTATTGGAATAATCGGATCCTGTATATAATATTACTCAATGTATTCTCTGAAAATTCTGCAAGTTTCACTCCTTGAATCCTCCCCAAAAATAAGTTATAGAGAGAATAGTAGACCTTGTTCAATTCTGGTTTATTTAGGAGACTGAACTTGTATAGAATTCCCTGCACTCCATATTTAACATTAGATTTGAAAAATTGCACACAAGAAACTACCGTCCATACTATTTCCAATTCAATTTGTCCCACTTCATTTGGATTCTCTATCAAGAAGTTATGACCATTTTACCCGGAACACCTATTTATTGACTAGCTTCAGGACTGGTCAAAAACCCTATCTTCCACAGAGTGTATCTCCATAATTATAGAGAACAAAGAGATGAAAATTTTACCACATGTACCTTGATATGTATTCTCAATACCATAGAAATTTCACCATCTGAATTGTTCTAGAAAAAAAGTTATAGCGAAAATGGTAAGATGACCTGAAAATAACATACCTTAGAACACAACACCAAAAGACTTCATCCTCCCTTGAAATCCATCCTTATTTACTTCTTATTTTCTCTTAAATTCGACTTGTGTATCAAATGAATGTATAATGATATGTATTTATACTGTTTATGTCACTTCCTTTTAACATTAGGGCCGACTTGGCATTTTTTTATTTTGTAATTCTTTTCTTTAATTATCTTGAGGGCCTACATGTACTTCCTTCTTCAATTCACTTTGTCATATTCAAAAATTCATTTCTCCGCAACCATGAGGATCCACGTGACATGCCACATACCACCAGAAACAACATGATTTATACTATCTATCCATGGGTTTTCTATCTGCATGTGCATTGTCCTTCATGTCCAAATACCTTCATCAATATTGCAGTCTAAAACCTATGACTAGGGTTGACATCAATGACAACAACCAATCTTCCAACAAAAAGCAGGTTTTGGAATGTATGCTTTCTTAATACATTCAATCAATGATGGTAGAATTCCAATGTTTTTCCTCTTCAATATTACTGAAAAACGATGGAAAATTTTATCAATATGATCATGAGTGTGTCCAACGAGAAGGAAACCAACTTTCACCTTTTAAAATATTCCCATTTCAACAAGCATTCTTAGATATCCAAACAAAATTTGATTTTTATTTTCATGACTAGTGTTGTCCAACTGTAGATAGAGAACTTGAGGAATATTTCCAGACCAATGAGTGAGCACATGATGAATTATGGTGATGGTCATATTTGCATCATTATGAATATTTGGAGCGGTGAAGTAAACCCTTGGACACATTTTTCCATTGAAAACCATACAACCAACCAAGTGAAACTAAATGAAATTCTCTTTCTGTAAATTTTTGGGTGTATAGACAAAATGTGGTAGAAGTGTTTTCTTCTGGTCCATGCCATCAATTACCATACCTAAATATTTGTTTGGAGCATCATAAAACTTCTTCCGATGTTTGTACAACTTTTGTATTTCAATTAATTGTTGATTCTGATGTTCTTCAAGTTCTTTGACTATGGAATCTACACATGACATAAAATGAAAATATTGATCATATGTTTTCATAATTGATAACTATTCAATTTAAAAAAAACTAAATAGTAAATACATACCTCTTTCTTCCCCTTCATATTTATCTGTTCTTGATTTAAGAGTAGCACATATACTACAAATCCCCAACCTTGACTTCCTAGGAATACATACATTGTTGAATTGTTTCTTCCATATTCTTGTAAAATATGCATATGTAATAAAATTATGATTTCCTTCAACAACTTCAACATATCCTTTATACAAGTTGTAGATTTTCCTCCTTGAGAAATTATCTGGAATATGTATTGTGTCTCTATTTGGAATACACTCTCCATGTTTGGAAAATAAATCACACATCCATGGAAATGTAGTGTTTGTGAATGGCCCACTCTCTCGTCCATGATGTACCTTTTAATAAAATGAAGGATCTTTTTGCAACCTTGTTTGGATTCTTGATAGACTAAGATTACCAATTGAGTGATTTTTTTTGAAATCCTTTTTGCAAAGTAAAATATTCTCAATGGGATAATCATATCCTTTGTTGGTGGATATCATGCACCCCATCAAATATGAATTTTGCTTGCTCTTATTCATTGAAAAATATGTCTTCCTTTTATTCAAGGCATACATGTAGTCCATGATTTTCAAACAATTATTTTGACAACATTCACTTGAAATCAATTCACTTATGGAAATTGATTTAGTGAGAAATTCTTTCCTAGACCTTGTATAACTAGAATGATTTGGATTGATATAAAAAGTTCTAATCCTATTCCTAGACACAATGTTTTTTTGCAATGTCTCCAATATTTCATCATCCTCACTAGAAGGATTTTACTTATCACCATAAGAAGTATAAAAAAAAACATTGTCAGGAGACTGAACTAGAGAATGTTGATCACCTTGATTTGTTGTAGCTGAATGATGTTGATCACCTTGATTTGTTGTAGCTGAATGATTGAGAACATCATCATCAACATAATCATTTGGAGGAAAATCATCATGAACATTGTGTCCACCATTGACATGATCATCTTCATTTCTTTCAAAATCCCCACTTGAGTGAAAATTTTCACCACCCTGCTTAGTGCCTTGAAAATATTCATCAATATCTTGAAAATCCTCACTTGGAAGAAAATCAACATCAACATTGTTTCTTTTTAATTTATCACTCGAGAGAGAGTGTCCACCAATGGCGTAATCATATTCACTACTTTGAAAATCGCCACTTGAGAGATATTCTTCATCATCCTCATTACTATCTTAAAAATCCTCACTTGGAGGAAAATCTTCATTATCCTCATCGATACCTTGAAAATCCTCACTTGGAGGAAAATCATCAGTGCCAACACTGCTTCTTTTAAATTCCTCTTTCAAGAAAAATTGTCTAGCATTGCCATAATCATCATCATTACTTTTAAAATCTCCACTTGGGGGGGATTCTTCATCATCCTCATCCGTGCCTTGGAAATCCTCACTTGAAGGAAACTCTTCATTAGTACCTTCAAAATAATCACTTGGAGGAAATTCATCATCACTAACATTGTTTTCTTTAAATTCCCCACTTGGGAAAAAGTGTCCACCATTGTCATAATCATCTTCACTGCTTTTAAAATTTACACTTGAGGGAATTTTTCCATCATTTTCATTGGTGCCTTGTAAATATTCATCGGTACCTTTAAACTCCTCACTTGGAGGAAAATTTTCATCCCAATCATTTAAACGTTTATCATAGTCTCCACTTTAACCTACATTTTGATTATTTTCATTACTATTAAACTGTTGAATAGATTTATCACTATCATATTCCTCATCTTCATCATTAGTGGCGTCAAAGTCCTCTGATTTAGGACTTTCATGAGAAGCATGTTGCATAATATTGCTTCCACTATGATCAAAATTCTGAATAGTTGAAAAATACGATGCCTCATTTGCATTACAAACATTCCTATTACATTTCCCAGTCCCAACAAAAGAGGTATGCAAACAATTTGTTGATGTCTCGAAAATAAAATCTTCTTTATCTGACGAAGCCATCCCTTCTCTTTGAGAACATATAATGATACAAATTATCACCCTCCATATGACATTATTATAACATACATAATGATATTTTCCCTCTGAATTTCCCTCCCCCAAAAACAAAATTCCCCAAAATTTCACCCCAAAATATTCCCCCTCAATTTTTTCCCTCCAAAATTTCCTCCCAATTTTTTTCACTTATTTTACCTTGAAAATAAAAAAACAACTTTTACTCTTTTATTTTGTTATTTACATGTTAAATACAATATTTATCATGTTTATTTATTCATCCCACATTTATTAAACATATTGATGATCCATATAATTTTAGGTATATATGTAAACAATATACCTAATTTTTATTTATCCCACATTCATTACACTAATAGTAATTTATATCATCTCTGTTATATCTACACAATCGTGTTTTATCTTTTTACATTGTGTGATATCTTGGGTAGTATTTATTAAAGGATTTGGAGCAAGCTACAAGGGATAACCATCGAGAAGACATCTGAGGAGAATCTAGCATTTCAGAGCTTAGCTATTTTTTAAATTCTTACCATTTACCAAAACAACAATTATAAGATTATCTTTGAATCGCATAATAATTTTTCATGCGAAAATTTAAAAAAACTTAAATTTGTTTAGATGTTTTATACTTTTTTTCTAAAAAATACCCAACTTTTTTAAAAATTAGATACTTTTTTCAAAAAATCTTAACAAAATCCTTGATATTTTTTGAAAAAAAAAAAGAAAAAAAAGTCAAATTTAGGTATAGTTTTTTAGCTTTTTTATTGTTTTTTACTTAAATTTTATTAGTTTTGGCCCATGGTGGTTATTGAGAAATGTATGTGCCTTAACTGTGGGTGGATGGGGCGATGTTGGGAAAATCCCCAGCCCCCACGACCAAGGGACGGTCCTGACATAAGCCCAATAACTCCATGGGTCAAAACATTTTACATATGGGTAAATTTTTATTTTTTTTAATTATTTTTTATATTCAATGTTTGTTTTTTAGTTTATTATAATGTAAAAGGCCTAATTTTATTTTTTTATATTAATATAGGAAAATGGCAGGGAAGAGATTATCTATGAATATATCTTGATCACGACCGACAATAATGGCATCCAAAAATGCAACTGGAACCTCCATGAATGTTAGGCAACAAAATGATAGCATAACACATGAGTTATCAAAGGCAACGAAGAATGTTAGAGAGTGGAAAACTGTGGAAGGTGAAAAAAAACTGGAAAATTCTTGGTTTGTTAAAGACAAGCAAGGAAACAATGGAGATCATATATATTTGTATTGTGTCGAATTAGAACATGTTCAAGGAAATTATCAGGAACTTGGCTTGTTACGAGATATATGTTTGGTGCCAGCCACATATATTGTTTATGCACTTGTCAAACAAAGGAGAACTTATATCAAGTTTAGATATTATAACAAGAATGAATGTTTTTTCAGAATTATGTGCATCCATCGTTGATGACATTGAGAAAGGCAATGTAAATTTTTTATTTCTATTTTTCTGTCCTTTATTACTTTTTTTTTTTTTGTAAATAAAAAGGGTGGGACCTGTTATATTACTTTAATCCAAAGACAAAAAAGTGAGCTGCTTGGGATGCCAGTTGTCTCGCCTATGTAGGAAACCGGGACAGCTAGACATCCCATGCCAAATGTCATCCTGGTCACAAAATAGCTAAGTTTTTCCCTGCAACGTCCCGCCCGGAGGAAACCAGGACGTGCAGTTTTCAAAATGCAACTAAGTATCATAAGTTTTATCTAAAAAGACTGTAAACTGGATGGCTCAAAGCCTAACTGATAACAAGATAGGAAAACAAAAACCAATTCTGGACTTCCATTGACCTGTTATCCTGCGCACTTGAGTTGGTCCTCTGTCTGCTTCCATCCAGCTAGGAATGAGTATGCACGCGCGCAAGTTGGACATTGGCGCCTCAGATGTGTCCAGGAGTGGGCTGTGAAGTACATATCTAGTCGTTGTTCAATCCTCGTCATCCAAAAGGTCTGGTCCTCCAGCAAGCTTCTGATCTCAAAGATAAGGCTGAGGCATTACCAATTGGTTGAGAGCGACTGCTCCTGACGGTTACCTTCGCTGGAATCCTTGTCATACCATGGTGGCTTGTCCTTCGTCGCCTTCTTGAACGAGTTAGAGGGTCTCTCCTTTTCTATATAGCAGGTGGAGTATGGCGTTACAGTGTTGTCGGCTTGGGGAGCTGCCCTATCACCGACGGATGAGGGTCGTCTTCCCTGACCAAAGTCCGAAGGCAGGTGCCAATTTTCAGGTACGGTGAACAACAGGTGTTCCAGAATGCTTTCTGGTACGCCTCCTTATGGAATCTCTTCGACCATATATGCCATGGGTGGCATTCGTGGTCTCTCTTTCCTCCGTCGGGTGGCCATGGCGAGGGCTGCCTCGAATTTTTGTTTTCGCTTCCTCCTGGATTTCGCAGCGTGCCATGCCACTCCCCTTCGTGGTGTCCCTCACAGTCTTGGAATGGTGGAGGTTTGATGGGGTTTCCAATTGCACCCCCGAGAGATCGCTCTGCTTCCTGACACGAAAGGAATTCTACGATGTGTCACCTGCGTCTGCAAATTCTCAGGGAGGCGACGATAATTTTGCTGTTCTGCTGGAGCTAGAACTTCCCAGAGCAGTTGGTTCTCCCCTCCGACAATCCGAGCTATGAAAATGAACGAGAGTCAAACCTCCATAGATATAATAGCCAATTGAATGGTGCTAGCCAGTCTGGTACATCTCCCACGAGTGAGAGGCCTCGTCGGGTTAATGCTATCACGTGGATCCATGGCAGGATTAAATGGTGAGGGGACGCTGGCCGGTAGATGTATTAATGGGACGTCCCGGCTGGCTCCCGCGTGGCTCCCTTTCCCTACGTGTCACCCCATCTGGGGCTTGGAGGTCTTCTGTGGCCAGTGTGTGGCATCGAGTGAAGATCTCTGGATCTGGTGGCAATTGGGTCTCCCAACAGAAGTGTTCCATCTCCCTCTCCACTGCCACATTTTCTAGACAGTCTGCCACTTTGTTTGCTTCCCTTCTTACATGAGAGGTAGTGATGCTGAAATGGGGTTGAAGGAGGTGGCTAAAGTCTTCAAGCAAGCAGTGAAGTCACCAGCTTGGCGAATCTTTGTCAGGGTGACCTCCATGTATTATCTTAGTCATTAGCCCTATAATGACTTGCGAGTCTCCTTATAGGATTATTTGATGATAACCTTTATCCATGGCTGATTGGAGGCCTTGTAGTAATCCCGTTAGCTCGGCTACATTGTTGGTTGTGTCTCCTAGAAATCCCGCTTCCAGCCCAAGAATTTCTTCAGTGGAGTCTCTGAGAACGGCCCCGTATCCTGCTGTTCCTGGATTGCCTTTG
This sequence comes from Picea engelmannii, assembly GCA_009831015.1. Taxonomy (NCBI): domain Eukaryota; kingdom Viridiplantae; phylum Streptophyta; class Pinopsida; order Pinales; family Pinaceae; genus Picea; species Picea engelmannii. The sequence goes on along the minus strand of ML790862.1, from coordinate 136,773 downwards.
GATGCGCCATCAAAGTTTACTTTGATGAAGCTCTCTGGGGGGGGAGTCCAGCTGGTTGGGCTTGTTAATGGATTCTGAGGAAGTTTTGCCCCCAGTTGTTTGTTGAAGATGGGCTGCCAGTTTTGCAGAATGCCTCACTCCTCTGGGTTGCACTGCAGATATTCTTCTATCCAAGATTTGCTTCTGATTGTTTCTTTAATGAGGGATCTGATTGTCTCCCAGGTAGTTGCTGGCTGGGTAGGTTGGGAGCGAAAAATTCTTTTATTTCTTTCCTTCCAGATTTTCCAGAGGATGAATCCCGGTAGAAGTTGCCAAATTAGATTTAGTATGGGATTGTTGTAATTGCTATGATCCCAGTTTTCGATTGTGTCATTAATGTTGCTGTGGTCTTGGTTGGATCTGCGCATGGCTTGCGCTCCATGGTCCCAAATCTGTTGACTGTAGTGGCACCCATTAAAGAGATGCTCTTTGGTTTCCTCTTGTTGGTGGCATAAGGTGCAAATGGATGGTCCTATGAAGCCTCTTTTCCTTAGGTTGTCCCACGTTAGGGATCTGTTATGCATCACGAGCCATAAAAAGGTGGAGACTTTGGGCCATAGAGTCGGATTCCAGACTTTACTCCAGATGTGTTCTTTTCTTTGTTCTTGATGTTGACCCTGTAGTAGATAGGCTTCCTTTATGCTGAAGATTCCGGCTGTTGAGTATCCCCATCTTAGAATGTCTGGTCCCTTTCTTGTGAGAATTTTCCTGTGTTTGGGTTGAGTATGCCAGCCCTGCAGATTGAGATTATCCGGGATCTCAAGCTCTTGATGTGAGAGTTTCCATTGTCGCCATTTCGAATGCCGCGATTGAGGTTTCCAAAGGTTACTGACTTTTAGGGCAGTGTTCCCGTGAGGGCCTTGTTTGAGGTCGGATAGTTCCTCCATGGCGTCCAGTGGTTTGAGTTGCTACCATGAATCTTGCCAAAACAGGGCGCTTTTTCCATCTCTGATTTCCCAAAAGGCATGCTCCTGTATTAGCATGCGATTCTGCCAAGTTGTGTTCCAAATATGAGAGCCCTGTAGTTGATTGTTGTGATAGATTAGCTGGTCCTTCGGTGTGAATGGGGCGTACTTTCGTTTCCATAGTTGTGCCCAGGCTGCTGTTGGATTTTTGAGCCATCTCCACCATATTTTAGCCCCCATTACCTGATTGAGCTTCCTTGGATCCTTGAGTCCCAGTCCTCCTTGATTTTTTGTCTTGCAAAGTGTTTCCCAGCTGACTAGCGCCCATTTCTTATTGGGCTGATGACCACTCCAGAGGAAGTTTCGCTGAAGGTTTCTGATGGCTTTAATGACTTTTTTGGGTGCGGCTAAGGCTGTGAACAGGTAGGTGGGTAGTTCTTGCAGTACTGATCTGATAAGGACCAATCTGGAGGCGATATTGAGAGTTCGAAAGGTCCAGTTGCTCAGCCTGTTCGAGATAGAGAGGAGGAGGCTGTCCCAAGAGATGGAGCGAATTGTCGATCCTGCGAGGGGGATTCCAAGATAATTGGATGGAAGGGAGCTCCTAGGTATCCCCAGAAGTCTGGAAATGTGGATCTGGATGCAAGACGGGGTGTTAAAGAAGAAGAGCTTGGACTTGTCCAAATTGAGCACCATGCCTGAGGCTTCAGAGAATTCTGACAATATGGAATTGAGTTTGATGGCTTCCCTGGCCGTGGGAGAGTTCATTAGGAGTGTATCATCTACAAATTGGCTATGAGAGGGTGCTGGCTGGATGTTGTGCAAGGAAAGGCCTTTGAGGGAACCTTCCTAAACTGCTGCCTGGATATAATGTCCCAGGCCTTCTGCCATGAGTACAAACAAGAAGGGAGAGAGGGGGTCCTCCTGTTGTATTCCTCTTGACGGTGAAAACGGTTGGGAGGGAACTCCATTGACCAGAATGGAGAAGAAAGCAGAGGAGGTGAGGTTTAAGATCCAATTTATCCAGTCCTGATCGAACCCAAAAGAATCTAGGACATCTCTAAGGTACTTCCAATTGGCTCGGTCGAAGGCTTTGGAAAGATCAAGTTTGATGAGCATACCTGGAGTTCGAGTGGTTTTGAGGGAGTGGATGATCTCGTGCGCCAGGATAACACTGCCCATGATTTGTCTCCCTTCTACATACCCAGCTTGCTCCTTTGAGATGACGAATGGCAGAATGGGTTTTAGACGATTGGCTATGACCTTCGTGATGATTTTATAGATCACATTGCACAAGGCTATGGGTCTGAACTGTTTGGGGTTTGTGACTCTTTCTTCCTTCGGGATAAGGGTGAGAAAGGTGGCGTTTAGAGCTGGTAGTACCAGTCCTGATGCTCTTGATTCTTCTACCACCTCCCATACCTCGTGTTTGATCAGGTCCCAACAGGAGTGGAAGAAGTCCGTGGTGAATCCATCCGGTCTGGGGGCTTTTCCTGGAGGCATGGTTTTGACTGCTTGAGTTACTTCTTCTTGGGTGATAGGTCGTGTCAGCGCTACATTTTGCTCTGGAGTGACCAGCGACGGTATGTGCTCAGTGACCCTCTGAATGGATTCCATTTTTTCGACATTTGGTTCCGTGAGTAGGTCCTGATAGTACCTGAGTAGCTCTTCCTCGATTTTGACATGCTCCCTGATGATGTTGCCTTGACTATCTTCCAGGTGGGTGATCCTGTTGACATGTCTTCTATGTATCATAGCTCTGTGAAAAACTTTTGTGTTCCTCTCCCCTTCCTTGAGCCATTTCACCTGGGATTTCTGTTTCCATAAGATTTCCTCTTGCTTCCTTCTTTCTTCAAGTTGTTCCTATAGTTTGGTCTCTTCTTCCATTAGTTCTGCAGTTCTGAAGCCAGAGATGAATGTTTTTTGGATCTCCCCCAACCGACTTTCTAAAGTCCTGATGCTGTGGAGTATATCACCAAAACAATTTTTATTCCATTGTCTCAGCCTTTGTTTGAAGTTTTTAAGGCGCTGTTGGAATTTGTACATTTTGGATCCATGATCTATTTCTGCTTGTGCCCACCAGGATTTAGCAAGTCGCTGAAAGTCTGGGTGCTGCAACCAGAATTTATCAAAGCGAAAAGGCTTGTATCTGGGTGGGTCTCCCAGATTTAGCTGCAGCGCTATAGGCCAGTGATCTGAGCCTGCTTTTGGTAGAATGAGGCTTTCCAAACAGGAGCCTGATTCCAATATCTCTTCAGTGACTAAGAAATGATCCAACCGACAGGAAACATGTTGATTGCCCGATCTGTGATTGGACCAAGTGAAAGTGCCATTGCTAGTTTCTATATCTACCAAATTTAGATTGTCTATAAGGGTTCTGAACTTACCACTGTCTTGTTCAAGTTTCTTGGTGCCTCCTGTTTTCTCCTCCAGTGTCAAGATCATGTTGAAGTCACCTCCTAGGATCCAGTTTGGTGTTGCAGTCAGGGTTTTGATCAGTTCCAGCCGCTGCATAAAAATGTCTTTGTCCTGATGGTGGTGAGGCCCGTAGACGTTGGTGATGGCTCCTTCTTGATTTGATCCAATGACCTCGAAATGGGCGGTTATTGTGCTTATCGTTGTGAAGGGTTTTCTGATTGTGATACTATGCGGGTCCCATAGGATGGCCAGGCCCCCTGAGGCCCCTATTGAATCTATTGTTAAGGATTTTCATGCTCTCCATATACGGTGAAAGATAGCTTCGACTTCTGCTCCTCGACATTTGGTTTCCTGTAGCATCAGAATGTCTAGTTTTTCTGCTATGATGCAGTCTCGTAGAATCCTTTGCTTGGATCTACCGTTCAATCCTCTGATGTTCCAGGTGATGACTTTCATCATTAAGAGGGGGGGGCGGAGTGGAGGTATCCCTCCGAGAGCTTGTGTATCTGACCCGAGTTTATCATCAGGTTGTCGGCTTCCTTGATCAGTTGGTGCGCAGTTTTTTGCCCTCTTCTTTTGTTCTCTCAAGGGATTCTCTTCGAACCAGAGCTCAGGTCCGTTGCTATGCCCAGGCGTGCCGTGGATCCAGCTGAGGAGTTTAGAAAGACTTTGTGGAATTTGCGCAATTGTTCTTCAGGGAGGGTGTGTAGGTCTTTTTGGTTGAGCGCTTCCTCCAGCTTTTCCAGGTCTATTCCTGCCAGGTCTCAGTCGTCAATCAGCATTGGAGTATCTCCATCCCCTTCTCCTCTGTCTTCTGTGTGGGTTTCAGCTATTGCAGGATTGGGGTTGATATTGGGGCTGTTTGTTGGCTTCTATTGAGGGTCCTTGTGTGGATCTTGGATTTCCTCTTCTTCCGGCAGTTGGTCCAAAATCTCATACGAGGTTTTGGTTGCAATTTTTTGACTGGTATCTGGGATTTTCTTTCTCGGGGGGTTCCGCCTCCTTGAGGTGACGGTGGTGAAGTCGTCCTTCTACATAGTTTCACTTTCCTTTGCAGCTTGTTTGATGAGAGGGAAGTCCCGAAATAGGTGGTCGTGCTCATGGCATCTCCTGCATCTAAAAGGGATGTGCTCATAATCCAGGGTTTGTTGCCAGTCCTCATCCTGGTATTCAAGGGTCACCGATCCAGGAAGTGTTTTGGAGATGTTCATGTATACGCAGATCCTAGCATAAGAGGTGTATTTTCTCTACTTCGTAGCTTCCGAGGCTTTGACGTATTGTCTGAGGGTATTGCCTATACCCATGAGGATGTCCTTTATTACTTTTAGTATCATGGTAATGTTTTAATTTAATTTAACATGAAAATGTTATATTTTATTTTTAAAGGATTTTGTTGAACAACTTTCACATATGTTAGTGGGGATTTAATCTACAAAGAATAATATCATGGATGCCACCAACGCTTTTCATATTGAAAAGACACAAGAAGGAAGGAAAAAGAAACCAAAAGTAATGGAGGTTGAACCTGCAATGGGCATATTTAATGAAACAAACAAACATATATATATATATATATATATATATATATATATATATATATANAAAATACAAATAACTTAACTTACAAATGAATAATATAAATGTAATAAATCAACATACATTTTGAATGCAACAAAAAAATGCTTCAATACTATTGAAGAGCTTAAATTTAGATAGTTGAGTTTAATAACATATGTTTGTTTGTTTCACTACATTTGGAATGGGCTCGACACTGTTCAATATGAAGTGATATTAGGTGATTGTGAAAAACTTTCAAATATTGTTCCTAAAAAAGAATAATACCTAGTTATTGTGGATATCTCTCATGGTTATAATATCCAAAATATTGGATATGATACTGAGCCTTATACTTACCAAGATTTCAGTAAAGTGGTTATGGGATTTACAAAAGTTACAACATGACCATTTTGGAGATTTCTAGTATTTCATTTAGACACACAACAAGGATTAGTACAATCAGGCTTCAAGGGGAAAGGAAAGACAAGGATGCAGTTTATTTGGTAAGATATTGAAAGTGTATGTTTAGAAATTAAGATTAGAAAACAATTTTATTAATTCACAAGTTAATTGAATTTGCATTTGTTTATGTTACAGGCACAAGCATAATATTCATATCTCCAATAGAGAATCATTTAAACATGATTTTGAGAGTATACATCTTGCAACCTGGACAAAAGATGATTCTTATAATTCTATTATTTTCCATGCAAAGGGTGGAGAGACTCCTAGTAGTATATTCATATACAATATTGTGGTTAGAAAGCTAACATATGAGGAAAAAGATTTGAAAGGAGATATCGTTAACAGTTATCAAAAACCACAAGCATTAATTAATTATCTTATAGATACATTTTCAAATGAAGGAGATTGAGTTTTGGATTTGTTCTTGAGTTCATGTAAGGATTATGATCTAATATTTATGAAATCATACTTCAACCTTATATTATTTTTAATTTATGTCTTTTTACAGTATCTAACTTCATTATTTATTTTGTATTTGGTGATTAGGTACAACATTAGCTTGTTGCCTACAGAAAGGAAGGAATTGCATAGCCATTGAAAGTGACACAATGCAGTGCAGTTTTATTAAACAAAGAATTAATTATAGTCCAACTCTTCCAGATGAAATGCAAGAAGTTCGCTTGAGGAAAGGAGATTTTAGTGAATCAAAGGTGGAAAAATTGTCAAAGGAACCTCAAGTACCATTATGAGGAATGATTGGAAATGATCACTTTGGAGAACTTGTGGATATCAAAGAACCAATGGAAGAATAAAATGACACAATGAAAGCACAAAGTTACATCAAACAAGATGATAATGTGTCTATTGAGAATGATGAATTTGGGATATATGATATTGTTGATTAGTTTAAATATATCTTTGAAGACGATGCCCAATTTTGGAAATTTTTGATGAGCTATAACTGTAATGTTTTGACTTTCATATTTTAAAATAAGAATAAAGTTGTATCTATTGTTGTTTTGTGATGAATCTTTTTATTTTTATTTTTTTCATTTTATTTGTATGTGAATGACTACGCATTGGAAAATTGTATTAAATCTTGTCATTTTTTACTTCAAGTGTATAAAAATATGAAAGAAAATGATATTTTTTTATAAAATTTTGACTTTTTTTGGTTCAATTATGTCTATAAAAATGATTTATTTGACATGTTATTTTAAGGAATATGTACCAAAATGTATAGGTTTTTTTACTATATATGGCTATAAAATGTGTATTTTTTTTGCTAAATATTAAAAAATAGTGTTATTTACCTACAATTTTTTTCGATTTATTGAAGTAAAGGTAAACAATGTGTTAAAAATGATGTTTTTCACTATATTTAAAAAGTATGGAACAAAAAATTAATTCAGACAAAATTTTATGAAAAATCGTAAGTTCAAAAAAGAAAATGGTAAAAAATATGTTTAAGATTGAAAGAAACATGAAAAATGACAAAACATCGTTGAATAAAAATAAAAATAAATTTAGAAAAAAATGAAAATAGATAAAAAAAAATAAGCATTTGAAAAAATTATGTGGAAACATTGTGGATCAAAAAATTAAAATATAAAAAAACCACCTAAAACTGGAGGGGGGTGCTCTCAGTAGCACCATTTTTAAAAAAAGGGTAAAAAATTGAACCCCCCCCCAAAAAAAAACAAGAACTTTGTAGAGTTCTCGTTAAGTTGGTAACTATGTTGACCTCCTAGGTATTTATTTATACTACTTTATAGGCTTATAGCCGTTACAATATTTGTCAAAAACCCTAACCCTATCATGGTTAGGTCTGTCTGCATGCGCGTCGTGTTGCTTTTCCTTTTTCGTGCTTCTTTTCCTTGTTTTTTATGCATGTTTCTTTCCTGCCACTAGTTGCACGTGCTCCAAAAATAGGTCTTTGTCTCCAAAATTGGGCCTATTCCCCAAACATATATTTTTCCCAAAAAATAGGCCTGCACCCAAAATATAATTTCTTCCCAAAAATAGGCTTGCGCCCAATAGGTCCCCAACACTGAGATGTGGCTCGTCCCAAGCCACTTAGGTAGTGCATGCTCCATGTACATCCTTTTCCAACATGTGGAACTTCTCTTCTAGTTCCTTTCCTTTTTCCTTCACTTGTGCAGCTTTATATTTTAGCGCCTCGACCATCTACATTGTTATCTTTTCTTGTAGTAATATTGCACTTTATGAATGTTCCTGTGCCATCCTTGTCTTCTCTTCCACCGACTGCACAATTATCTGTGTTTCTTGTTCCTGGAGGGGCTCCAACTGGGATTGTCTTTCTTGCTTATTGATTTGTGTTGTATTTAACTATATTTGCAGGGTATTCATCTCCTCAGTACATTTCAAGTGCTCGATAATTCTCATGGTTTTTTGTCGCTGCTTCAACTCCTGCATGACAACATTGATCTTCTCCTCTTGTTGGTCCAACTGTTGGACCTTTTTCATCCTCTTTCAAAATGGTCCAAATCTGCCCAGTTCTGTTGAACAGCTCTGTGACTTCCCTTGCTTCCCTTTTCATATCCTCTATCTGGAGTGTGGTTTTTTGTTGTTCTCTTTTCTCTCAAACCTTAGGAGGAGTCGTAGGATCAAGTTTTTCTTTCAACTCCTCGATTTCCTACTTATATCCATCAATAGTCTTCACAATGATCTTTATATTTTCCTCTACACTCCTATCAAGTGCTTGCATGCTATCTGGAATGCATTCATATACCGTTGTTAGCCCCTATTCTAGATTCTTAGCGTGTTATTTTTCCTCATCCTTCTCTAAGGTCAACTGGTCGCAAGTGATCTGTAATATTTATGTGACTCCCCTACCAACCTCCAAGTTAGTGGCATCCATGCGGGCTCTGTATTGAATTCCTACATTATACTAGACTGAAGTTCGTATAATTCCTTTGTGGGTATCTGTGCCATGACTACCTCAAAATGTTCAATGTCCCCCATGGGTTTCTGCATAGTATCTTGATCAATTATGAACATTTTTTGTGTGACCATGAATGTATCCATTCCTTGCACTACTATTTGAATTGTCTCATATCCTTCTTTCTTCGCAGGGGGTCGCTGTGTATTTTCATGTTGTTGAATTGTGGCCTACGATACTACATAAATTTGAAACTGTTGTATAGTTTCATGTAATTTTATGAGTTTGACCATGATCTCTGCTCTCTGTGATTATGCAGTGCATACCACCTCTTACCCCCTTTCCTGGACCTTGTCCACCATGAACTCAACATCATCCTCTGTCAAGGTGATGACTGGGTCCTCCTTGGTGTAGTTCATATTTTTCCGTGTCTCCTCTACCTACACTATCTTCCTTTTTGTTTGTGATAGATGCATCCCACTCATCATTTCCTATTCCCTTTCATCGTCATCCTAAGATGTATTCCCTTTTTTGGCATCATGTTGAATGTCTATCATGGGAAACATTTCTTTCCTCCTTGGTCTCTTTGGAACTGTGCTTCTTTCTGACACCTGAGTGCACACTGGAGCCTTCCTAGTGTTATCAACTAGGTTGTTTGTCTTTGCTGAAGGACCTACTTTGTATTTCCCCTTAGGTTTGGTTGATTGCATTGCGACTGGACTTGTTGTTGGTTTTTCTACTAGAATCTTCCATTGCGCTCGCCAGTTTTTTATTATCCAGTCAATCTCTTCCCTTGTGATGCAATATTACATCTCCAACCATTCCTTATTTGGATCTCTTGTGGCTTGGATCCACATGTGGTGCCTGGATGCATTAAACCTATCTATCCCTTCAGTTTCTTGGACCACTTCCACAGGAATGTGCCATACATTGGTTGTGCATTGTTGTATCTCTTCTAGCATCATCGATAACATTGAGCTATTTTCCTGGTGTTTTTTATTGTTCTTGGCTTGCTACAGGGATTCATATCTAGCCACATAGCACTTCCCTTTCCTATTCAGAAAGGCTGAATTTTTTTTCTCTTGCCATCCTGCCAAAGCTATGAGGATAATGAGCCAAAAATAATGGAACTCGGTTCCATTATCCTACACATCTCTGCAATAAATAAAAAAATGGTTCAGGAGGTATGGCACCCAACTAAACATTAATCCCTTCATGCACTATGTGAGGACTACGATGAATCCTAATGGATCCTCTTCTTTTGTACACTTCCTCAACAACTTGCAAGCCATGAGCTTGTTGGAGAACCTTTTCATGTTATCATTGATATCTCTAAGCACAATGCCCCTATTTCCTCTGTTGGTACCAAATATTTCCTTGACTAGTCCGATGATCTCCTTCTCGCATGCTTTATTTTCCAAGTATTCCTCTGGTTTTGCACCCACTATGGGTAATCCCATAATTTTGGAAATCAATGCCACATCGAGCTGCACCGACCTATCCATCTAAAGGATGCCACCATTTACCCGGGATAGGAACTTTTTGACACAAAGCCCAACATTTTTACTACGCCTGAAGCGCGATATGTACAGGAGGTTCATTATCCCGGAGTTGTAGAGCCATGTTATCCACTATGCGAGCCCCATGATTGGTTTTCCTACGGGTCCAATTTCCCGTATGTTCACTAGGTAATATTCCTCGACCAAATTTGAGAATTTGTTTGCATCGTACATGTCATGGTCCAAATACCTTATTTTAGGTACTTTTTCGAGCATGTCCTCCACAATGACCATTGTGCCTGAGAGGTAGGGAAGTGTAATTTATGTGGCATCTTCTCCTTTATTTTCTTCTTGACAACAAATGTGCCTACTTTTGTTGTTTATGTGTCATCTTCCTCCCCCTCAGAGTCCAAATGGTTTTTGATTTCCTCGACCAACACCTCCTCTTCATTGCGGCCCTATTGTTGACCCTTCTTTTCATCAACTTTAGTCAATGTTTCAAGATTAGGGTTTGTAATATCATTTCGGGTCCCATAAGTTTTCCCTACTTCTCCTTCTGTCTTTGTCGATGTTTCCTCCTCAACACTTGTCAGGATGAGTGAATCTGTCTCGGAAGTGGTGACATATTTGAGCTCGACAACATTCTTGGGATCCACCATCCTTTCCTTCTTCCTTTGGCCCTGTCGAGTAACCCGTACGTACTTCCCTGGCATCCCAAACTTTGGTGGTGTCATGTTATATTTGATTTGAACACTTGCTCTCTTCTTTGCACAATTATACCTAGGGAACACACTTGCATCTTGATCTGTGCTAAAACATCACTAAGTGTCGAGCTAACATGTGATTTCCGCACTTTATAGAACCAATCATAATTGCTTTTCACTTTTTCCATGAATTTTCACCGAGTCCAATTTTTCTTGCACGATGTCTTTCTATGTTGTCGCAGTAATTGTTCCGCATAAATTTTTTTTCCACTTTCCTTTTGTTCAACCAACTTCTTCCTCTTTTTGTATTTTTCTTCTTCTTCTTATTTTTGTATTCCTTTTTCTTCTTTTTCTACTTTTTATTTATTCTTATCAGTTTTCTTTCCTAATATCTACTATAATACACTATATACATGATTTTCTTTCCGCGTTGTAACTTTTTAAGGGTTAGTAGGTCGATTGTCCCTATACAGTATCACTCGACTACCATTAACCATTACTTTTAGTTCTGTTCCTCCCAATTCCTTTAGTTGCACATATCCCCCATATGTGAAATTCTTTACTTTATATGGTCATAGCCAATGCATTCTGAACTTACCAGGGTGTTGCAAAAAATTGTTTTCATAGAGAAGAACTAGGTATCCCTCCTTAAATATATATATTTTTAATGTGTATTTCATGCCAAGATTTGTCCCTTGCTTTTTGTACTTCCTCGTGAAATCCTATCAGAATCATGTCCTCTTCCATTTCCATTATTCGACTTAACCTCTCCTGTACTGCACCTCTTTCTGTCATGTTGGTAATTGCTAGCATGCGCATACTGGGAACCAAAAATTCTAATGGCACCACTACTTCCTATCCATACACCAATTTGAATGGTGTCTTGCCTATCATATTCTTGCATGTGGTCCTATATTCCCATAATACTACTAGTATTTTCAAGTCCCAATCATCCCTATTCACATTGCAGATCTTAGTCAAAGCATTTTCTAAGTTCTTATTGAAAGCTTCCACTGTCCCATTTTTTTGAGGATGATATGGTGTAAGCTTCTAGTGATAGACTTCAAACTCCTCATTCATAGCCTTGATGATACTATTAATAAAATGAGTTCCTTGGTCACTCATAAAAATACTGGGACATCCAAATCTAGTGATCACCTACTCAAATAAAAAGTGTGTTGTTGTTTCTACACTGCAATCTTTGACTCATGCTGCTTCTTCCCATCTGGTCAAGTATTTAGTCGCAGTAATGATATATCTGGCTCCTGATCTTCTTGTTGGTGGATTAATAGGTCCGAAAAAATATATTTCCCATTTTTCAAATACCTGCAAAGTTACTTGTGGTATTAGGGGAATCTTATCTCTCTTGTTGGGTTTTCCAACCCTTTGATAGACATCACAGTTCCAGAAATATTCCTTGGCATATTTATGAATTGTTGGCCACCATAATCCTGCATGCAATACCTTCTGTGCGGTATCTTTTCTTGCATAGTTTCCTCTAGATATGCCTTCATGAACTTCTATTTAAACCTTGGGACATTCATGTTCCAATACAAACCTTCGCAAAATTCTATATGCGTCCATTTTGTATAAATGATCTGTAATGAGTTGATAGTCTATATGTCTGACTACCGAGTTTTTCTTCTGCGCGGTACTAAATTCATGTGATGAAACTCATGTACTTAAGTATTCAATAATATCAACAAAGTATTCATAAGCTACATGTATTGAAAATAACTGTGCATCAAGAAAGTTGTCTTCCAAGTTAGTAGGTTCTTCTCCATTGGTTACCCTTGATAGGTGATCAAGTCCTGCATTTAGCTTCCCTGGTTTGACTATTACCTCAAAATCAAATTCTTGGAATAATAATAACCACCTACATATCCTACCCCCCAATAATGGCTTGTTGACTAGATATTTGAAGGAAAAATGATCTGTGAAAATTTTTAAGTGTTTACCCAATAAACAGTGCCTGAAGTTTTGAGGTGCATATACCATGGCTATGCCTTCTCTTTTTGTGGTATTTTAATTCTGCTCAGATTTTGAAAAATTATTGCCTGCAAATACTATAGGATGGTCTAAGTCCCTTGCTCCTAGTTGTGCCAAAATTTATCGAAGTTCTATTGTTGATGCATCTACATGCACATGAAATGTCTTTACCCAATCTACAAATACCAATATAGGTGTTGTCAACGTATTTTCCTTTAGATTGTCCAATCCTTGCTGACAATCCTCATTCCACTGAAATATGGTGCCTTCTTTAAGTTTTTATTCCATTGGTGCAGTAATATGCACATACCCCTTTATAAACTTCATGTAGTATCCTGTATGTCCCAGTGTTTCTCTTAATTGGTGCACTAACTTTGGTGGTGGTAAATTCACAATCACTGCAATCTTAGCAGGGTCAACTAGTAAACCCTGTTTTCACACTATATGTCCCAAAAATATACCAAAAGGTGTACCAAAAATGCATTTCTTGATGTTTAATGATATCTGGCATTGCCTACAACTTTCCAACATTATTCTTAAAACTTCTACATGGTATTTCAAAAGATTATACACAATCCCTTCATCCAGATATACTTCTAGAAACTGATGTATGAATTCCTTAAAAGCAGCTATGACTACCCTTGAAAAGATAGATGGTCCATTATTCAATCCAAAGGGAATGGTTGTATATTGGGAGGATCCCCATTCTATGACAAAAGTAGTCTTATACCTATCCTCTAGAGCTATTTTGATCTGATAGTATCATAAGAATCCATGTGTGAATGAATATGCTTCCTGGACTCCCACATTCTCCAATACCTCATATGTAAAAGGGGTAGGAAAAGAGTCATGTAAGAAATTATCATTGATTTTCCTCAAATATAAAAAAATACTTATCCCCCCTTGTTTCTTTTCCTGGACTACCATGGGACTGATCCATTCAAATTCCTCTACTGGTTCTATAATGACACCTTCCAACATTCGGTCAATTTCTGCTTTCACTTTCTAATTATACATTGGATTTAGTCTGTAAGGTCTCTTTATGACAGTTCTAACCTCGGGTTTGATGGGTATATTCATCTCACCTAACTCCCTTTCTATTTATTTCATCTCTGTAAAGGTTGATGGAAACATGTCACTGTATTTGAGTAATAACTTTGTTATCCTTTCTAATGTTTTCTCAACCCAATAGTCTCCAATACTTGCCATTTTAGGATTTTCATTCATCCCAATGTTGACTTTATTCACTTTGATTGGTGCAAAAAATGCCTCTGAATCCATAGATTGACCTTCCACCTCTCTCTCTCTCCTTCAATCTCCGTGATCTCAATGTTGCGTGGATCATCTTCATCTGGTGCTTCCTCTTCGACATGATAACATGCGAGTAATTCTTTGACTGTCTTTTTGTTATGTCGTTGATATTTTTTTATGAATGATATTTTGTTACGATTTCAACCTATGGTTCATAAAAAAATATCACTCCCCTTCAGGGATGAGTTTAAGGATGGAAATTTATTTTAAAATGTAGAAACCTTGACGAATATTACTAATCCTTCATATGTCAACTATAAATGTTGGGCAATATTTTTTTAAAAATATTCAAATTTCTAAGTATTTTATATAGCTTTTATAAAATTTTGACGATTTTTAAGGTAAAATAATTTTGTCCTATAGAATTTGGGCGAATCATTTTTAAAATAGTGAATCTCGTTTTTGGAAAAACCATGGAAAATTAGCCCATGAGCGAAATTTAGCCCCTAAAATCATCCCTGCTCCCCTTATCAACTAAAGAGCTAAATCAATGTTTGGGTTCTCATGCTCAAATGATAAGGTTACTACAAAATTTTGTTGTAATCTTGTACATTATTTAGTGCCTTTGCGCATCTCCTGGTCTATGTACTAGTTTCCTGGGATCCCTTCCAATGTATGAATAAAGTGATGAGGCCATTCCTCTGGTGGTGTCATCTTCCATTGTGTTTTTCACTTCTCCAAGTTTTCAACTGGTGTTCCTCTCCCATCATACTTCTACATTGTATTCCTCCCATGTTCTGCACCAAATCTAATGAGCAGTAGTTGTTTTCACTGATACCAATCCTGAATTGTTTCTTTGTGTTCACCCCATGATCTTGTAGGTGTTTCCTTTAGTGCAATATCCATGGATAACAACCTATAATTTTCCAACACATCCTCCTCATATTTTTTTAAGAATTCCTCTAAGTCATTTATTCCATGAAAAATGGGAGGTTCTCTTATCTCCGTACCAACCCACCTTACTGCACAGTCTATTCTTGCACACCTCCTTGTGGAGACTTCATGTAGTCTTTTCTTCCAATTCTCCAACCATCTATCTGAGCTTGAAGCCCACAATGTAATTCTTCTCCAACTAAGTACCCCATTTTTAGTTGGGTTGACATAATCCTCTTCTCATGTAGTGATTATGTACAACTAGTTTATTTCTTCCAGGTCCAAACAAGTTGCCTCTACAAACATTTCTCCTTCTGAAGGATCCAATGGTGCAATGATTCTATATTCGTATGATTCAAAAGTCATTTTCCTTATTTTCAGTTTGATTATAGCCTAGTTATTAAATTCCCAATCCAATCCAAGTAATGATGGGTAAGGTGTTGTGCCATCCACTATCTCTATCACTTCAAAATATTCTATAGTGCGCACTCCATCCAAATCTATTGTCACACGTTTAAGACTTCCAATTGGAAACACCCGTGTTGATTTTTTATTTTCAACTGAACAAGAGAATATCCTAATGTGGGTTCTCCCATACACTGCCATGTATTTTTAGGAAAGACATTTACTTCAAAGCCTAAATCCAATGTAATATCTCCCATGTTGAAATCCCCAATGTTGGAGTTTAGCCTCAATTCTCTTCTTGTCCTTCTTCTTGTATGGAGATGATTGACTTTTTTATTCTCTAACTTCCCTTCTACCTCTATGTTGCATATTTATATCATATTTTGTAATACCTTAATAGATGATGGATCATTCAATAGCTTAACACAAGATTGCAGAGAAGTATTTATGGTACTTACTTTCTCTAAAGGTTTCCCTTTACTGGTATGGTCCATTGAAGATGGAATCTCATACATTGGTGGGCACTGATTTTGCTACGCAACTGATGTAGATGAAACATTATGCTTGAGAAGCTCCTTTTTGGCCTCCTTAAATGTTTCATTTTCTTCCCGCACGTCAAACTACTTCTGTGGCTCATTATTCTTCTTGACCCATTGGTGTTGAGATGGATCTTGTTTTTCTGCATCATCTCTTGTATTGGCTCCTCCTCGAGTAACTATATTGCTTTTTTTCTCATCATCCCTAGCTTCTACAAAAATCCACCAGAAATTCTGGTTTTTCTGGTTCCTTTTTCCCTGGATCCTTCCCAAGAGTGTTGGGCAGTCTTCTGTGTCATGGTCTATTGAACGATAGTACATACATGTCGATGGTGGAAGTGGAAAATCCATTTCATGGTTTCCTAGTTGCTGGAAGTTGTGGCACACTACTAGTCCTATGCCTCATCCAAATCCTCCTCTGCCTCATCCTCCACCTATTTATTCACCTCGATCTCCTCAGCGTGCGTTGTATTGGTTATGCTATGTGGGGTTATACTGTGGTTTCGCATTATTGTACTACAGTTTCATATTGTTGTACTGTGGTGGAACGTGGGTAAAATTAAGTGCATACTTCCCTGCCATCATCTCTTCTTGCACCTTGTAATTTTTTGAATTTCTTTCTCTCATCAGTTCTAGCGTTTTACAATCCTCATCATCATGACCCACTTATTTGAAAAAATTGCAATATGATATTTTTGGTATTGTCTTATACTTCTGCATCATTGTAAGATGATATGGATCATGTCCATGCATCTTACAAATATCACACCATGGCCCTCCTATTGGTAATGGGTTTGGCACCCCTATTGCCAAGCACTATGAAAAATTCGGACATTCATTCTTACGATACCCTTATGTCCTGTATAGAGTGCACCAAATAACTTCTCTTTTCTCTTTTCCCTTATTCTGGTTAATATGAAATGTTATATTATTAAAATACTCATTGATCTCCTCTATTGATAAATTTGTATGTTGATACTGGTTCTCTTCCAGTTGCAGGGATGCTTGCAGAGTCTCTACCTGAGTTTGGAACTTTTTCTATCTCAAAGGGTACTTCAAGTGTGGTAACAGTGAGTTCACAAATAAGTGCATATGTTGCATGTCACTAATTTCATATTTCAACTTACCTTTCAAAAGTTTGAACCTATGATCAATAATATCCCAAACGGAATCACCTAGTTTCTTCCTGATTTCAATATTTTCATTCATGAATTGGTCTTTTGAGCTTGGATTATGAAAATTGTTTACCAATAGTTTTTTCACGTTTGTGATAGTCTTTAATACTCCCTGTGGACTGTTTACATCTAGGCCCATGTACCCATCCAATGCATGGTCTCTTAGTGTGATATCTAGCTGCATGAGCTTTGTGTCCTCATCTGTGATCTGCTTTTCTTCCCATATATTCTCACAGATGAATAAATTTTTTCCAGGGTCCTATGATGCCTCTCCCTAGAATTATGGTTATCTAATCATGGGATCATCTCCTGCCATTTTGAACTGTGTTGAGATACTTCCTCTACACAGTGTAGATAATTGACTGTTACTTCCTGAAATTTCTCCCATAGTTAATTTTCCTTGATTGGATCCTTTTCATGTTGTTCTTCTTCCACTAAAATTTGGTTTTCTAAAAGTTGTTTTTTTTTTGGGTGTATCAGTCACATATGGGGTTGTAGGTTCCACACTGACGATGATCTGGATTGAAGTTGTTTGTTATGTTCCTAACCCTAGACCTCTTGGTTTTATTTCATATGTTGCGTGCAATATTTACTCAATATTCTCCACAACCTGAAGATCCTCTGCCTCTTATTCATCTCTCGTCAATCCCTCTTTGTCGACTATGCCTCTCTTCTTGTTAGTCATCTTATAATGGTAAGGTCTTCTGTTGCGTGTCTTTTTAGATTTTTCCATTATCTTCTTTATCTATTCCTCTTCCATCATGATTGGGTCCATGGCCTCCTTATTCTTTCCCTTATCCATCTCCTTGTACATATCTCAACCTCATGTCAGTGCTTCCCCCATTTCCCCATGCACATGAGGAAGTTTAGTTGTCTGATTCCATGGTGATCACATCATTGTCATACAATAAAATATTGATTGAAGTATACAGTGATTTCATGTACCTACCTTTGGGTCCCTTTATAAAATCTTTCTCTGCAGTAGTGTAGGACTTCACGGTATCTACTGCAAATTCAGTGATAAACCCAACAACAATAATGTCTAACCATAAATCTAATGTGTGCGTGAATTTGTTATTAAATTGTTGTAATTGCGCGATCTCCACAGGATTCCATTCTATCTATCTAATATGATTCATAGGGTGGTTTTATTTTAACCTCAAGAAACACTCCTGCAACAAATGCATGAAATCATAGAAAACTACCTCATGCAATTTTCTAAACATGTATTTGTCGATATATTTGTGTAGTGTCAACTTAGGGTTTTTGTCATCCTTATGAACAAACTCAAGTTCCTTTGTTCTCAACCATGTTTCAATATCCTCCTTCCTTCGATTGCATGGCCTGAACATTCCCTTCTATACTTTCATCCTCCATGATTTTCTTCCATAGATCCCATCTACTCAATCCTTTGCAGTTCCAATTGACAATGAAACCATTTGTTGGTTACTTTCTTGGGCTGACCCAGGTTTTGGTCTCAAACAGGTTTCCAAGGAAACCCTCAAAACTGTCAGCGCTCCTGGTAAACCAAAAGGAAACACTACGCATAGGGTGCACAACGTAGTCCCACCCGAGATAGCTTTTATGGGGGACTTCAATACTCATATGTTTGTAGTCTAGGAATGAGTGGTGATTGTGGTTGGATTCTTTTCCTTATGCATTATTCTTGTTAATCATTCATCTACGCCTATGATTCATTCATCTTTAAACCTATGCATGCATGTTCATATATCTACTTTCACCATTCATTCTTGAGCTAATGATTAATAGAAAAGTAAAGAATTCATTAACAATCACATAGACCACAAGTTTTACCGTGGTTCACCCCCTCTCGGGGATACGTCCACAAATATCTAGCTTCTCTACTTTTGTTTTTATTCTGCAGCAAAATATTTCACTGTGCGCAATAAATATTCAGTATTACAATAAAAATGAGGGTAATTACCCTCTGGGAGGTTGACTAGATCACACCAATCTCATCATCCCGTGACCTAACCCTCAAAACCTAGCTTATTTCACTCTACCATAAAACTTATTACAATAAATCGCTTCCCAACCAACTAACTCTCAATAATAAACTGACCACACCCCTCAACCTATACCTCCTAGGTCCTTATTTATACTACTTTATAGGCTTATAGTCGTTACAATATTTGTCAAAAACCCTGACACTATCATGGTAAGGCTTGTCTGCATGTGCGCTACATTGCTTTTCCTTCTGCATGTTGCTTTTCCTTCTTTTTATGCATGCCTTTTTCTTGCTACCTATTGCATGCAGTCCAAAAATAGGTATTTCTCTACAAAATTGGGCATGTTCCCCAAACAGATATTTCTCCCAAAAAATAGGCATGCACCCAAAATAGACTTTATTCCCCAAAACAGGCATGCTCCGAACATTTAGCCATGGTGAAAATTATATGTAACTAACAAACAACAATCAACCTATGGCTGACCTAGACTCAGAATCAAAGAGCACACCCCTAATCAAATCTAGGAAACAAAAAGAAAACCAGTTGGATCAGGGGGCTTTTGGAAACCAACCTCGTGGGGGAGATGAAGTCCCCACCAGATTGACTAGCGAAGGTGTAAGGAGCATTTATGATGAACAATGCAAAACAACCCTAATTGGTGCAAGTACCCTTTATTAAGGAGGGCACCCTGGGGAAATGGGACTGTGAAAAAATGTCTACCCCAAGTACTATAGGCATATCCCACTTGCAGTAACCTATATGGAACCCTAGGAAAAGCCACTAAGGTTACCACCTAACAATCAATGGTTGGGAGAACAATCGTAAGTCTGATCGCACATAAGGGAAGGGTAACTAAGTCCCAAGCTATAAAGGGGTGAGCCAACATAACCCTTGTATGCATAATGATCAAACCAATATCAGAAACACCAAAAGAAATAGAGAGGGGCAATCTCCCTACTTTCCCCAATGTGATGTTCTACTTGACTCCTGTGTTAGAGGAGATTTTCGACACACTCGTTGCAAGAATGGATTTTCACACTCTCTAATGAATTCTAGGTTGAGTCTTGTGGCCTTGGAGAGTTTACTCTCCAATCCTAATCTAAGACCCTAAACCTATGTAATATTGGTTTTCTCTAAATAAAAATATCTAATACATTTTATATTAAGTGCTTCTTTTTAAGGGTTGTTTCTTATGTACAGGTAATGGATGAAAATTTGTATGATGTGAGGACTCTTGACCCAACCAGAAAATGAAAATATGCAAGTGCAAAAATATTTCAATTCAATGAAATCTAGATATGGGAGGGATAGAGAGTTTTCCTTTCTCTTTTATAACACTCAAAGAAATCCTCAAACAAACCAATCAACCAATCAAGCATAAAATATCCAATACCAACAAATTCTTGTATCACACTCACAAAACTAATGCTTCAAAAGTGGACTAATCATGCAAGAGATCGTTTTTGAAATTTTTGATTTTTTTTTTTCAATTAACAATATATGACAATCTTGAATTCAACAAGAAAGAATAATGAAAACAATAACACAACAACAACAAAAAGAGCAATCTTTTACGATATCAGGAACAAGGCTACAATATCCTGCTCTAATTTCATTACAATTATCACACTTAAAAGCTTACCTAGGAGGGGGAGATCTAGTGATACACAAAGGTCAAATAAAATCATACATGCAATCAATGGCAATACGCTCCTAGATCTCATTAGTTATATATAATTCTAATTTCTAATTCTAATATCAGAGATCTGAAAACAAAAAGTTCAGACAACAAAAGGATATTTTTCAAACAAATAAAAAACTTTCACACCAATCAACTCAACAATAACATTGACAAATGATCAATGTGAGAAGCCTATTCTTATAGCAGGGGTACCAAGACACTCAGAGAGGAAGGATTTGCAAGCTCATAGGATGTCTCAACCTAGATAGACTTGGGATTAGCACTTCAAAAATGTATATCTGGGAGGTCCTCACGAGACATAGACAAGTCCACAAGCGAGGGGATTTGACGGGACAATAATACTCCAACAAGCGAGGACTATCAAAATTTACTTTTTAGAGGGACAAAAATGTTCCATACCTCCATATCTGAGCTAGATATTTCATATCTATAGTATTTGAGCCTTGAAACCCTTCATGGAAGAAAATAATACCCACACCTCAAAACAGAGAAAAATCAAGGAAAATAGATTCAAATAGAATGGAGTTCCTCCCCAGTGGAGTTGCCAAATTGTTATGGGAAAAATGCTCATATGGATCTCACTGAGTGGATCAATAATATGTCCCTAGGATAAAACTATATATCCTAGACAAGAAGGGGTAGACTTCTAAGGGGTTTCCTAGATCTATATTCAAAGATATAGACTCCTTGCAATCCTATATAAAGGAAAATATGCACATACCTTTCAAGAGGTATTCCTTTGTATCTCCTAGTTGTTGTAGTCCTAGAGTTCCAACTCCAAGATTGAAAACCTACTCCCTCTATACAAAATACACATAAGAACCTCTCTAATTTCATATTTAGGATTAGGACCCTAGATATAATCATATTTCAATAAGATCTGTAACAATATGAATTAGATCCAACATTTTATATTCAACTAAAAACAATTATAGGAGAAAAACAAAAGATCTATTAATGTAAATGGAAACTTACATGACAATTGCATACCTTTATTGTTGATGTAGGCTCCTTCAATCTTATTTCTCCTTTCTCTTCCTTACAACTCCTTGGTCATGCTAGGATCCAATGACTTCTGGCTGAATACCTCTGCAATTTGGAAATATAACCTTGCTATTGAATTCTTCCCCCTCTTTCCCAAGGCTTTCCTTTGTTATATATCTCTTGGAGGAGGATTTCGAGAAGATTATATATATTATATAGGTCACTATAAACTCGAATGTTGTGAGTTCCTAGGTCTTAGCCACTAATATCCAACTCATATCTCGCCTCTCTCCTCATAACTCCCCAATTCTAGAAACTTGATAGTGCCTCGCGGGTTGCACAACTAGTGTCAAGTGAGGGCCTCACATGTTTTATTCTAGGTGTCCTGTGAGGATCCCTAAAATTGGGGAAAAAAGGATCCAAAAGGTGTGAAACCACAGGAAAAATATGCATTAGGGACTTAATCCTATGATCACATCCTCTCTGTACTATAGGGTGGGAATTAAGGTTTTAACAAAAGGAGATATACTTTGAGAGTAGTCATAGGAATGAGTTAGAAGCATTGAGGGAATTGCAGAGACAAGTTTTTCTAGTCGATGGTTGAAGGAGATATTTGGTGAAAGAGGTGAAGGTTTTGGAGGAAGAAGTTAATAGGAAGGAAGTTAAGAAGAGATGGATGAAAGAGTAAGGATAAAAACCACCATTGAAGAAGAACATTCAGCCATAACTCCTAAGGAAGTCATGGGAGAATGAGAACCTACAATTGCAAAAGATAATGGATTACATCATGGGATAAATCATAGCACCAAAAACAAACAACACCCCCGATATCAAAGAATTTTGTTTCATAAATAAATGAACCATCCCTGAATTTCCCATTCTCCCAGGGCCATCCACAAATTTGGTAATTTCTATAATGAACCCTTATGCAAATTCTATTCTTCCTAACCCTTTGAGTTCAACAAGTTTGAACAGTAGTAGTAGTGGAAGTGTGGAATTTTTTTTCTGTTATGCCAAGAATTTAGGGGTTCATCTTAGTAATATTTTCAAATCCCACGATGGAGAATTATCATGCAGTATCCCTCACTCGATTCCCTACATTTTGGGGTAAAGGGGATGAGGATGTGCAACAATATTGGTTTCTATGTAAATCCATCTAGATATCTCACAAAAATCTAGTTGCAAACAAATTAGTAGAGTTCTAGACGGCCCTAAGAGGCTGGGATCTCAAATGTTACATGAAGGAAATTGAGCCAGGATGTCAAGGGAAATATTTCATGCTTTCTTAGGTTAAGAAGAGATTTATTGAAGAATTATGGTTACATCAGTCAAAACAACAAGCTCTCTCTGAGTTGTAGGAGATAAAGAAGATAGATGGTGAGTCCTCTTGGGAATACAAACAGAGATTTAAGGATGCGATAGGGAAATTAATAAACCCTATCCATGAGGATCATCAAAGATAATTTTTCATTCAAGGGTTGTGACCTTTAACTCGTATCCCTTTAACTCAACAAAGGATAGCTACTTTGGGAGAAGCATTGGAGAAATCTATGAAGATTGAGGCTATGGAAGGTTATCCATGGAAATTAATAATACTGAGGCATATGGAAGATCTTAATATTGCGCAGTGGTATGGCCAAATTTCTATGTTAACTGAGAAAATTAAAGAGTTGACCCTTCCCAAAGTAGGTCGACTATAATTTTGGTGTATAGGTTGAGGGGTATAGGGACCTCTAATATGGATCCTATACCAGTTGGACCTGCGGGAGGATTTGTGCAAGTTTTTGCTACAATTCCATTTCAATGGCCAGTCCAATATCATGCCTTTCCTAATACTCAAGGAGTTCAGAGTGTCGAATATTACGAGATTTGCATAAGTGATGGACATTCCCCACGTCACTGCCCTATTTTAAAAATTTATACACCTACATTGAACATTATGTACTGTGAGTTATGTTGTTCACCTCTCAAAAAACCAATCAGTGTCGAGCTCTTGATTCTTTTGCGGACATGTTGGATTGGTCTACATTTAGGGTTAGTTAAGGACCTCAAGTACCTGGAAGGGGTCACGAAGGAAAAAGAATATACCGAGGAGGATGAACTGGTGGAAGAGGAATAGTTCTCTTCTACAATTGTGATGAGAAAGGATAGTTGGTGAGAGACTACCCCCTTCCAAGAATACCTTGGTGTGCACATTTCAAGAATAAAACTCATTCTATTGAAGAATTCATGGACTTTATTGCTAAATGGGAAGATCATGTTGGATAGAGAGGAGAAAATATGATAAATTATGAAACCATATCCATGGACAAAATAGGTTTCCCTAATATTAATATCATCATAAGAGGGGGAGAAAAGACTAGTGTGGATGCAAAAAGTCCAAATCACATAATTATTGAGAAGGTTTCACCAAAAAATACCAAGTATGATCTTTCAAGGAAAAAGGAATTCTTTAAGAGTGCAGTAGAAATGTTAAAAAAGATGCCTTGTCCTCCAACACTTATAGTGCATAATAAAATTTCAAGTCAGATCCCCATCACCCAAGGGTCTCTAGAGAATCTTTTGCTCAGATGGAATCCTCAAATAACTCATAGAAGGTTGTTTACCTTTGGCTTCAACTATTTTCTAATATTTTGGATGATGACCAAATTATTGAGAAGTTTTCGAACACAATCAAAGTGGCCTTGCAAGATGAAGGAAATATAGAGGAATTCATTTCTTCCAACCTTCCAGAAAAAAGGAAAGTAGGGTTTAGAGGAGGAAAATAAGAGTTGCAAGGGAGTTCAAGTTGAATTCTCATATTGATGACTATGAAATCTGAGATGTTATACTGTATTTACGCTTTGACATCAACATATTTCCAGAGAAGACTTGGGAAGAAATGGAAAATCCCAAGCTATCATATTCCCCTATTTAGTTATGGATGGCTAATAAGTACTGCTGTTATCCTACAATAAGACTGCAAAATGTTTAAGTATATTTGATTGGAGTCAAAATAGTATCTTATTTTGAAATAATTAAGATAATGGGGGAGAAGGACCCTTACCCAGCTCTATTAAGAAAATATTGACCCTACGAAAACTATGATATCATTGATCTTAAAAAGGAAACTATGGATTTTGAGTCTAATGGAATGAACGTCACTCAACCACTAGATCCTTATCAAGGTCCAAGATACATTGAAATGGCGGATGATAATATGGAGGAAGATATCATTGATCAATTGTAACCTCTTACTACAAGGAAAATATATGATTATATCAATCGCACTATGCTAGCGGGAAAAACCCCTCTATGGCTACACTAGGGTTTACAATGTAGGAAGATAAATAACCATTTAAAAGTCTCCTACTTCTCTAACTACGCGAGAAATAGTGGTGCAGGGTGCTTACATCTTCAAAAATTGATTTTTTAAGAAGAGAAACTCAGTGATGGCTTGGCAAAAATAGAAAGTAAGAGGGCCAAGTGTCAGGTATGCATGTATGGAGAAATTTAGGGTTATAAAATATTCCCCCTAATGTGTGAGGTCATAAGAGAATCTGATGGCCAAAATACATTACAAAATATTCACCAATGTATGAAGCAAGTGAGCTTGGGACCAGAGTTTGGGAGGTGCCATCTACAAAAATAACAATTGTCTCTCTGAGGCGGGAATACCCATGCTCAGGATGAAATAAATCATGGCTACCAATCAAATACACTGCAGATCCATGTCATATAACTATATAAAGTGTAGTCATGATAAATACACAACAGATATACATCTCAAAATGAAAGATATACATGTATAACATCCATCTTTAAGAAGCCAATGATGCATGATGGATGGATATGAGGCCTTCAAATCTTGAGAAACAACTTCAATATATTCAAAACTTGGGTAGGAGTGTAATGTGAGTGTACGACTTCACTACCCAGAGGTCTTCGATGACTCGTCGGGAGCAGACAAGAGGATCTCGGTGATCAGGCAGAGAACTTCATGGATTTTGAACAAGGACTCGATTGGATTTTTTGCGATGGCCAGTCATGAGGTCAAGAGACAAACCGCAGAAAAGATGACTCAGGCTGGGTGAAACTTCCCTTGGAAAATAGCATGAAAGATTATCAGACTCAGGCAATATGACATTGACATAAGTTTACGATGCAGGAGGCAATGCAAACTCTCCATGTGTTTGGAAGAGTAACCAAACAGAGGATGACACAACTCTATGTAGCAAGAAAAACTTCCTAAGGTCATATTATATCCCAAATCTTGACAAACAAACGAAAGGATGCTCTTTGTCCAAGGGTGACTCATTGTGCTGCCAAAAAAATATATATATTTCTCGTCCTCTTTTTGGGGTATTTTTTATTTTTTGTGTTTTTCAATATTTTTAAAGAGTTTGAAAAAGAATAAAAGAATACTGCGTTGCAAAGGAGTAACAAGCATCACAAGCATACTAGTTCCAAGCACAAGGAACACACTAATGCTCAGATCAAGGAGACATGTGCAGGAAAAGGACACTCGGGAAAATTCCTCCATGGGTCAATGTGTCAGGTCGCATAGGAAAAGTTCTACAAGGCTTTCATATAAGGAATGCTTCAAAGGTTTAGTTGAGAGAACCATGGAGCCGACATTAGTCCAAAGACATAGAGATGCAAATGTGATTAGCAAGACATGATGAAACCCCCTTCAATGTAATTTTAATGAGCCCAAAGAAGGTAAGATCGATGTTTTTTTCACATTTAGAGAGTCTGAAAAAACATAAAAGAAGACTCCACTGGGGTACCTTTTTCGAAAATAGTCTACTTGGTTCGAAAAAAGCGATAAAATTGCATCGAAAAGACGTCTGTTCAAAATCATTTTAACGAGTGTGACACAAAAATTATCACTCGACAATCTTTTCAATTTTAAGGAGTCTGAAAAGAGCTTAACTATGGACTCACTACCTTTTTCTAGATTTAGTCTCTTTAGCTCTAGAAGGTATAAAATTTACTGAGGAGAAATCTCTCGGGGAAATGAATCTTCGGAGGTGTACCTTTTCCTCCTTAATCTACAGGCTAAAAAAAGGGGTAAGCTCATGCTAGTAGATGTTCTTCTGTACCAATTTCATGAGTGTGAAGGAACAAGGTCACTCAATGATATTTTAAATTTTAAGGAGTCTGAAAAGAGATTAACTATGGACTCTGTAGGGTATGTTCTTCTGGACCAATTTAAAGAGTGTGAAAGAAAAAGGTCACTCGATGATCTTTTCAATTTCAGGGAGTTTGAAAGAGATTAACTATGGACTCTGTGGGGGTTCATTTTTCATAAATTTAGTCCCTCGGGCCTGAAAAAGGGTTAAAGTTATACCTAAGAATACTCTTGTAGTGAACCAAAGTTCCTAGAGTATACCTTTGTTCGTAAAATTGATCGTTCAGACCGAAAAAGGGGTAAACTACCACCGGAAAGACGTGCCTTTGAGTTCTAGTTTGGCGAGCATGAAGGACAAAAAGATTGCTCGACAATATTTTCATGTTTTGAGAGTCTGAAAAGGGCTTAAATAAGACTCCAAGAGGTTACTTTTCTCAGTTAATCCAGAAAATATTGAAAATCATAAATGTAGTCTCGTCGGATGTTGCTTTCATATTTCAAAGTGAGACTGAAAGACACCAAAGCATGATCATTTTTTGGAGTCCCTAGGGTGAGGCATAAGGTGATGGTGCATCAAATGAATGAGGCTCAAACTCATAATCAAGATAAGACTAAAAGGACTCCTAAGCCTAAAGTTGTAGGAGACAACATGGATGCCAAAAATGCAACAAGGATCTACCTAGGGAATCCATGAAACAATAGGCTCTACCACCTAATTACGACACGTCTAAAGCAACAATGATGGTTCTGTGTTTCACTTCGGTGGGATCGATCCTATGGAAAAGTGGAAAAGACAACGAGATGCAAAATGTTTAGGTGGAATCCTAACTTATATGAAAAAAGTTGGAAAAAATGACTTTAACCAAAGGACCTTTAAAAGTGACCCATATCCCAAAAGTTGCCAAACCAAGAGGCAAACTTTATCGTAACATCCACTAAGAAACTCAAGAACTGAATTAAACGATTTTCACGCCAAAAAGGACAAAAAAATCTACAAAAAGAAGTTGACAACTCATTTTCACCATTGCAATTTGAAAATTAGCCAAAAGGTAAAAAAGTACCTATTTTCTAAAAGAATTGATTCCGAGAGCTTGAGAGGAGGAAATGAACTTCTGATCGGACCAAGTAAGTATAAACTCGCCCCTCTTTCATTTCAATACTTTAATTTAGCATTTAATTTATCTTTGGGGGGACACACCCTCCTAAAAAAGGGCAGCCCTACGTGTATGCGGGTTGTCTAAGGACATCCCACGCATGCCCATAGGAAGAACACAATCTGCCCGTTTGCATACATGACTGTGTCCAAGATAGCCCACATACATCCTTAAAAGCATAGAAAAAAATGAATATGCAAGAGCTAACTCTCTCTTGAACTTGTCATGTAACAGGATGTATGTCCACTAGAGGGAGAGGGAACACAAGGAGGTTGATATCTTGGTCGATGAGGACCTTTCTACCATTGTTGTTGTTGGAATAGGGGCAGACCCAAGGTTCAACACTACAACAATGCACCAACAAAACCCTAACTACTGGCCCTTTTGACAACACCTGCGAAGCATATGAAGTCTCACTCGAGGTAGAGGCAGGGGTGGTTGCAGGACTCAGGTTTCAACAACCTTATTTGGGACACAGATCTATGATTGTGATACTTAATAAAGAACTTAGCATCTATAGTTAATCAATATTCAACCACTATCTACTTTGCAGATAAAATAGAGCATCGCATCATTCATCCATATCTGATGTATCTAAGAACTTATCATAGAGAGGCCAATTAGATCTAGCAGATTCAAGCACTAAGCACATTCACATAGGTCAAATCTAACATCCATATACATTATTAACACAAAGTGTAAACAAATATATCTATCTATATCAAAGCACTTAGCAAGTAAATACATAAACACATCAACACATTGCACATAGCAGAGCAACACAGTATATATGTGGTTCACCCCCACCCTGGGGCTATGTCCACCAACACTTCTTCTTTATTAGCTTATTTAATAGGTTACATGCATAGAACCTCAAAACCCTACTCTGCATAGGACATGAGATCTGTGTAGCTCGCTAGATCCTCCTTCCCTGAGTAGATATAAGCACACAAACTTCCACAACCTCTTACAATGACTTGCACTTAGCTTTGCAAGTCTCACACATTATGCACGGAGCACTTTACAATTTTGATAACACAGATCCAATTATATCACTTAGCTCTTCCTTATTACCTCTCTTCATTACATCACATATTCTTCTATTTATACTTTACAAAATAGGCCTAAACATGGGTAAACCCATGGGCCGACATCCCATACCCGTTACATAATACCAAATCCCAAAAAGGACCCAAAAAGGGGCCAAGATCCCATGATCTTTGCTTCATCTAGTGCTCCGCCTTTGACAGGCTGTCAAAGTCCCAAAATAGGTCAAACTTGACCAAGGATCTTCTCAAACTTGGTCAAGGTCCAACAAGCCCCCAACACTCACATGTGACTCATCCCGAGTCACTCTGATCTGGGTAGTTTTGCTTCAAAAGCCTGGAGTGTAGCTCGAGATGCTTCGACTTGATGTTGTTCCTTGGCTTCCTGTTCAATGAACTCTTGTATGACTGCATCGTTAACATGTCCCTCCAGGCAATGTTCAGCTGCAGTGACAACCTGCTCCAGTTTTGCTCCTCGGTCTTCGACCTCTGTAAACAATTGGTAAGCCTTATCTTGTACAGGTTGGAGCCTTTGAGTTATTTCCATAACTCTGCTATGGAAAGTGTGGATCTACTGCTGGGCAGTGCAATGCTCCTGGGATTGCATCATTCTTTCCATAGATGACAGGGGATTCAATTGCGCTTGTATAATTTCTACTTGATACTTCACCTCTTGGAGTTGTGACTCCAATGCCTTCAGTTATGGATTCTTAGTGAGTTTCTCGTAGGTCTGGGCACTGCGATCAGTAAGTTTCTTACATTCCATAGAAAGATATTTTATTCTCTCAACTACACTTCAAACAATTGCTTCTCTTTGATCCCTTACATCCTGTGGAGTCTCGGGCACTGCGCAGAGCTCTAAGTCTACGATGCATTGTTGTAGCTGCTAGATAACTTCTGTGAGATGCTCTACTTGCTGCATGACACAATCCTCTACCTTTATTTCTACGACTATCACATAACAAAATTCTCTACTGACCGCTTCCTTCACTTCGAGTTTCTTCGCGAGCAACTGTTATTTTCCTTGCTGTAGCTGTGCTTTTTCCTCATCGAAATTTTCTTGGAGAGCATTCTTTTCCTGTTCTGTAGCTCGACGCTTCTCTACAAGTACTCCATCAACTCTCCCTATGCCATACTTGGAATCCCTTAACATTCCTTATTTAACCAAACTCACGAATGATTCCATTTTGCATGATCCTACTTGGCCCAATATGCCTACCAAGTTACCTTCATACATTCCAAAGTTTGAAGGAAAACCAGGGGATGATCCTGCCAACCATGTTATGACCTTCCACTTATGGTGCTCTTCAAACAACATCATGGATGATTCCATCCACTTAAGGTTGTTTCAATGAACTCTCACGGGTTCCTTAGCCAAATGGTATGTGGATGAAAAAACAGGGTCCCATGTGACCTTTGAATCATTGGCCAAGGCCTTTTTGTCCTTTTTCCAACTACTAGTTCATCATGATATTGTATTATAACTTATCTCATAGTTCAAAAAAACTACTACCATCCACATAGCCAATCACATCCACAAATGACATCGATGTCATAGTTTGTGTAAAGAATAAACCACCAAAGAACAACGTCTTGATTGGTTTCTCAAATAAATCATCTCTATTGTCACCAAGAATGTCACATCCACTTTTCCTCAATCAGAAGAGGAATCCATCAACAAGGACCAATAGTTTGACCTCATCTATTATCAATCAGGTTACTTGTACATAATGTTACCTGATGCACCCAGACCCATACCATTTGGCCAGGACAAACATGGAATGTCCCACGCTGTGGATGGGTTGATTGGTTCCATGATGCACCACAACCCTTACAACCCACCACAACCTATTTATGGTGGTAATCAGTATTTGCCACCCTATGAAGGGATATCTTATTACCCTCCTCCCACTTACCAATATCCATATCATATTTTCCCCCCTCAGTCATTTGGGGGACCCCCACCAGTATCCCAGATGCATCCGGTCCCTCAGTCAAGTGCGGGTCCACCCCCAACCCCTACATGTGACCATAATAGTTGTGGAGGTACTTCAACTTCCTATATTCCATATGGATCAACTCCCCAAACCAATCCATATTTTCCTTTTCCTGGTCCTCCACAATCGATTTATCCTCCACAAGGACACCCACATGTCGGCGTTAATTTTGTTCATCCCTCTTCCATTAACCAACTTCAAGGTTTTGAATAGTTGAATACGAAAAATCTATCCCATTAGCCGAATAATGCCAAGAGAAAGGAAAAAACTGAAACAATAATAACCTGAGACCAGGAGGAAATAACCCCCAACAAAACCATCTTGTTGGGGGAAACTAGAATCAAGGCAACTAGAACCCCCAAGGGGACAATAAAAACAGACGACAAGGGAAGAAAAACAACAATCTTAGGATGAACTTCCCTTGCACTCTTTGTGGTGAGTATGGAAATTATACTCATCATTGTCCCCAAATTGCCGACTTCAAATGGATTAAAGACTCCATGAACATGCCACGTCCTCCAATGCCACCTGCCCATTAGCGGCCCCCACAAAAGTACTTGCAACAACCACCTCTAACCATTTTGAAAAACCCTATTCCACACAAAGGTGTGATGAATACACAAAAGGAGGTACACCCTACCCCACCACAAATAGGGTAATATCAACACCCAAGTTCCACTCAACCTGGAAATTTGGTTGACAACAACATCCTCCTTACCAATGAAGAATAGATTCTTTTTCAAACATGCAGTCTCGAGTATGGTGGTCCCCCTGATTCTTCCCCAACCACATCATAAGCGGCTCTAGGTACAACCAGACAACCATTGATGATCCCATGCCCTAACACTGAACCAAACAATCATATACCTCGCATTCCATTATGAAGGAATGTCAATAATCATCATGCTAGGGAAACACACAATTATAGTCTAGTCGAAGACTTAGCACAGTCTCCTACAACCATGTTTGTATTGAAGGTCCTCCAAACCTGTCCAACTCAGTGAAAATACTTGCTTTCCGCCTTGGGGGCAGTCGACCTAGATGATACGTGACTCATCACCTTTGATCTAGATAGCAGAGAACCATGCCTCCTCGCCCTGGTAGCATTCTAGATACTAGTTAAGATTAGGAACATCACAGTTCATCGATGTATCATCGATGAGGGTGCATCCACATGCATCAAGTCCAAAGTCGTATGGCAGAAAATTGGCTCCTAGAGCTAGTACCATCCGCCATCACCCTTAGATCTTATGACGGTCGACCATCATCCCCTGAAGGTCTCTTCCAAAATGTCCCCATAGAACTTGGGGGGAAAACCATCCTCATCGACATTGAATTTATCGACACCCCACTCGATTACAATATCTTGTTTGGATGTAGTTACATAGATTCTATGAAGGCGATAGCCTCTTCTGTGTTTCGAATGATGATTTTCCCCCACAACAGGAAAATCGTCACCATCGACCAAATTACACATTATGATCCTAACCATTCCGCCAACATCGATAAAATTCTTCCCCTTGTCCACACTAGCTCATATGCTTATTTGCTCATCGACATGGGTCTCGACATTTTCAATGACCCATCCTTGTTGGGGGCATATCATGGAGCACCACCTCTTCTACACCCTTCAACACAAGTGTGTGTAGTATCTTCTAATGGAACAAATATCAGAGACATGATTCCTCCCATTGAGGCCTCTCCTCACCTCGATGTTCCACCAGTTGAAGAAATCTTACCTCAAGAATTACCTAAGAACCCCACTGCACCACTTGTCCCAGATTCCCCCCCCTCCAGGGGAAAATCTGATTTTGGGAGACAGTCCCCTAAGCCATTACCCAAATTCCCTTTTTCTACCCTCCACCTAGAGTCCAAGAATTCTAGGTAGTTGCGACCCTCACCCTTCCTAACATGGTTCTTTCCATCCTTGTATGGTATCTTCATCCACCTGCGATGGTTCCTTAGTAATCACTTATTCCTAAGACATAGGGAATACCGATGAATATTCTAGTATAGGCTCCTGCCGCACCACCACCACCCCCAATTGTTGGCACCACTTCCACTTCTGGGAGAAGATGAAAGAATAAAGAGCCCACAACTCCACTTCCTCCCCAAGTTCAACCTCCTTGCACACTATGAGAAAGAGAAGGAAATCCCACTAATATATTTCCTACTCTTCTTGAGTTACGTAATCTAATCCAACTCCCTTGAGAAACCACATTGCTTGTCGCTCCACCAAGTACGTTCACTGCTACTACGGATTCCTCCACTGCAGGCAATAAAGGGTTGCAAACCAAATTTTCTTGTGACATATGCTAAAAATATGGCCACTACACTTATCATTTCCCAACTCTACCACAGTTTCTCCAAACATTAGCTGCAGTACACCATACATCTCGGCCTGAGCCCTCTTAGCCACTCGCTAATAAGGCTCACATTACTGATATTTGATACATTTTGTTGTCAGTACCTGAGCAAACAAGGTACCCTCCACAATATCGAGACATCCACTTTATTTCCAACGATCCCTCTCCCCTGGTCCATGATATCCCTTCGACGTCCTCGCCACTTGAGGACAATCACACTTTGATAGTTCCCCATGTCATCTCCCATGATCCCCCATATTCTCTCATTTTTCATTGCGATGAAGACATCTTGGAGGAAATCACTACCCCCAATTTCCCATTAAATGCACTCCATCATCGAGCACTTTTTCTCTCACAGGAGGCCTTTCATCCTCCTACCCAAGCCTCCATATGTGCAATCGAAACCAAGTATTTTTTTCCTTTGGGGAATATAGACTAGTTCAACAAACCTATCCCTTCCCTAGATTCTTTTTAAGAAGGAAACATGGCCAACATCTCCCCCACCATCAAAATTGACATTTCCATTAAACCGATAATCGTAGAAGAAATCACCATTGGTGCAACATGCTCCCCTGAAGAACTAGCTCCTTACAAATATCTCTTCCAGGAATACCAAGATATTTTTTCTTGGTCATATATAGAGATGCCTGACCTCGATCCTTCTATCGTTGAACATAGAATCGACACATGGCCAGATTTCTCCCCAATTCATCAAAAGAAATGCCCCCTTCACCCATCCAAAGTTGTGGTTATCAAAGATGAAATTGACAACTTACACATGTTGAGGAAAAGATATGAAATGATCTTACTCAAGCATTTTCAAATCTTAATTGGCTAAAGAAAGATAGACGGGAATATCAACCTATGTTTATAGCCATAAAAATTTATATCCTAATTCACAAGTATTGATTACAAGTGCTTAGGATAGTTTTTTATTAATGAAAGCTTGTTGAAAAATTCATTATTTATGTAATTTTCTGAATATAACAGATGCTGAAATAATTGTAGAGACAAAAGTAAAAAAACACCAAGTCAATAATCAAAACAAATGATATGATACATAAAGAAAGCGTTTATTTCATTCCGATTCGTCAAAAGAATCAGTCTCTTTACAAAATTACCTGAGGAAGTTTTGGACCAAAGTCAAACTTAGATGTCCTCGATAAATCATACAAAATGACTTATGATAGAAGGTAAAAAAACTGAAATTTAAAAGCTGGATCAACTTGCCACAGATTGTTTCTCACTCGACTCTGCACAATAGCCTTCGTCAGTCATGAAATTTAATTCACAAACAGACAAGTCTACACAAACTATCAAAGATAGATCAACACCTCTGAAAAAAAAGTGTTTGAATGATGTAATTCAACCATGAATCTTGCTTTCTACAATAGGATCTTGCTATCATAAAAGAGAATTATGCTTCCAATGGATTAAAGATTGAATGAAAACTGAATTATCTCAACAAAAACTTAAAGAGCAGACCTTAGTATTCTTTTGCTCTTGTCCCTCCTTTTCCTTTTGCCTTTAAGAAAATTAGAATCGGTTGAAGTAGTTGAAATACTTCTTTAGTTAAGTTAACTAAAACTCAATCAACTTTTTAGTTAAGGGGGAAAAGTAATAAAATCATAATAAGGGTTTTAAATAAATAATAACTAGTAGGTGGGACCCCTTGTGAGTCCCTTTAGTTAGTTAACAATCATAACACACAAGTTAATAAAACAAAACATCCCTCCTTGTGACTCCCATCATCACGTTCATATTTTGACAATTTATATCAATGATAATTGAAATTATTTCCAAAACATTATTACCCATATATCCAAAAAATAATGTGTTGTTAAAAATTTTAGAAGTCAATTGTTCTCAACAATTAATAAATAAAAACTTAAAATCCACATTTTCCACTCTGGGAGGCAATCTTTCCTTTGTTGTTGTTGTCACCTTTTGATATCTCTGAATTTTCTTTAGGCTATGTGGAGCCTTTAGGCCTAATCTCACTGATCACATGAGAGCAATCATCTCTCAAATGCATGTGGGAGGACATAGAATTATTAGAGTCATTTGAGGGTGAGGAAGGGGTAGCAGTGGCTTTTCCTTTGTCAGGAGCATGGTGGGCCTTGGTTTTTAACCTTTTGATTGAATGGGAAGACTGTACTGGTGAGTGGACAGGGGAAGCTTGGACAATTTGATTAATAGGTGGAGGATCAAGTAGAGACAAGATAGGCCAGCCACGATGTTGGGAGACTGTCGGGTGGACAATATCTTGTCATCCATCGTTTTCAGGGACTTCAGGTTGCAGAGAGACATGAGGAGGCACTGGGATACCAGGGACCTATGGGGCTTGGAAGGGAGGCCTTTCAGGCCTAGGTTGGACCAATCCTTTCCCAATCCAGTTAAAAAACTCATCTTGAAATACTTGGCCTATATCATGCGAGTCTTCATCAAAGTGTATAGAGAATCTTGGCCTTCTAGGGCCCCTGTTCCAATTTTCTCTTCCTCAGTTACCCCGACCATGGCTACCTTTGCTGAAAAATCTCATCCCTATATGCATTATTGATTAGAAAATAGTTTCTTTAACAACCATACATGACAACTCTTTTAAACATGAAATAAAACTTCGCTCAACAACATATCAGTCTCTTGCAATCCAATCCATACAAATCGTTTAATAGTTATCAATGAGCAGGGGGTGAATAAGGGTTTTGGGATATGCGAGGGGTTTTATTGAGAGAAAAAATGTTAAAATGAGGGGGAAAAGACCATGATTACTTCTCATAGACATCAAACAATCAACTGTATCGTAAACCAAAAGAATATATCATTGTAATTCGTCCTTGCGATCCTTTAACTGTCATAATACAGAACTTATCTTAACTATAATTAAATTTTAGGAACAAGGAGTGGATAGTGAATATGGGAAGGCGAGGGGGATTGTAATGTGCTAAAAGTGAAATAATGGTAGGGAAAAAAGTGAATATTGTTTGAAAAACTAATTAAGTAATCCATAAAAACTGTTTTGTATTCAATACAACTATTCCAGCACCAATTAAATAATTATTGTGACCAATTAAACAATTACTATGTGCTAAAACTTGTCCATTGTCCCACATCCAATTTCTTTAAAAACTTTCAATTAACACAATGTATAATCATACTCAGAATCGTCATGACTTTCACCCATCTTGTTAAAGGAATTATGTTTCTTTTCATTTCCTTCCCTTTTATATTTAAAACAAAATCCAAGGAACACATAGTCATATTGTTTCAACTCTATTCAACATATAAAAAAAACATCAACCACTTCCCATAATTTAATTTCTCAAATCAATGTAGATACAGG
Source organism: Picea engelmannii (assembly GCA_009831015.1). Lineage (NCBI taxonomy): Eukaryota > Viridiplantae > Streptophyta > Pinopsida > Pinales > Pinaceae > Picea > Picea engelmannii. The sequence continues at coordinate 100,320 of ML790862.1, read as the reverse complement.
GTTTTCCTGAGTTGAAAAGACTCTTTTAAAACATGATCAATTCCATTCCTTTGACAAATTTTGACTATTAAATTTGCAATGAAACCATACTTTCAAAACTCCATGCTCATATCTGATGGTGCAATAAAACAAAAATATGAACGATGTCTCCATAAATCATACACAATAGACAACCATGTCACAATCATCAACTCTTCAAATTCAAATAATCCCGAACGGAAAATTAAACACACAACAATCACTACTTCAATTTATACCATGTTGTAGGAACAAACATACCAACGCATAACACAAAGAGGCATCGATGTGACTATACATATCCAATTACTCCCAATCAGACCATTTATAACAATGTTGAGTTATCGATTCAACTATCACAACAAAAGGAGGCAACGGCTGTATGCCCATTGTCATTTCCAATTACAACTCTCCAATCAACCCAATCAAATAGAGACGAGCCAATAATCAAAGCCACTTTCAATACTACTCAACCAACTTATGACAGTCAACAAGATGCCCGATAGGGTGCGACTGGTTTAGTTTATCAAAATCGGGCTCTATAACTAATGAAAAAAATAATCAAGGGTTCGCTTGGTGGAACCAAACACAGGGAGACTGGAGGTCAACCATATCAATAGTAGGTGAGATCCTTTGAGACAAGCATGGTGGAATCACAAGTCTTATAATCATTACCTTATAAGATAGGGTGACAATTTGACACAAGGTAGGGTAGACCATGATGCAGAGGAGGAGAGATTTCTTACTGGCTAGTAACCAACACCAAGGACACATAGAGGCATAACCCTCATGTTTTTCCCTAATAGTCGAATAATGTTGATAGAAATGCAGAGCCTAGGTACTACCAACAACCATAAAGCATGCTTCTTGGTGTAATAGCCACCCCATAACCAACTGTGTGGATACCAATAACGTAAAATGAGCCCACAACCAGGTGAAAAATATATGCAGTGACCAAAATGTGGTTCAAAACATACACATAAACCCCATAGAACCAAATAAAACCAAGTGTGATTACCATAACTATGAGGAGATGAACAACAAGGCTAAATAGAGTGAAACCCTCCAAAAAAAACCCATAAATACAATAAGGAGCCATCACGATTTCCACCACATAGAACATCCAATGAAATCGTAACTACAACCATCGATTTTTCCATTTGCAACGAATAACACACACAATCATTCCAGAGAAAACAACACGCGTTTAGACAGTTTCCAACCTCATGAAAACACAAACCAACACATTACTGAGCCAACGTTCATTTCATACACAAAGTGAATTCATGGATGGGTGAAAAGAACCATACCTATAACCAATGGCCTTAAAAATTTGATCTTGGTCTAGAAGTTCCTTCCATGCCTGAATCTCAGATCTTAACCACAACAAAACCAAAATGAACAATAACCATGCTAGGGTGATGGCCCAGTGGGAGAAGTATGGAGTGACATGCATTTACTGCATGTCACTTCCATCCTCCATCTCATTCAATTACGTATTACACGACAACCAACCAAACCATTAATCCATGCATCAAAATTTGCACACGTTGCTTGCCAATTGCACCACTCCAATCCATAAAAACCATATTATAACATATATCCAATGCACCCAATATAACTGAATACAAATCGTATAGCCACTAACATTTCTAGTTAGGACTAATATTAATTTCTTTAAATTTCATTTGCACATAGTATAGCATAGCATAGTATAGTTCCCTTTCTTGGATTTTTTTCATATTTCCCTTATTGTTGCTAACATGTGTCTTGTGCAGGTAATGAATCATGGTGACAATATAAATGTAATAACAGTGAATAGAAGCCATTCATAACATGGATTTTAGAGATTAGAGTAACACAATGAACACATAAAATGCATTATCCATCTACCATTATGTTGCAAACAAAACCAATACTTCATCGTCAATCATGTAGAACCTTGTAAGTTGTATCGAAATAGAAAAATAAAATGTATAATAAGACTATATTTGATCCTCCAATCTACAAGGGGATCCCACCTACTAGTATTACATATCATTTTCTTAGTTTAAATAATAGGCGTTAGCAATACTTTGTGGGAGAAATCCTCGTTGCAATTATTATCATAAACAACTCATTTTTGGGTTCATTTACCCTATCACGTATACTTCATGGGTCTCTAACCCCGTCCCTGTTAACAAAAAATAGGGCATTATTCACGTTTGCACAAAATTTTGCGATCTCAGCCATGTTTGTCCCAAAGACAACTTTCCAACCCCTTTCATCGATGAAATTATCGATGATTTTGTCGACCATAAGGCATTGTACTTTATGGATGGGTTCTCCGGCTACAGTCAAATTCAAATCCATCGAGTAGATCAGTATAAAACCTCTTTTACTACCCCTTGGGGTACCTTTGCTTATCGTGTCATGCCCTTCAGACTCAAGAGTTGTAACATACCCAGCCACCCACAGGTTGGGGTACTCTACCTGCAATCCCACCCTTGGGATTCTTTCTCTTACAGATACCTTTTTAAAATTTAAGGATGCATAAAAGGAAAGACTTTAACGACATGAAAAACAGTAATCAACAAGCATGCATAGTCTAAAGATTCAATTCAACGATAATTAAATATACACAGAAAAAACACATTCATATACATGCAAATGATACCATAACAGAGAGAAATTATCTTTATGAAAGATGACACCAACTGGTTGCAGACCAAGGACGTTCCACCTAACCGTAGACACTATTGTTCCAAATCTCAACAGTAACATCACCCCCAAGCCAGGGATATGAATACAATGGGATGGTTTCAGAGTGTTACTTAGCTTCCCAAACCAGTCAACACCCAAGCTCTCACGGGCTTCCTAGCTCTCACAACAATCCAAGTACCCATATCTCTTCTACCCATCTTGCACCACCCGAGAGAATGGACCTCCACCCTTCTCTGCCACATAGTCCCTCGAGAAATCCTTCTCCTTATTCGGGCTCCAACACAACTTGTCTAGAATCTCAATGCTGGAAGTCTTAGGACTCACAGCTGTGAGCAACGCTCGACACAGGCCAATGCATCTCAGACATGCAAAACTTAAATCATGGCTGAATCACACCAACGACCACTACAACCAACTATCACGTGGCTAATATTTAGTAGTTCGGCTCCCTTTACCAAGCCAAGATGCGTATGAGGATGGATCATTGAATGGGTAAGTGGGTGCATGAAAGTGTGTGAGGGAAAATGAATGATCGTATAGGGAATAAACGAACAAGAAATTAGTCGAATCTCCCCATTAGACCATAGGCGGGTTTAAGAAACCTCGTGGGGAAATCAAGAACCTTCTATCATTCCCCAAGAAGCTCACGTAACCAATCCCCTCCCTTAGGAAAAAAGGGTAATTAACATAGGAATAAACACTTATCCCCTCCAACCCCCTCTCATGTGGAATCATAGACCCCTATAACTCTAATCCTTGTCTTTCTAGCAACCAACCATGTATTTATTATTAATAATGATAAAAACATTACATGTCTTGGGCACACTGGCCTTTTAATAATTGTTTGGGCACTCTGGCCTCTCAACATTGTAATAATACATTATTTAAAATGGGGGTTCAAAACCCAGGGTCTTACATCCCCTCCCCCTTATTTCGGCACTGTCCTCGATGCATATACAAAATAGATATCAAAATCTCAAATTTATTCAAAACGTTGCAGGTACTCTTCTTGCATGGAATATTCATGCTCCCAGGTAGTATATTTAGGACCGTAGCATGTCCACTAAACTTTTACCATCTCTATAACTCGATTTGGAAGCATTTTGACTTTTCTGTCCAATACCCACACTGGCTGAACCTAAAAAATCTCCCTTTGTCTTTACCTGAATCAGATTCCAATAAGTAACATGGTTAGGATCATGTACATATTTCTTTAGTAAAGAGACATGAAATACATTATGCACATTCATGGAAGCAAGAAATGCAAGCATGTATTCAACTGGCCCTATTCTGTCGAATATTTCAAATGGAACACAGAATCTGGTTGCCAGCTTTGTACAACTACCAAATTTCAGAGAGATTTTCTTGGGCTTCACTTTCAAAAGTACATGCTCCCCTACTTTAAATTCTCTATCTGTCCCGTTCTTGTCTTCATAAACTTTCTATCTATCCTGAGCTATGTTTAAATTCTTCTTGATCTTGACCACCTGGTCTTCCATGTCCTTGAGCAACTCTGGCCCAAGTACCACTCTATGTATTGGATTATCCCAACTTACTAGAGTATCACATTTCCTACCGTACAAGTCTTCAAATGGGATCATTCTCAATGAATCTTGATACCCATTATTATATGCAAACTCAACCAAGTGTAAGTAATCTTCCCCCTTAGATGGCTTATCCATTGCATACATTCTCAGCATGTCTTCAATTATTCGATTGACTCTCTTTGTTTTCCCATCTTTCTGGGGATGATATGTTGTGATAAAGTTTAGATTTGTGCAAAATCCTTTAAACAATCCCCTTCATAAATTGGAGGTAAACTTTGTATCTCTATCTGAGACAATTGTCCTAGGTATCCCATGCAACCTAGCAATTTCCTTCATGAAAATTTCTGCAATATTAGTCATTGTATGCGTTGTCTTCACAGGAACAAAATGAGCAGCCTTTGTTAATTTGTCAACCACCACCATGATTTAATCATGTTTATTATTTGTTCTGGGTAATCCTATGGTGAAATCCATGGTGATCACTTCCCATTTCTTCTATGGGATTGGCAATGGTTGCAACAAACCCGTTGGGTGCCTATGCTAAGCCTTCACCTTTCGACCTTCCATACATAGAGCGATGTAATCAACAAAATCCTTCTTAATTCCTGGCCAAAAGAACCAGCTTCTTACTGCTTTAATTGTTTTCTGGTAACCGAGATGTCCAACAAAAGGGACATCATGCATTTCCTTCAGTACCAAATTCCTTAGTTCTCCAGAACTAGGAACATAGATTCTATTTTTATGCATGAGTATTCTGTCTTCCTTTATTTCATACTCTATTTTTTGGTGTACATCTCCTTGCTGTAAGTTTTCCTTTACCTTTAGGTAATGCTGGTCTGTAACAAGACCATATAAAATTATTCTCTTCAAGTCTGACTGATGCATACTGACAACAATAGCATGCATGATATGTAGTCTTCTACTAAGTGCATCGACAAATTTATTCTGCTTTCTCTTGATATGCTTGATATCGAAGTCATATTCACTTAAAAATTCCAACCATCTTGTTTGCCTGGCATTCAAGGTCGGTTGTTCAAAAATATACTTTATGCCAATGTGGTTTGTCCTTAATTCGAATTTCTTCCCCACGAGATAATGCCTCTACATCCTCAAGGCATGAACAATGGCAACAAGTTCCAAGTCACGGGTGGCATAGTTCCTCTCATGTTCCTTAATCTTTCTGAACTCATATCTAATGACATGTCCATTTTGTGTGAGGACTCCCCCAATTCCTTCCTTACATGTGTCTGTACATACCACAAAACTTTCAATTGGGTCAGCAATCTTTAACACAGGTGCAGTAGTAAGTAATTCCTTCAACAAATTAAAATTGTTTTCACACTTGAGTGTCCATTCAAATTTAGTTCCCTTCTTTTGAAAAGAAGTGATGGGATGGGAAATCTTAGAGAACCCTACTATGAACCTTCTATAGTAGCCAACTAATCCCATAAAATATCTGACGTCTGACACATTTTTGTGTGTTGGCCATCCTCTAATGTCTTCGATCTTTTTTGGATCTACTGCTATGCCCTGATCTGAAATTATGTGTCCCAAGTAATCGATCTTTTTTTGATAAAAGGAACACTTACTCAACTTGGCATACAAATGATGTTTTCTCAGTACTTGCAATACCAATCTTAAGTGATTTCCATGCTCCTCTTCAGACTTATAATAGATAAGTATGTCATCCAGGAATACTATGACAAAATTATCCAAATAATTCCTGAATATGCCATTCATTAAGCACATGAAGACACCTGGTGCATTGGTCAGTCCAAAAGGCACCTCTACAAATTAATAATGCCCATACCTAGTCCTAAAGGTTGTTTTATGAACGTCTTCTTCCTTGATTCTTACCTAACGGTATCCTGCCCTCAGTTCAATTTTTGAAAATATCTTTGCTCCTCTTAGCTCATCAATGAGGTCATCAATTTGGGGTAGAGTTAACGTGTTCATCTTTCGGAATTCAATACACAGCCTCAAGGTTCTATCCTTCTTTTTGACAAAAAGTGTTGGTTCTCCCCAAGGTGAAACACTTGGACGTATGTACCCTTTCTTCAACTATTCCTCCAACTTACTTTGTAATTATTTTAACTCTGGTGTGCTCATTTTGTAAGGTGTTTTTGACACCGGGGCAACTCCTGGCACTAAATCAATTGAGAAATCTATCTCCCTTCTTGGTAGCAATCCGGGTATTTCTTGGAATACATCTTCAAATTCCTGTAGTACTGAGAAATCTGTGAGGATTGCCCCATTTGTATTATCTGTCTCTTCCACATGAGATGCATACAATTGACATCCTTTCCTAAAACATCTTTTTAGCTGTAAGGCTAAAATCTCCCTTATAGAGATGGGTCTTGGAACTCCTTTCACAATGCTTTGTTTTCCATTTCCATCAATACAAGTAAATGTCTTGTTATGAAAATATGGGACATCATGATGCTTGTCCAACCAATCCATTCCAATCAGAATATCATAAGACCCTAATGGTATGATATTTAAATCAATACTAGTATTCACCCCATTAAGACTTATGGAACAACTTCTGATCATATCATGGATTCTTCTTTTGGTTCCAATGGCTAACGAAACCAAACTTGCTTTTCCAAGTTTACTTTTATCCAAATGTAATCTATGCACTATCTTAGGATCAATGTAGCAATGGCTTGCTCTTGAATCAATCAAAATAGAAACAGGTTGATTTATGATCTTACCTTTCACCTTGATCATATTGGACTGGTACTCTGCTTGTCGATCATCTAAAGATGCATAGATTCTTCACATATCTTCGACTATTGTAGCCTCTTGGATGTTGTGCATAGTCTTCACTCTGTCCTTTCTTCCTGGGAAATCCTTGTACATGTGATCTTTCTTACATCCCTAGCATTGGATTGGTGGTCTTTCCCTTTTTCCCAAGGAATCTTCCTTCTTGAAATCTCCCTTAGCATATTGATCTTGATGATTTCTATTAGGCCCATTCCTATTGAAGGGAGGTTTGAATCCTTTCCTCCTCTGATCAAACTTCGAATTTTTCTTGTCCTTCTAAGATTTCTACAGAGATTCTCTTCCCTAGCCTTTCTCATACAAGTATTTAACCTTCTTGATGGCATTAGTCAAGGTCTTGGGTTCATCATACTTGATCGTTTCCTTATAAAAGGATGGAAATCCACTTAGAAATATTTTTATTTTTACTTTCTCATCACCAATGAACCTGACATACTTTAACAATCCCAAGAAATTCTTCTCTTACTCTTCTTTGTATCTTTGAACTTCCATCTTCGGGATTCTTGTTGTTTCTATTAACATTTCCTACTCTCCTTTTCCCTTGCATCCATCAGACTCTGTATCTGCATTACCAACTCTGGTATTTTGGCCTTTGACCTCCTTATCATGACTAGAGGCTCCCTCGCCTTCTTCCATTTTCTCAATACACATCCCGAGTTTATGTGTTTAAACCCCTTCATTCTACAAAATATGCAAGCGACCATTTTGTTAGAATTATACATATGAGAAACAAAATTTCCAAACCATGATACAGGTCTCCTTTTTTTTTTTCATGGAGATCATATCCCCATTATTCGAAAATAATAGTGTCCTATTATCCTTGGCCGACACAAAATCTCATCCTGCGCAGGTGCTTCCTTCAAACCACCTTCCCAGGTGACCATGGCTAAATCCTTCCTTATCACTTTTCTGTCTCGAAGACAACCAATTCGACCCTTATCCCTCCTTCCCTCAGCTCTTAATATGCATATTACCATGGCCACTCCCCTGTGCTTAGTTGAAAAAGAACTTGTCCATAGCTTCCGGACTTCAGAACTTTCATCCAGAACCAGATCAACGATCCTCGTCCTCTTTCATGATCAATGATCAAGGTCTAATTTGAGACTCCATGCTTTAGGAGTCTCAACTTTCCTCGCTTTCCTCTTCCCGAAATAATTTTACCTGGAGTTCATGATCTGTTAATGGGTGTCCTCCCACAGATCAGTGGCTATGAATCACTTCAACTCTTCGGGCTTCAGAATTTTCAAGCTTTCCTCCTACGCTTTCTCCCAGAGTGCTTTCACCCGAAGTTGATGATCCTTCGACATGTGTCTTCTGGAATCAACGATCGATACATACTCCAACCTTTGGGACTTCAAGAATTTTCGACCCAATGCAACCTGTCACATATTTCCCCTCTGGAGTGCCCAGTCTATGGACTGGATGATCTGTCGCCATGTCGCAAGATACTAGAAGCGGACACATGGCCCAATCAGGCGGGTGAAACGTGTCACGTTCTAACTGACTTTTCAATACTCCAAATTCTCAAAAATTATTGACACATGGCACACATTCCATGTGTCCATGTCATCCCAGGTGACATCGACAAGCAACGTCACTTCAAAAATTCTGGGGTCAACATCACCTCCTGGTGACGTCATCGTGCCCCATCACTTCGGATCTTCGGGCTTCAGGACTTCGGGAGTTTCCATACCAACACACTTCCAATTCTCCCGAACTCTGAATTTCCGAATGGTCCAATCTGTCGCCATGTGTCCTCCTGGATCAGACGACTAAGATTCACTTTGGGTCTTCACCCAGAGTCCATGGATCTGCACCGCGTGTCCTCCTTAATTTGAAAGTTGAAGCTTACTTCGGGTCTTCGGACTTCGGAAATCTCAAATTTCAAAACTTATCTAGCCCCATTGGATTTTATCTGAAGCCATGGATCTGGTGATGGGTGGCTCTTGGCAGATCAATGGCTGAGATCCTTTCAGGTCTTCGGGTTTCGAAAATCTCAAATTTCAAAACTCCTCGAAGTACCCAATATTTTGCTACGTGTCCTCTTGAATTAGACGGTTGAGGCTTACTTTGAGTCTTCACCCGAAATATACATATTTATGCCACGCCTCTTATGGATTAGGCAACCTAGATTCACCTCGGACAATCCGACACTTGAGATTTACCACAGATGATCTGATGATCGAGATCTATTTTGGATGATCAGATGATCGAGACTTACTCTGGGCTTCGGCAGTTTCAAATCTCAACTGAAAACCTCTCGAAAAAATTTCTCTGGAGTTAATGATCTATTGACATGTACCTCTTGGTGATCGACGGTCAATATCTACTTCCGCTATATGAAGCTTCGATGTTCGAGCCCTAACATGTCACATCACTACATGCCTTCCAATTTACGGGGTCACACATCGACGGTCTAGAGTAACTCACTTTTCACCCCGTAATTTTGTTGATGCTGAAACATAACCCCTTAGGGAAATCATGGTTTGTATTGTGGGACTGCCTTGGGAAATTATCTCCTATTTAACTTGTTTCCCTGCAATGCCTCATGTTCATTAATCTCCCTCTCCCATGGGATCTGACGGTTGTGACCTTAACCCTTGCTTCCTTTTCATCGGACGACCTATGTTCACCTGTCCTCCGATCCAATGATCCTGAATCTCTTCTGATCCTACAATGGCGATCGATCTTGAACTCGAAGGGGATGGTCACGATCCTTCGAACCCCTTACACGGGTCTCTGACATTCTATCTCCTATGTATATTTTGCAACGCCATTCCTTCTGATCTTTTCAACTCCACGGTTAGAGTTCAATCTCAATCCCGAGACTCGGACCAACAGACCCGGCCATACCGGCACAATGTTTCAACCAGAATCTTTGATACCAAACTGTAACATACCCAGCCACCCACATGATGTTGTACGCTACCTGCAAGCCCTCCCTTGGGCTTGTTTCTCTTACAATATACCTTTTTAAAATTTAAGGATGCATAAAAGGAAAGACTTTAACGACATGCACAACAATAATCAACAAGCATGCATAGTCTAAAGATTCAATTAAACGATAATTAAATATACACAACAGAAATACATTAATATACATGAAAATGATACCATAACAAAGAGAACTTATCTTTATGAAATATGACACCAACTGGATGTAGACCAAGGATGTTCCACCCAACCATAGACACTACTGTTCCAAATCTTAGCAAGAGTGTCACCCCCGAGCCAGGGCTATGAATCCACAAGGATGGTTCCAGAGTGTTACTTGGCTTCCCAAACCATTCATCACCCAACCTCTCACAAGCTTCCCAGATCTCATAGAAATACAAGTACCCAACTCTCTTCTACCCATATTTCACCACCCGAGAGAATGGACCTCCACCCTTCTTTTCCATGCAGTCCCTCGGGTGGTCCTTCTCTTTATTCGGGCTCCAACACAACTTCTCTAGAAGCTCAATGTTGAAACTCTTAGAACTCGTAGTTGTGAGAAATGCTAGGCACAGGCCAATGCATGTCATACATGCATGGCTCAAATCATGGCTGGATCACACCAACGACTGCTACAACCAACTATCCCATGGATAATATTCAATAGTTTGTCTCCCTTTCCCAAGCCAAGATGCGGATGAGGATGGATCAATGAATGGGTAAGAGGGTGCATGAAAGTGCATGAGGGAAAATGAATGATCATACAAGGAATCAATAAACAAACCATGAGTCGAACCCCCCCATCAGACCGAAGGCGGGTTTAAGTAACATCGTGGGGAAATCAAGAACCTCCTGGCCTTCCCCAATAATCTCACATAATCGATCCCCTCCCTTAGGAAAAAAGGGTAATTAACATAGGAATAAACACTTATCCCCTCAAGCCCCCTCTCTTGTGGAATCATAGACCCCTATAACTCTAGTCCTTTTTCGTCTAGTAGCCAACCATGTATTTATTATTAATAATGATAAAAAAATTACATGTCTTAGGCACACTGGCCTTTTAATAATTGTTTGGGCACTTTGGCCTTTCATCATTGTAACAATACATTATTTAAAATGGGGGTTCAAAACCTGGGGTGTTACAAGAATGCAGGTGATACATTCCAAAGGGCCATGACCTATGTTTTTCATGATATTTCTTGCATCATCCTCGCTTATTTAGACAACCTCACTGCTCGATCCAAAAAGAGAACTCAACATTTAGATGACTTACGCATCATTTTTCAGTGATGTCACTAGTACAATATCCGCTTGAACCCCCTCAAGTGCGTATTTTGCATCACTACCAGATGCCTTCTTGGGTTCATTGTCTCCCAACATGGCATCATGGTGGAACCCCTCAAGGTCCAAGCTATCATGGAAATTCCCCCACCGAGTAATTTACTCCAATTGCAGAGCTTGCAAGGAAAAGCCAACTTTTTTCGTCTCTTTGTCCTAGACTACGCCACTCGTGCACATGGTTTCCTTTGCCTATTGCATCATGATATTCCATTTCGATGGGATGAACATGCTCAATCAAATTTTTATGATTTAAAATCTTCCTTATGCAATGCCCTTTTGATTATTCCCCAAGACTATGATCACGATTATATCCTCTACTTGTCAGCCTCAGTCGTCTCAGCAGCAGGAGTCCTCGTCCAATTAGGGGATGAAGGGCATGAACATATAATTTGCTACATTAGTAAAAATATTTCAGGGCCACCCTTGAAATATAATCATGATGAAAAACTCACCCTCGTAGTGGTCCTCATAGTAAAAAACTACACCATTATATCCTGCTTCGAACTACCAAGGTCGTAGCGGATTCCAACCCCATGCAGTACTTGCTTAGTCAACAAAAAATTAATGGAAAATTTTCCTGATGGATCGTTATCATCTAGGAATATGATCTAGAGTTATCAACTCCCAAAATAAATAAAGTGTTTTTCCTAGCCAAACTCATTACGACCTTTCCCTCGGACGCTAAATATTCCCCCATCAATATGGATTTTCTCAACGAACACCTCTTATTCATCCCATCCAATGAATCCTGGTACGATGAACTACTCATATACCTTCGGAAACAAAATTTTAGGTCTCATATCTCTCATGATGATCATCGACACATTCACCATCAGGCCCCTCGATACCTCCTCATCATAGGAATTCTCTATTGACATGGGGTCAAAAACATCCTTTGTCGATGTCTGACCATCAATGAAGCTAACCGAGTCTTGAACAATTTCCATAGCGACGCTTGTGGTGGTCACCTATATGGTATGTGCACCGCCCAAAAAATCATTTGAGTAGGTTGCTTCTGTTACACATTGAAATTACTCACTTCGATAGTGTCGCAAGTGTCATCATTACAAGTGTCGCAAGTGTCACAGTTTGCTCACAAGTGTCGCAAGTGTCAGGAAAAGCATACTTCCATAATGCCTATGTCGTACCTATAATGAAATCAGGAGGACACTTGAAACACCTCAAACATTTGATTTGGAAGAAGAGGAATGGGTTAAAAGGGTTATGAATCTCTTGCCATTTGAAAGGACCATTAAAAATTGAGTTTCAGATGGGAACGCTCCCCTATACCTCTCTCAGGAGTGTTGGCGCCCCCCTAAAGACTATCTGGGAGCATTATAATGCTTGTCTACCCTTTTTGTGGAGCGCTACTACTCTCAGGGGTGCTGGCGCCCCCCCATATATTGCCATGGAGTGCTATAACGCTCTGACACCCCTTTTGACAGAGTGCTACCTATTTTAGGAAACAGTTGGTTTGTTGAGAAGAACAAGGGGAAGCTCTTCTCAATATCTGAAGGCAGTTAGATTCGAATCGTTGGAAAAGCCATGATCACAGGGAAGATCCATAACTAAAGGAGGAAAATCCTCAACTTACTCTAAAGATATCCCAAGTAGTTGGGCCTCTCCAAGCCTATTTAAACAGGCCTTCTCATGGTGAAAAGGGGAGAAGATTATAAGCATGAAACCTATGATCTCATAGGAAACACACAGTGAAGTGGAGGAAAGTAATCAGTGAAGTTGTTTTCATTCTGATCGTGGGTGTTTTGAGCAAGGGTTAGACAAAGAGGATTCGACGAAGCTGTCGCATTCGCATCTACGTTTGTAAGTTTCTTTCGTTATTGTTCTCATCAATATAATATGCTTGGCTTGTTTATTTCTAGTTTGTGCTTAATCTCACGTGAACTTGTCTCTAATAGATAGGTCTATTTTGAGCTAATATCAGTAGAGTAGGAAGTGGTTGTACTTTTGTTTGTCTACAGGTCTTATCGAGGAGCAAAAGATTGGAGCTCAACTCGGACCATGCAGGGACAAACACCGGTAAAAGGTACTTCTTTTCTCCTTCTTCCTCATACATTAGCTTATATAGACCTAAAAGGAAGTCAGTGTCCATGATAAACATCTTCTGTCTTAAGATTTAAGAGTCTATCTCTCAAGAGGAGATCTACCTGTCTGCAGGGAGATTTTCCTTCAACAGAAACCGACGACTCCACTGGGGACGAATCAAAACTTTCAGTTTTGGTCTTCCTCATAGAATTTTCTTGCCCTTTGTTCTTTTAGGCCTTGTTAACCTTGTATGTCTGATTGCACTTGCTGATTAAACCCTTAGTCTATCACATGCATCTTGATTGACAAAAAAAAAATTGATTGGATTTTTGGTTTTTGTCAATTTTCTGAGTTTTTTAAGCCTGGCGCCCCTGTGCCTATGTCAGCCTAGTGCCAACACTCCTTAAAGGTGTCAGACAGATATTTATAACACTTCGGTGTCCCTTACACCAGAGCACCAACCTCTCCTTTGCAAAAATACCTTTCAAAATTGTCTTTGCTGAGGTCCAGACCCCGTTTCTTCACTTGCTGAGATTCTTTGTGATTCAATGCTTCTTCCCTTTGAACCGTGACATCGTTCCTTTTGAGGAATAAACACCTTGTTGTTCATATTTTGTGGCATTTTTCCTTATTTTTGAGTTTTTCTGTTGTTGAGAGCTTTGAAATCAATCCACTACTTTCTTCTCTCCTATCCGACTGAGCGGGAACTCTGGTGAAGGGCATTAAAAATCTGTGAATCATCTCGCTTGGTTTTTTGAGGTCATTTTTCTTGAACATATTTCTTTTGTGTGGATTTTTTTATTTTCTTTGTTATCTTTGTTTTCTTTTTTGCTTCTTGTTTTCGATCATAGAAAGAGGGTGTGTTGTTTGTGCGAAACGTGCTTATGCTTGTCTGAGTCTCCTTGATCTAAAAGGTTAGTTGGTAGGAGAAGTTTCGTATTTAATTAATCATTATTCGCATACAAACAATAAAGATATATCTTAGTGATTGATTTGCATATTAGACGACATTTCTAAAAAATGTTAGCATCACATTGGATTTGATTAAAAAAAAAAATTTGTTTGAGGACATTCCTTATTAGTGTTTGATAGTGAAAACAACTCTCTCTCTCTCCCTTAAATAGACATTCATCGAAAATAAATGGCTGCTTATCATCTTTCATGCATTTTTGGAATTGAGTCATCATTCCATCTATTTCACTTTCATACACCCCTTTTGAGTAAAGAACAACTGTAAAATGAACGCTAATTAAAAATTATCTAGAACATTTTTTTTCTAGGATCTTCCACCAACATTAGACTAGGATTAGCACTTTGGATTAGGCTGTGAGCATAACTCTCCAAAGTTTCCAAAAAAAACATTAGCATCCTGAGCTAGGGAGAGTCAAATCCAATTGTCGTATAAGTTTTTTGGGATCCCCCTCTCACACAGGAGTTACGCACGAGGTTGCACTCGGGAAATCTACGAAGATTGTCCCTCTGTGGTTTGACTGATTGCAGTAGTCGGATCGTATTACGGGGGTCGCTTAAAGGTATACCCACAATGTTGAGTGGAAGCCTTTCAAGCTAATTTCAGGCTAGATAACCTGCCCTTACGTTCGGACTGGACTGTCAACTGTACCCGCCCAGGGGTTGACTGCGAATTGGTAACCTTAGTAGCCACAATCTTTAGGGTCTTACACAAGGTGACAGTGAAGGGAAGTCTCACTGTACCTGGAGCAAACATTGGTCAAACTCACTCGGGATCCTTGGAGGGTAAATCCACAATTACTGCGTGGAAGCTTTCACCAAGGTGAAAGTCCGTTAAGCAGGTCACCATTGTAACTGTTCCACCATATCCTAGCCCCTTCTTGACTTGATCATGCGACATTGGATTTCATCACCAACTAGCACGGTCATTGAGAGAAGGTTTTGTTTGCTTGGTTTTGATTCCTAGATTCTATTAGCGTATGTTGTTTCTTTTCGGTAGTTGGCCATAGATTTTTTTTGTCGATTTTTTTTCGCCAACATCGACCCTCCACACCGTTCGCGTAGGGTACAGGGACTTCCTCCAAAAAATATGGAAGATACTACCCCTTTACCCCCTCATTCTATGGAGGAATCGCCTCAACGGAGCGAGGTTCACGACATTATAACCTCCCAAGAGGAAGTTCCCACCTCTTTAGAGAATTTTTGAATTGTTTCAGAGTCTCTAGAGGCTTTCCTCATTCCTGAGGGATATGAGAGGCATTTTCTCCAACTAAATTCAGCTAGAGAACTTGTCATTGTTAATCCTTCTAATGTTCCGACTCGGTCTCATTCAAACCCTCTAGTCGAAGACCCCTTTTGGACCGCAGACATTGTTCGAAGCCCACCGTGCACGGTGCAGGATCTTTACGGAACAGGAATAGGTGTCGATGTGCTTGTTACCTACACCATACCCTTAGATTATTTTACCGATACTACCATTTTTTCAACTACACCGTCCATTGATCTGAACATGTCATCCGTTGGCCCAAGATCCACTTTTTCTCTCCAGACAACCCATTCTACAATGGTCCCTCACGTTCTGACTATTCCTGCCGGTAATGTGGTGGCTAGCCAAGCTACAATTGGCACACCTCTAACACCTAGACTTTCATCATCACCCCCTTTTGGGTACAGAGCACTTAATTCTTCCATTGTCACCACTACCCAAGTTATGCCTGGAAGTTCTATACCTATACAACAACCCAGAGGGACCAGTCTTGGTGTCTTTAATCCATTAAGCAACACCAGTCAGTCGTTTACGTCTGGTTCCCAAATTCCAAGAACTCCACTTCATGTTGGGGGGCATCCTCCCACCGGAGGACAACCTCCATTTGGATGGCACACTCGTGATGGGGGGCAGCCTCAAACCAGAGCCCATCATCAACCGCATGGAAAAAATGCGTCTAGAATTCCCAATCCATGGAATATTCCTTTTCCAGGAAACCCACAGTTCTCGGGAGGACACAATCCTCAAGCTCCACAACAACCTCTCCCTCCTAAAGGGACTCATCTATATCCTCCTTATGGACAAAATGTTTACCCCCCTTATAGGCAAACACCAAATTCGGATTATAATCCTCAAAACCCATCCGGTTATCCTCCGTTCACACATGTTTCTCAAACCCCCTCAAATCCTGTGTACCTTGGTCAACATAAACCTTATGTAGGAGGACCCACTGGTTACAATTATCCACCTAACCCAGTGTATGGTCCTACTAGTGTTCCTATGCCACACCAGTATCACCCAAAGGTTAACCGACAATTACCTTTCCTTGCGACTCTGGATCTCCCAGACTTGTCTTGGTTAACGAATGATCCTATTTTTCATTCTTCGGTTTGGCCAGCTATTCCAGCTAAACTTCCTTCTGATATTCCAAAATTTGACAGAAAGTATGGAGAAGACCCAAACAACCATGTGATGACTTTCCATTTGTGGTGTTCATCGAACTCCCTCATAGATGATTCCATACGTTTGCGTCTTTTCCAACGAACACTTACGGGTTTTGCAGCAAAGTGGTATATTGAACTACCACATGCTTCTTTTCAAGATTTCAACTCCCTTTCCATGTCTTTCCTCACACACTTCCAACTACCCATTCGATACGAGACGGGTACCGAACTATTGACCTCCCTTCGTCAGATGAACTCCATGCATATCTCTGATCATATTCATGAATGGAGACGACGATGAAGGTTAATCAAAGCGATCTTTCCTAACCAATTATTAGCGGAATGGTTCACTAAATCACTATTACCCCCGATTGCTCGTGATGTTTCCATGGGTGGTGTAGTCACCGAGGAAGAAGCTATTGCTCAAGCTCAATACTTAGATTTGGTTTATTCACAATCTGGTACTCTATACGAATTGATACCAAATGCTACCCATGCCACTACTGATCCATCCAAACCATCATCTACTTCGCACGCAGATGGAGTTATTGGCTCCGTCAAAACCCAATCTACTTCCTAGTCGACTGGAACAACCCAATGGTCCACTTTGACGTCTTCTCCTAGTTTGAACACACCCTCTTCTACCTCCCTTCAAACTCAAGTCTCTAAGGTGAATACAGTCCAATCGACCCCTTCACAATAATCCGGAGGTAATAAGAAGACGAGAAATAAACCGAAGAAAAAAAATGAACAACCAAAAAATCAAACTCAAACCCCTGCTGCTGGAAAACAACCACAATGGAAACCAAAATTACCATGTCTCATTTGTGGTGATGATCACTACACCCGAGATTGTCCACATCGCGACGAAGTGGCCAAGATTTTTAAAGGAAATTCACAACCCGCTGTGCTTACCCAGCCTTTTCCGCAACAACAATCCTTTTTTGCTCAAACCCCCACTCCAAGGGGCAGTTCCAGCCAATCCCATGATGAGGCCTCGACAAGTGCCCACATTTACATGTTTAACGAGATTAATCTGACCACTCGCACTACGACATACAACACACCGATTAAACCTGATAAGCCAAAGACCACTAAAGGTTCTTTACCAGACCCATCACCATCTTCCGTTAGTCCTCCGCCTGGGCCACTCCAGATCGAGAAACCTTCGTTTGACTCCATCTTACGCCCTCCTAAGAGCACTATTTGGAAATCTACCTTTAATCCTAGTTCACGGGCTGCCCAAAACTATAACATTGTTGAATATTTGACTCAAGCATCGTGTGTTATGTCTACTTTGGAAGTTCTACACCACTGTCCCAGTAAATGTAGAACGCTCTTGGCTTCCATCGGCGCTTTCGATCCCGAGTCATCTAATAACCTCACGTTTAATATGGATGATCATCAGCCTTGACTCTCCCACCAATTAGCTTTTCAAATCGATGTTGTTGTTAACAATCAACAAATCCACCTAACTATCTTGGATGAGGGAGCCTCTACTTGTGTCATGTCTTTGGCTTGTTGGAAAGGCTTGAAATCACCTTCCCTTAACAAATCCCCTACGAATGTACGCACTTTCGATGGGCGAGGTTTTCATCCTCATGAACTTTTACAATCCTTAGCCGTTCAGTTGGGTGGAAAAACCATTACTGTTGATGTCGAGGTGGTCGATGCCCCCCTCGATTACAACCTATTACTCAGAAGAAGTCGGTTCTACACTATGACTATCATTGACTCATCGGTGTTTCGATGTGTACAATTCCCTCATTAAGGAAAAATTGTCACTATCAACCAACTAGATTTTTGTACACCCGATGGTCGTGCTCCTGCTACCAACAACATTCCTTTTTGGGGAGACCAAAAGATTACATATGAAAGCATTGGTGTTGTCTTGTTAAAATATTCTAGCCTTATGGGTACCTTCCCTACACCACTTCCACCCACCACACATCATATTTCCACCGTCAATATGATTTCGACTATGGCTTATCAATCTTTGGAATCATCTGACCCTTGGATTGTACCTAGTCCTATGGAATTCGATGTACTAGGTGACACCATGCCACTTAGCCCAGCCGAGGCCGCATACGTTTCTATTCAATCTACCTCTCCCTCCTCGGACAACCCACATCTATTGGCACCCGATGCCTACTCAATTTCATCATGCTTGGATTCCCTATCATCTGCAATCGATTACATTTCCCAAATTTTTTCTTCTGACGAATCTATAATGGAAATGCTTAGTATTGACGACGTACCTTGGGATGATAACCATCATCAATCCTCTTTTCTTCCACCTCTAGAAGAAATTCACAAAGACATACACTCTGTCTTCCCTCCTGATGTTACCAATTCTCCGCCATCTCCCATCCTCACACAAGATACTCTTTCTGAGGGGAATCTAGGTAATATTTCTACTATGATCGTTATTGATATTTCGATCAAGGAAGGCGTTGTGGAAAACGTTAACCTTGGTGCTAATTGCACACCCGAAGAGGTGGTATCTTATACCGCTCTGTTTAAAGAATTATGTGATGTCTTTGCTTGGAGCTACGAAGAAATTCCAGGGATCGACCCCTCGATCATCATGCATGAAATCAAGACTTACCTAGGTGCGAAGCCTGTTCGACAGAAACTCCGCCCGGTTCATCCCAAGAAAATCGCATCTATAAAGGCAAAAGTTGAGAAACTTTTGAAATGTGGATTTATCTATCCTGTCCCTTTGATAGAATGGGTCTCCAACCTTATTCCGGTTGCCAAAAAACAGGGTACCATTCGCGTCTGTGTTGACTATCAGGATCTCAATAAGGCTTGTCCAAAGGAAAACTACCCTATGCCCTTCATCGACCAGATCATTGATAATTGTGCTAGGAGCGTAATCTTCTCTTTCATGGATGGTTTCTCTGGGTATAACCAGATTGAAATTTTACCTGTTGATCAACATAAGACAACCTTTATCTGCCCATGGGGAACTTTCGCCTATCGAAAGCTACCTTTTGGTCTCAAAAATGCTGGTGCTACTTTCCAGTGGGCTATGTCGTATGCTTTCCACGATATCAAGCATATTTCAGAACCTTACCTCGACGACTTACCTGCCCACTCATCCAATCGATCAGATCACGTTGATCACCTACGAGCTATTTTTCTTCGATGTCAGTTTTACCGTATCCGTTTGAACCCACATAAGTATATTTTTATTGTCGAATCCGATCGACTCCTCGGTTTCATTGTCTCTAAGGACAGGATTCGGGTGGATCTCTTAAAGATTAAGGCTATTCTGGCCTTACCCCCACCTACTAGTTTGACCCAACTCCAAAGTTTGCAAGGGAAAGAAAACTTCCTTCGTCGTTTCATTTGTAACTATGCTGAGATAACTAAAGGATTCATGCGATTGTTGCAGAAAAATGCCCCTTTCATCGGGGATGACATCACTCAACAATCATTTGATGCTCTCAAGCATGCCTTGACCCACACACCTTTGTTGCATCCTCCAGAGTATACAAAGGACTACATCCTTTACTTAGCTACCTCCACTTCCACTATTGTGATGGTGTTAGTTCAGGAGGACCCCAATGGTGAGGAACATGTGATCTATTACCTGAGCAAGAGTTTATTTGGACCCGAACTCCAATACTCACATGTAGAGAAACTGGCTCTGGCAGCCGTCATCGTTGTCCAGAGATTTCTCCATTACATATTGCTATGCACCACCACTGTTATCGCAGACGCGAACCCCATGTACCATGTCTTGACACGCCAAGTGCTCGGGGGAAAATACTCCAAATGGATTGTCATCCTTCAGGAATTCGATCTTGAATTTGCGAATTCCAAAGCCAAAAATTCCCTGGTGTTTGCGGAGCTTATCTGTGACCTTCCCCATGTTGATGAAGATATTGATCCCAGAGATTCTCTCCCCGACGAAACTCTTTTCCTCATCAACACCTATGATCCTTGGTATGGAAATATCCTCCTTTATCTCCAAACCAAACGCTTTCAGCCTAACATTTCCCGTGAAGAGCATCGACGTATTCGCCACCATTCTCGTCGTTACCTTATCATCGGTGACACCTTGTATCATCGTGGTATTGATACCATCCTTCGACGATGTTTGATTCATGAAGAGGTTGAATGCATTTTGAATGATTGTCACCTTGGAGACTGTGGAAGTCACCTTTTTGGAATGGCTAGAGCCCATAAATTTTTACGTGCCGACTATTTTTGGCCCTCGATTTTCAAAGATTGTATTGCGACAGTCAAAAAATGCCCACCCTGCCAAGTTTTTAATAACAAGGCACGCACCCACCCTTCTATGTTGCACCCTGTTATCTCCATTGGCCCCTTTTCCAATTGGGGTATCGATTTGATGCAGTGTAAGCCTACCTCAACCGAGGGGCACGGTTATATAGTCATCGTCGTCGATTACTTTACAAAATGGGCCGAGGCTATGCCTACCTTTCTGAATGATGGTTGTACCTCAGCTCTTTTTGTTTTTAACCACATCATAAGTCATTTTTGTGTACCATGCACCCTCGTCATTGATCACGGTTCACACTTTAAGAACCAGATGATGAGTGAATTGCATACCAAGTTGGGTTTTCTCCATGAAAACGCATCCCCATACTACCCTCAGGCCAATGGACAATTTGAAGCCATCAACAAGGTCCTTAAAACCATGATTCAACGTATGGTAGGGGAAAATAAGACATCCTGGCATCTACAACTTTTCTCCGCTCTCTAGGCTTACCATACTTCCGTGAAAACCACAACTGGGTTCACTCCTTTCCAGTTAGTGTATGGCATCAAAGTTTTTTTACCAATCGAGTGTGAGATTCCATCTCTGAAACTTAAAGTAGAAATCCTACCCCATACTTCTGTCGAAGAAGAACGTTTCTTATATCTGACCAAACTGGACGAAACATGTCGTGATGCCGCTCTCATTAATGAGGCACATCAAAAATAGATAAAAAATCAATACGACAAATCTGTCCATCCTCGGACTTTTGCGGAAGGAGACTTAGTCCTCGTCTATGACCAGGCTCATGACAAACTAGGGACAGGTAAGTTAGAAGCTCTGTGGAATGACCCTTACATTGTGAAATGTGTTTTGCACAAAGGCGCCTACGAGTTAATTGATTATGATGGAATCTCCCTGGGAGAGCCCCAGAATGGGCTTTACCTTAAAAAGTACTATGCCTAGATCACCTAGCATGTGTACTTTGTACATTATTGTATTTTGGTTTGGTGTGTCTGTTTCTTTTGCATGCTCAAGTTTTTACCTTTTCCACTCATAAGTGTGTCTTGTGTTTTCATGCGCAGATGACGTCTTCCTTTCCTATCTTTTTCGAGTTTGCGGATGGCGCTAGTTGACACACCCAGAATGTTTCTTCTGCAACATGGGTCATTTACCAATCTGACGAGTTGGTGAGTTCAGGAGGTATTTTCTTAGGACCAACGACTAATAAAATGGAATAATATCATGCTATCATCGAACTTTTGACCCAAGCCTCCTCCCTAGGTATCTCTCATATGATTGTTAACCTAGACTCACAACTCGTGGTCTACCAACTTAATCATGTCTACGCTATTCGTAATCCTATCCTGCTACGTCTCCACCTACAGGTTTGTCGTCTTGAATGAATATTTGATTACATCGAATACAAACATATTCCAAGAGAACTTAACAATGTTTCAGATTCGTTAGCCAATTACATCATGGATTGATATCTCGCCCATAGATAAGGTTTCATGAAGGAAAACAAATTGTACACCACATGTAAATTAAAACACATCACATTAAAGACATCATCATTTACAAATCTTTTGGCACTGTAAAAAACCTGGAACTGTATATATATATATATATATA
>ML790862.1:54401-68274 GCA_009831015.1 Picea engelmannii | reverse complement strand
AGATTTAGCTATTGGTTTTTGTGCAAGTTTTGTGTTGAAGTTGGATATCTTCCAAGGATGGAGGAAGCTTCAAGCATTGATAGTTCTCATACATTTTCATTATCTAAAGAAGAGTTGCTAACTATGAGAGATTTGATGAAAGATATGTGTGAAGACAGAGATGTGTGCATTGTCCTTGAAGAGCAGTTGATGGCCATGAAGCAGGAGAAAGACCAGCTTTTGCAAAGGTTGCATGAGATGGAGAATAAACTCCATGAGGCAAAGGAAACCCTTACCAAGTACATGCATGAACATAACGTATGCAATGTTAGTTTATCTTCTAATTCCTCTAAAGATGAATGCTTTGGTGGTTTTGAGAGTCACATAAGAGGAATAGGGTCCAAGTTGTTGTTTAAAATGGGCTATGAAGGTAGAGGTTTGGTTCAACATGCACAAGGCATTGTTGAACCTATTGTTGTTGAAGAAAGACCCAAGTATTGTGGTCTTGGATATGAACGAAGAGATGGAGCAAATTCCAAAGTCGAGGAGACAAGGGAAAAAGTTCCAAGAACAAACTTTGTTTTAAGTTCACCTCCTCAAGAAGGCTTTAAAGGTGAAAGTTCAAGAACTTTTGTTGAAAGTTCAATCCCTTCAGCATGCAAGGCTTGTGTTCAGGATGAATGCAAATGTGAGAGTTGTGACAGCGATGAGGACAATAACACTATTGATGGTCTTCAAAGGAGAGCTTGTAACTCTTCAGATTCACCTCCTCAACGAGGTGATAAAGGTGAATGTTCAAGGTATAATTCCGCTTATCATTCAGTTGCTTTTGATTATGTATGTAAAAATGGAAGAAAGAATCCTTGTACATATTGTGGTTTGTATAACCATCATGTTTCAAAATGTTGGAAAAGATTAACCGCTTTCAAGAAACTTTATAAGCAAAGACAGCGTGAAGAGAGGATGCAAAAGATTTGTGCTCATTGTCAGAAGCGGGGTCATCTCATTGACCAATGTTGGACGTTGCATCCAACTACTCATACACAGCACAAGAAGCAGTTGGATAAGGAGATTGGAAAGAATGGAAGAGGAGATTCCATCATTGATGTGAGTCAAGATGATTCACAAGAGGACGATGTCCAGCAGAAAAAGTCACCGTTGAGTTGGTTTCGTAAGAAATGGTTGGATTTCTTGAGAAAGTGAGGCTTGCGTTTTTCTGTTGTAAATGAACTTTTCAGTGTTATGTGTGCATTTACGGGAAGCATGATAAGTTGTAGCCATTTATATTTTTTGTATTCAACTCTTAAGTACCCATATGTTTTGGGGTTGTACTTATGTGTGTACTGGAAGGAGAGTTGAAGAGTCATGAACATGCATTTGTTTTTATGTATGTGTAAGCAGTGAACCCGGTGATGGTTCATCATGAGTGATTCATGATTGTTACATGATTATGTATCATGTTTGTCGACTTGTCAGTTTGGGAAGGTTGATGTTTCAATGAGTCTCGACTGATGTTGATGATTTTCTGACGACTATGTTGTGTCGATCGTGTTGTTCGACTTGTGTTTAGTCGATGGTGTTTATTGACTTGAAAGTTGATTTTGAAACGCCATGTTCTTTGATAAAGTACGAGATGCGATAGTTTGTTTGAAGAACAAAAGATTTTGTTGGCATCATTTTCAATCTTGTATGATTTGTTTTCAAGATTGATGGTTTTCTTGGCTTGTGACAAGATGTCGTAGGAAGTTTTTGCATCCATTGGAGAGTTGATTTTGTTGATGCCAAAGAGTTCGAAAGAGGGACTTGATTCTCAGTGGGAAGGTTGGCAGTCTTCCAAGCACAGAGAGAGCAGTGGGTCAGCAACAGCCAGAGAGCAGTGGTTGAAGGACATAGCCAGTTGCAGTGCAAGGCATGTCAAAGTATTCAGGTAATTGTCGAAAAGATTTTGATATAACTTGAAAGAAGACAGATAAGATTTTGTGGGTCCAAAAGCCTTTCAGTGGGAAGGTGTGATCAAAATCTGGACCAGGGGTCAAATTTTAGCTCAATTTTCAAAGTGCTCGGAATGCAACAAAAACTGTGCCATTATGTCCGTCTCGTCTTCCTGATTCTGTCAGTATATTTACTTTCTCAAACGGAGTCCGTATGGAGAAGATATCACGATCTGTTCCCCAAGCCAAATAGGTAAAAATTTGATGCTGACTGTACCTGTCCGTACAGTCCGTACAGGACACGTGGCAGGTCCGTACAGGACACATGGAAGGTCCGTATAGGACACGTGGAAGGTTCGTATAGGACACGTGGCAGGTCTGTATAGGACACGTGGCAGGTCCGTACAGGACACGTGGCGGCTCCAGGTGATGACAGGTGTCAGGTAGTTTTGGCTTTTTGGGCGTACGGTTGGACCAATTCAGAGGTGACACGTTTCACCACTAGAAGGGTGACACATGGCATGTGATGACATCAACAACCCATGTGTCTGATGACATGGCATACGACGATGACGTGGAAAGGTTGACTGGATAGTACAGAAGCTCATGCGGTGAAGTGACGTGGTAGTACGGCTCTGGCATGTGGACCAATCGACAAGTGACACGTGGCACTGTTCGAGAGAATAGTTGGGTGCCACGTGGCCCAATCAGCAGCTACCACGTGGCACCCGGGTATTGGTTGGTTGGTTGTTTTTTAAAATTTTATGGAGGCCGCGGGGTTCGACCCCCGAACCTCCCCCACCGACTACGCCTTTGCAAGTACCGTCGAACCATTGTACCACCCATTGTTCCTTGTCATATATGTCTATGCGTTTATATTTAATGTGGTGCATTGTATTATATGGAAAGGGGTCAGGCCGGGGCTTAGCCCCGACCCGTGGTCGTTAACATTATAATATGACCATGTTATATAGTCACCAATTGAAACGCGCGGGGTCTATGTTACATAGTCCGTGGATATGGTTCCATTGTACACATATGACCATGTATTATGTGCAGGATATAACACATAACCACGGTTCTATGCATTGTAATGTGACCATATACATTGCGCGCGAAATATTTTGTGGTTTCAAACGGTTAACAATTAGCCCCTTTTCTACATTTGTGCACGGTCATATGACCGCATATGCCCGAGAGCTAGGTGGTTAGGGGTTGGAGGCGCCCTAACTGTCCTACAATTTGGACCGGTTTTCGGTTATGCAAGGGGCTAGGTTTTAACACGCATTTTGGAGCATGTTCTGGGTTCATGCACACAGAGGTGCGTTTTGTAGAGCCAGTTCTAGCAAAGTTGAAGGAGGAAAATGGAGGAGGCCTAACTTCTTCATCTGTTGGCCAATTGAGGTGTCGTAAAAGCCCAACTAGGGGTTTTTGGACGTGATGGATCCATTGGTGTTGTTTTCAAGGCCATTTGAAGACTTCTTCTAGAAGTTTTTCACCATTGAAGTTTCAGCAAGCTCTAGGGAGCTTGAAGCCCTCATTGATCGAGGACATGGTTTGGTGAGCCTATGTTTGTTTTCTATGATTGAATAATCATTTTTGGATAATTGATATGATATGAACACAATAAGACAGGTTTCAGAGGCCGTTGAGGACTTTTACAGGTGTTTTTTCCAAAGAGAAGCTCAGGGAAGCTTATGGCCACATGTAGAAGAGGTCATGCCCGGATGAGCCATGATCCATTTTCAGAGTTCTATTAGTCATTTTTGGGGTTTTTATGTGTTCTGATCTCGATGGTACAGTCTTTTTTTCCATTGGATTTGAGCAGAAGCTTGTAAAATAACTTTTGACTAATTAATCCCAGAGAGCCAAGTCCATTGATGGAGGCTCAAGGAGATGTAGCCCGGAGGTGGGTGAACTCCTTTATCATGTTGTGATTGTTCTGAGTTTGATGGTTTATTTGTTGCAAGTTGTGTTGCTGTGTATTTATTTCAAGTACACATTTAACCATCTAAAAGAGCATATCCTCACATATAAGAATTTACAAGAAGATACATAAACTTAACACATAAGTTTATCTTGCATATTTTAACACATGAAGCAAGGTCCTGTAAAGTTTATTTTAATGAAGTAGAGGGTGCTTGCATAGCATAACAAGTCAGCCTTCTATTTTCAGATCATCGGTAGAGAAAACTAAATGAGAGGAGCCAACCCATAGAAAATTTGGGCAAGGAGATTAAGGAGATAAGGAGGTTTATGTTGAATACAACAATGGAGATAGTCAACAATAGGTGGAGGCTAAAAAGAGGATATTGCAGTGGAAAATAAATGGGGCACTACAACATAAAATTTGGAAACTAGGAGGAGATCCTACAATAACAACAAGACAACATTATCAGCATGGAAGAGGAGCAAGTGAACAACTCCAGAGTGAAGTTTGGGACCTTAGAGGATATCAAGAATTTAAGGATACCCTATCAAGTGATACCAACAATTCATATTCTCATCCTCTGAAGTTGTGGAAAGTGAACATCGGGAGCGAGGAACATCCTAAAATGGAATATGTAGGAGACTATTGGGATGATGAAACTATGAAAACGATACATGCTATGTTGTGGGAGTATGATGATATATTTCCTAAGAGTTTTTCAGAGATCAAAGGGATTAAGGGGAATTTAGGAGAGATGGAGATAGAATTAAATCATGATGTTAAGCCAGTCAAACACATCCCATACCATCTGAATCCAAGAGTCAAGGAAAAGGTTAAGAAGGATATCGACAAAATGCATGTAGCTAGGTTAATTTTTCTAGTGGATGAGGTTGAGTGGATTAGTCCCATTGTAATACAAATAAATAAGGGTACTGATGATATAAGACTCTGTGTGGATTACATAAGTTTGAAATCTTCCTATGTATATGACCCTTTTCCTACCCGATTTGGTGATGAAGTCCTTGATCAGGTAGAAGGAAATGAAGTTTATTCCTTCACATATGGGTTCTCAATTTTCCATCAAGTTAAGATTGCGAAAGAGGAAAAAGGAAAGACTACCTTTACCACCTAGTGGGGTTCCTTTGCTTACAATGTTATTCCCTTTGGGATGAAGAATGTACATGCTGTATTTTTCGTAATCATCATTATTTCCTTCCAGGATTTTATTCATAAATTTATTGAGGTGTACATGGATGATTATACAGTGTATAGTTTTCTAAAGGAACACAATGGGTTATTACACTAATGTTTGGCCATTGCAAGAAACTACAAATCTATCGAGACTTGAAGAACTTTATCTTTTGTGTTCCTTTTGGAAATATGTTGGGACATATAGTATGCGGAGAAGGTGTTTTGGTTGATCTTGTAAAGGTTGTTGTGATACTAAATATTCCTCCTCCTATGAATGCTAAGAATTTGTGTTCAACATTGGGTCACACTGGGTATTATCGTAAGTTTATTAGAAACTACAGAAGCATAACTTCCTTGCTGGAGAAGTTGTTGAAGAAATATGAAGCATTTAGCTAGAAACCAAAGTGTGATCAAGCCTTCGACATTCTCAAACAAAATTTGAGTAATTCCCCTATTCTAATATATTTGAATTGGAAGGTGGAATTTCGTGTACACATCAATGCTTATATAATTAATTTGGGTGCAATCCTTGCACAACATGGTGAAGGAAATCTAGATCATCCCATCTATTTTTCTAGTAGAAATCTACCACTAAAAGAAAAGGTTTGGAAATGTTCTATGCTTTGCAAAAAATTAGACATTATCTATTAGGAGGTCATTTTAAATTCTTTACTGACCACTCAGTTCTGAAATATTTGATTAATAAGCGTATGTTTGAGGGGAGGATTTGTAGGTGGTTTTTTCCTTTTCAGGAATTTTCCTTTGAGGTAATTGTCAAGCCAAGAAAAAATAATGTTGGCCATGATCAATTATCCCAACTGGAGTCAGGGTAGAGTGGTGGAGCTATATATGACTAGATACCATATGGATATCTCTTTAAATTTGAGGCTATCCCTGATTACCTTTCTGATATTGCATTATTTCTAACTATCGGTATGGTACTTGGAGGATATTTTTCAATTTAGAAGACATATAGTGGTATCTTCCACCGATTATCAGTTGATCATAGGATAAACATATAATTTAGGAATGGATCACATCCTTAGAAGATACATACTTGATCATGAACAACTTGATATATTTTGGAAATGGCATAATGGAGTTGCGAGAGGACATGTCGAAGGGAAAGAAACCGCCCAAAAGATACTTCAAGAAGGACTATGGTGGACAATTGTCTTAAATATGCTAATGGTTATGCTAGGGCATGTGATGTATATCGGAGGGTTGGTAAGACATCACATAGAGATGAGTTTCCATTACATCATGTTTGGGATCTTAAAGATTTTGAGAAATGGGAAGTTGATTTTATAGGACCTATCAATCTGCTAGCCAAGCACTCAAATGCAAGGTATATCATTACTAGTACCGAATATCTCACCCATTGGTTTAAATAATAACCATTCATGTATTTCTCTATAGATACAAAAACTAGATTTATTTTTTAGAACATTGTTACTTGGTTTGGGTGTCCCCATAGTTTCACTAGTGACCAAGGTGCACATTTTATCAGTGAAATGATAGCCACACTCACTCATGAGTTCCTGATTCAACATCACAAGAGAAGTATGTATCAACCACAATAAAATATTATAGTAGAATCATATAACAATATTCTGGATAAAGGATTCTTCGACCGGGATGGGTGAATGGATGATGTCTGAAGCCTTTCATCTCTACTCATTGAACACGGGTTCATAGCTCTCCTCTCACAAGGAGTGAATAAAATAGGTAGGTTTATATCTTGTTTTGTTGTTTCTTTTATAGTCAATAAAATCATAATGTGTCAAACTATCAATTGTCCTAAAATCTAGTTGTCATTGTCATTTTTTCCACCCCGGATCATGCCATTATGGTCGAGGAGGTCTGGGTCAAATATTTTATGCATTTAGTAATTTCCAAGGTAGAATTATATGTCATTGCACATCAAATTGTTCATTAAATTTCATTGGTACCTTTTTGGTTATCATCCTATTGCTTCCAATTCGATTCATTTATGTCCAAAAGGTTGTGAACACTTTTTCGGTTAACTGCCAGTGTAATAGTTACTTTTCCAAGCATCACTTCCTATCCAAGTTGTGTTGAAATTCATTTCCTTTGTTTCCCAAATCACTCTTTAGAATTTGTCACATCGGTTGGTCATGCCTTCTATTAATGTTTTTTTATCTACATATCTTTCCCTTAATGACAGTTTAATTCTTCCTCCACATCACCTCATCATAACTACCTAAAATTTTGTCATTATCCATAGTCTGAGTCATCGTGAATTTTATGGTTATTTGCATATTTATCCCTGGAGCATGCTCAGAATTATGTAAACTTGCACCTGCATTATATTACTCCTATTGTATTTCTATACCGACATAGGTGTTCACCCATTGACTATCAAGGAACTACTCGGGGTGTTGTTCTAAAGGTTGTTGATCCAACTGACATAATTGATCCATGAGTTGTGGTTCTAGGAGATATACAGGGTAAAGTAGACCAAACTCAAATCATCAATGCATATTTTACAAATGGGGACTTATTCCCTCATTTTAAATCCAAAGTATATATGGATTATTTCTTGTTACCTTCAGGAGATATCGACATAGAATGAAATAATCCCTATGTGTCACTACGAGAGTCCACAATTATGAATTTGTGAGATTTGATAGTATTCGGGACTATGAGAGAAGTTGGGAACTGCACCAAATTCCTCATTAGTCACATCCATAATGGCTCCCTATGATTGGATAGAGATTACCTTATTCATGTCAATGATATTCACTAGCTCACAATTATTTCAATAGAAGGTGATCACATTATAAATGGATTCCAAGGGTCAAGGAAGAACGACAAGAAGAAGGGTGAGATTGGACTTTATGACAAGTTCAACACTAGGCGAGGGGGTCGAGGAGCCCTGATTGAGACCATTATACCAAAAATTATCCCCTGTGACTATTACCTGATCACCAATAAAGTAATGAAGAAATAAATTAAGGGGGAATGCACATTAGATGTCCTCTCAATTGCTAATTTCTATTCACAAGGTGCACTCATGAAATGGTGTCAGTATTTAATGACTAAAATGTTGCATGCTTGAGCAGATGTGCACAAGAAAGTTGTATAATTTATCTATGGCTACCTCTTAGTCATGTTTGCGATATGGAAGTGGTGGCCACCAACATGAAGATTTAGCAATAAATTCATATAGTCAAGTGGTTATGAGGTTTTATCCATGGAATGACCATATTGATACCTCCAATTCCTTATTAAATAATGCTTCTTTCCTACAGTGGTACAATGATATTATCAATTCCACCTAGAGATTTAGTATTCCACAAGATATCCTCAATCAACATACAAATAAAATCTGTTTCAACATGAACAAAGACCACACTTTCATTCGAACACTAGGTACAATTGCGGAACAATTTCACACTACTCCATTTCCCTAATACCTTGAAGAGGATGCTCTAGACAAGGAGGTCTACTCATGGCCCAAAGTCAGGCAAGAGAAGAAGAAGTATGACATATCCTATCAATTTCCTGCCATTTCACTTTGGGAGGTCCCAACACCAACAAATGTTCTACGTTATATGACAACAACCATGAAAACACTGACCACACCCTCATACTCAGAGGAGGAATAGGAAAAATAGTCACTTCCATGGTCATTTCCACCACCATTTCCATCCATTCTATATGATTTTATCAACTCAAGTAATATTCTTTTCTATGCTCTTGCAACTACGTTTCCTCCTATGAAACCATGCACTAACTCACTGTCCGCATCCGACCCGACCCCATTATAATTAATGTTGTACCCATTTATTCACTTCCACCTCATTCCTACACTATTCCCCCTATGTTGTCTTTTGTCCTTATTATCACCATTCTAGATTACTCCATAGACCAAATAAAATCCACCCCTATCACTGAACAAATTACTGTTGGACACACCTACCACACTTAGAGGGGGGTGTGAATGAGTGTGGGGATCTTTTTCCCAAAACTTCCCTCTTACACAAAAACTCCTTAGTTAACATTCAACATTTTATCATTACTCATTTCTGTCATTTATAATCAATTAGATGTGAATACATATCAACAACATATCATCAACAAATCATCTCCACAAGGAACACAAAGAACACAAGATGTATGTACAATTTTTATTTTTATTATGGACTTCAATCCAGGGGTTTTTCAGTAACAACTGAATAGAGTACAACTCTAGAAGAAAACCATCTCTATATGAAAGACTCAACTTACATTCTTAGCACCAACTGAGATGAGGCAACAATCCTCAACATATATCAATCTGTCAACATAAACAAGTGCATCAACCATGCACCAACCTATGCCAAACAACCTGTAATCAACCTGTATCATAAACATGTGCATCCAACCATGTACCAAGTATATACCAATCATGTCTCAAATAATCATCAACAATGACTCATAATTATGTACCATCATCATCAACTATACACCTCATGTATGTGCCAACTCATCAACTGCTTGTCTCAACCATGACTAGTTTTGGATTAGTAAACAACCCCAACTTGAAATAATCATAACGTTGTACTTGTGATGAATAAATATTTGAAACTGATACACAATGTTTTTCAGTGTGTTTTATGCAATTCCTGTAGGTGGCATTACTTGGAACCTCTCAGAAAAGGTGTTATATCAAAAATGGCATACCTTGTTGAATTTTGTCTTATTCTAGAGAGCGACCTTGTAGAGCATGGAATGCACAAAATATTCATTGAATTGATATGAACCTGTTACAAAACATACTACAGACTGTACCCTAACCAAAACATTTTGTCTCACTAAATTTGGATCTATTATGGATAAGTTATGACATTTTTACCTGAAACACCTGTTTTTGACTAGTTTTAGGACTAGCCACAAACCTTATTTTCCAATGAGTGTAACTCCTAAACTACAACGACCCACAAGCTGATTTTTTTACCATAGATACTTGGGTATGTTTTCTGAATGAATGGAATAGAAATTTCACGGTCTGAATCATTATATAAAAAACGTTATAGTGAAAATGGTGAGATGACCTGTAAATAACATACCTTAGAAAACACCATCAAAAGAATTTATCCTTCCTTGCATTTCAGCCTTCTTTTCTTCACCTTTCCTCAGAATTTTGGCTTATATATCCTTGGTTACCTCAGACACATATATATATTCAATATTCTCAAGTGTTATTAAAATTAGAGATCCTTGCCTCTTATTTATACTCTCCAAGTAGCTTCCTTAAAAACATCTTCTAGGTCACTTGGCCCCACTTTCCTTATTTTACGGTTAACCCACTTCTAATTTATCCATTAAATTTATTATTTAAATAATTTATTTTGTATTCATTTTGAATTATAGTATAAGCATCACTTCACTTTATTATTTACCTTATAAAAACCCTTAAACCACTTTGACTACTTTGACCTTTTGGGGCTTCTAGATGACATGTGAGGGTCCTCCAACTTCGTAAGGCCATAACTCTCAAACCGTGAGGATTTATGTGACATTACACATACCACCAAAAATGGCATGACATGTACTATCCATATAGAATAGTATTGTCTGAAAATATATCATAACTCATATCATTACCCATCAAACAAACTTAGGTCCATTACCCAAACCTGGGGTCTCCAACTTCTTATGGCCATAACTCTCTAACCATGAGGAGTTATGTGACATTCTACATACCACCAAAAATATCATAACAAGCACTATACATCTAGGATATTTTCCGACAAATTCAACGTCCTTCATCTCATTATTCCACATACAAGCATGGGTCCTCCAACCATTCTTCTAGGATAACTCAATCTGCAAAGAGTCTTCCCATGAGGGCTTTCACCATAAGGGGACCACTTTGGAGTTCATCCATTTGTGAACCTTATCAATCATGATAAGGAAATAATGATAGCATAGGTCCTCCAACCATTCTTCTAGGATAACTCAATCTGCAAAGCGTCTTCTTGTGAGGGCTTTCACCATAAGGGGACCACTTTGGAGTTCATCCATCTGTGCACCTTATCAATCATGATAAGACAATAATGAGTCATATATACATTTTTCCAGCAATGCATCATATACCAATGAAACCACATCGATCCATCTTCATCATGTATCAATGGCAAGTCATTGATCCATCTTCATCATATCAATGACAACTCATTGATCCATCTTCATCTATGCATTCTCATCAAGGACAATACATATTATATTACATAAATAATCAATCAATCAATCCTTTGACATCAATCAATCACTTGAAATGAATCAATCAAACCATTGGCATCAATGACAACATGATCCAACAATCTCCCCCTTTGGCATTGATGGCAATACCAACATTGATGTCAACACCAATTACCAATTATTGATGTCAACATGTAGATAAGGCATGCTCTACATCAATATTCAATGTGACTATCTCTCCCCATCAATAAACATCAATCACACCAATGTGATTAACTCTCCCCCTTGGACATCAATGGAAAAGGGCCATTCTCATCTTCGGGTTGCTCCCCTTGCTTGAACTCTCCTTGGGGATTCTCCCCTTGTCTGAATGCCTTTGATCTTCCTCTGAATAATATCTCCCCTTTTGAACAAGGGATATCATTATGAAGTAATTCTGAAGATACATTGAACATACTCCCCATGTGACCATTGCTCCCCCTAAAATTATGCTCCTGTGCTCTTTCTTCAAGTATAGGGCTCTTTTCTAGTTATGCATCTGATAAATATGTCCTCCTAGAATCATGGGAAGAAGAATGACTCCTCCTATGGGTATATATCCCCTATCTTTTCTGCAAGATGAACATTGTGCTACCATATAACGATCCTTGGACATGTTCATGCATCAAACTCATGCCATACCAAGCATCATGAAGAAAAAGATATGTCAACAATGAAATAAAGAATCATGAGCAAAATATCAACCAAGTATATCCTGTACAAAATGTGTGCTCATCATGCACAACACCTATGTACATCAACATCATGAAATGTGCCAAAAGATATCATCCATGGAATGTATCAATCACATGCCTTTATCAACATGCCAACATGTGCATCTACCAATATGCCAACCATGTGCATCCACCAATATGCCAACCATGTGCATCTACCAACATGCCAAACAATGTATCATATCACTCGTGATACATCTTCATCATGAACCAAGTGCTACAATCATGTATCTCAAACAAATGCCAACTGATGTGCTAATCAAGTAGTACCAATGGTGTAGTATCATCAAGCATATGCCATCTATGAGTGTACCAAACATGTACATTACCATGCACCAATATCACAAAATGATGAATCCCATATATGTATGCCAAATCCTCCATAAAACATGTGCCAATCAAACTGCTAGTAGGTGCCTCTTCCAATGTACTAGAAAAGTACCAATCATGCATCAACTATAGATAAACAATGATGTACAACATGATCACCTCATAAACTCACCAACCATATGTCTCAACATGTAGCCCAATCCATATGCAAAATGCATGCACCATGATATCAACATATGCTTCCAATAATATATCATAAAATATACCATCCATGTACACCACCATCAACATCACAAAATGATTAATCCCAGCAGATCAACATCAATCCATACTCTTGGGTTAGTGCCATGCACCCAATATTTATTATTATTATATCATCGTGTGATCTTACCATGAAAACATGTAGCAAACAGTGTCAGAACCTACAATAAACAATGTCAGACCCTACAATATAGAGTTATACCATCACATCAAACTCCAAGCCATGTGCATTGCATTTTCCCCAAGTCTTTACAACATATACGCGGCCTGCTTCAAAACATAGCGCGTGTGTATGTGACCTATTCAAGGTCAGAATGCGTATGCACGTGATTGTCACCACTGTCACCCGCGTGTGCCTCAATAGATGACACTTTTGTACTTCCCTTCAGTATTTCATTCTAATCTGGCTACTCTGTCTTCTTCACCCACTTCTGTAGATCACTTTTCTCCTCAGAACTTGAGCTCTGAGCATCCATATTTTCAAAGATATCTCCCTTTCTTACTTCATTCCTTCTTCTAGCCATGCTATGTGAAGTCCTCATCATGGAATTTCTTCTTGTGTTCCAACACTCCTAGGATTTGTGGCCAAATCCACTATAGTTCTAGCATCTCATAGAGTTACAGTGAACAACAATATGTCCTACTTGATCACATCTCCAACACCTTGTGGTGTTATAGAATCTTCTATTATATCTCCTTTCATAAGATCTACATTCAAAAGATTTGTGACCATATCCATTACATGAATAACAATGCCCATGAAAAATACTTTCATACCTTTTCTTTGGTGTCCCAAAAGTAGCTTCTTGATGTCTTCCTTGCTTTGTTCTTTTGAAATATTCTTTGTCTTGTGTAGATGGTTGTTTTGCAACATTGTATTCCTTCTTTGATGGACTTACCTCATGCTTCTTTGAGGTGCTTGCTTCAACATGTGTATCTTCTCCTTTGTATCCAAGACATTATTTATCACATGGTGGTCTTTGACTTTCCAATATCTCATCCAAGATTCTTGAGATATTCAAGAATTTGTTTGACTTCTCTACCTTCTTTCTAAGGTCAACAATTTCAGCTTCTAGCTTACAACATGACTCTTCCTTTTCATTTATTTGAATCTTCAATAGTTCATCTATTCTTTTGGCTTCTTCAATTTGGGTCTTGAGATGAATAATGGTTTCAAAACTTTTGCTAATCTCATCATCTATATTCATGTCTTCTTTTCCATTCTTTAGTCTTGTGATCTCTTCTTCCTTTTCTTCTAATTTAGAACT
>ML790862.1:42607-52909 GCA_009831015.1 Picea engelmannii | reverse complement strand
AAGTAGCTTCCTTAAAAACATCTTCTAGGTCACTTGGCCCCACTTTCCTTATTTTAGGGTTAACCCACTTCTAATTTCTCCATTAAATTTATTATTTAAATAATTTATTGTGCACCTTATCAATCATGATAAGACAATAATGAGTCATCTATACATTTTTCCAACAATGCATCATATACCAATGAAACCACATCGATCCATCTTCATCATGTATCAATGACAACTCATTGATCCATCTTCATCGTATCAATGAAAACTCATTGATCCATCTTCATATATGAATTCTAATCAAGGAAAATAAATATTATATTACATCAATCATCAATCAATCAATCCTTTGACATCAATCAATCACTTGACATCAATCAATGACATCAATCAATCAAACCATTGGCATCAATGACAACATGATCCAACAATTACACGATAGTTAGGTAGTTATATTGTAGGCACCCCATCCATCACTCCATCATCCCCTCCCAATACTAATATTGAAAGCATTCAAAAAGAGTCTAGTGACCCATTCACTATGAGTACGGGAACTAAAATCAACATTCCATCCCCCTTTCCCCACATTATGTAGGTCAATGTCCCTATCGACACCCCGTTAAAGGATAACCCAAACCCTAAGCCAGAAATGTCCATTGAGATGCATGAGAAGATGGATCAAGATCATCTAGTTGAACTTATGAATACCCATGAAGAAGCGAATTTTTCTCACAACACCAGCTCGATCAAAGAACAAGTTGTGCCACTACTGCAGGATCCCCAACAATGTTGCACCATACTAGAATTGTGCCTAGAGAAAATAGAGGTGATTATCACGCTTCCCAAAAACATTCAAGATAGGCTCACACGTATCTTATGAGCTACCTTGGCTAGACCTAATGGCAAAGGTACTTCAATTATCTTTGAACAATCTGTCGCTAATGGCTAGAAAATTACATCAAGAATTCCCATGGATCCATATCTCACTAGTGGTGAGCTTGAAGCTTGGCCCACACTATATCTTTTGAATATCATGCATTCCTCAATGGATCATCTTGAAAACATAATTTTCATGGAAGAACAAGACAAAAAATAACTTACCCATAAGACACACCCCTTGTCCTAGGAGCTAGTTGTTTTAGTGGGAGCCAATGACCAAGAGAATAAATTGTGCACGGTCGACTCGAATATCAATGCATTATCTGTCAAGTTTTCTCAAGTTTGTCCCACCATTAGAAAAGTGGATCCATAGTTAGCAGAATATATTTCTTTGGTTGTCAGTGGAACAAATTGCGCTTGTAGCCGATGCATGGTCGCAACTAACCGAAAAGACAGATAGTCTCCATCAATAGATTGAACATATTAAACTCTAGGAGCAAGAGAATCCCAAGGATATGAATGAAAATATCACCCAGGTTGTTGCCAATGGGGATAAGTCTGATCATCCCTCCACTCCTGGGCCGATGAATGCATAAATATTTTTACAATGGTCATCAACTGGGTCAGCTTGCTATAATAGAGGAACAAGCCAACAAAAGAACTCTGAGTTCATATCTAGTAGATGAAAACTGAGGCACATGAAACCACTAACTCCATTTCCCATCAAACCAAGTTCACGGAAATTCATAAATAAGATGAGAGACTTGATGGAATATATAAGGATAGTCACACAACCAAGAAAGAACTCAGGGACTTCAAACCTTTGGTTCAGGATGCCTATGTCAAGATACAATAGTTATATTCAACTGCATAGAATGAGTGGAAGAATCTAGAATATACTCACCACTAATCCAGTTGAGTTGAATGTTGCAACATCCCAAGAGGTCGTTGCAAGAGATTCCATTTTGGTGCAAAATTGGTAGGATCGAGTGGTCCAACTATATGATAGCTTCTTCCAACATGCAATGAAGGTCATTCCAAAGTTGGGCCCTTCATTTGAAGGAGTTCCCAATTAGGAATCGGAAGGTTGACTCGGGGTAAGTCAAGGGTTGTGGTCGGGGCTTGTTGGGCCCTTCATTTTTGGGCATGTTTGGATTTTGGGAAAGAGACAAATATGGCCTAACTAAAATATGGAAAGAAGTGCAAGGAGTCAAAATCATCACACGCCAGCTGGAGGATTACACATAGCGAAAAAAACGAGAAGAATTGTGGGATAATTGAAAGTGTAAAATCATAAGAAGTTGTCAAAAGCGACATGCAACAGTTGGATTAGCAACAAGAGCATCATATGCCAGTGGAAAATATGGGAAGATAGAGAAATAAATAATCCAATATGGGAGAGAGGGAAAAGTATAAATAAGAAGGAAGTGTGTTGAGAAAATGGTTAATGTGCAAGAGGACAACAAGAAAGTAATATTGTTGTTATTTTTATCCTTGGTTTGGGATATGATTGGGTTAGGATAGTATTTGATGACATATTGTAATGGGTTTTGGGGGGTTATCATGCTTGCACAACAGGGTTTTGAGTCAGTAATGGGTACTCAGGGTTAAGTCTTATTGCAC
Source organism: Picea engelmannii (assembly GCA_009831015.1). NCBI lineage: Eukaryota > Viridiplantae > Streptophyta > Pinopsida > Pinales > Pinaceae > Picea > Picea engelmannii. The sequence goes on along the minus strand of ML790862.1, from coordinate 50,419 downwards.
AAGTTGATGTCTGAGAATTATATGTATTGGATGACAGTTTGATGAGGATTCCTGTAATATATTGGAATAGTTTGGGCCCTAAAAGTTCTTGTTCTCGTTGATATATTATCCTATGCATGGATCTATGTGTATGTTGCACAACTATTTCCTTCCTTTTTATTTAATACTAAACCATTAATGTTGCATGTATGTGAGGTTTGATATATAAATCTAAGAAGTGCAAACTAGATCCAATGTTATGTTTCCTTTAACTCACTTCATCACACACGTCTTGGCTATGCTTTGGGTGAGAGATACTTCCCTTGTGGAAGGTCAAATATCCCAACGTACCTAGACTACAATAGTGTCTTTTTTGGTAACCTTTGAGAACCCTGATCTCAATTTAGCACCAACATCAACTTCAAGGAAAACAACCCATTTATTTATCTCCTTCAGTATTTTCCAAAATGCTACGAATTCCTACATCGACTATGCGGTTTAAAGGAAAAGAGGTTAATGAATTTTTGAAACAGCCTAAAGGAGGATTAAATTTTCTTATAAATTATTTGGTCGAACCAGGAAGTAACCCTAGCATTTCCAAGATTGAGGTAAATTCATTAAAATACCCATACATCGAATTTTCCTGGTTATTTTCTCGTATTATTGGTATGGAATATACTGCTTTCATACCAAGAAATATTATATATGTACTTCATTTTTTCTTGCATTAAAAAACCATCATAGACTGGGGACACATTATTTCTAGCGAAGTTTCATTTCAATTAAGTAATTTGAAAAAGACCCGTAAATTTTATATGACACCTTACCTCATTTTTTCCATTACTTATTATCATGTGTTTGAGGAGTTTCCAAGGGAAAGGAACATGGATTTCAATATGGAACCAATTTACGCCTGGTATTCAACCTTGTATAGAAACGAATCTCAATATAAATTTTACCCGGTTCACAATAATTTCATTTCAGAGTTCAAAAAATTGTTGTTCGGTCCTAGTACATCAAGACTATCTCTTGAAGCCACAACCTTTCTCGCAGAGAAAGGATTTTTTGGGACTACCGAGGATTTTAGCATTGTAAAGTTATTTGGGGGTGAAGAAAAAACTTTCCTTCTCCCATTTTATATATCATACAAGTGTTTTGTTGAGGAAATGTGCAGGCAATATAAAAATTGGGCCAACTTCTTCAATGAGAAGAGAAAAAATAAGTTCATACCCCTACCTTGGTAAATTGGAGAAATCATTGTAAATCACATAACACATTTGTATGAACTTGCAGGCCATATTGACCAACTGGACTTAAAAGAATCCAAAATTATTGAGGGCTTTGAATTGAATACTATGTTCACTGCACGATTACACATAAAAATTCCTCACTTCGACAGTGTCGCACTTTTATTGTCGCAAGTGTCGTAAGTGTCACAAGAATCACACTTTTATTGTCGCAAGTGTTGTAAGTGTTGCATTCTCTTTCCTAAGTGTCACATCTTGAACGACTCCATGAAAACACTTTCTACAAAACCTAAAAAAAATTAGAATAAGAATCTCCATCATTTGACAATCAGAACAAGTATTTTTACTAGGGATTTTCTCATCTTGGTGAAATTTTGGAAGACCAATGCTCCCCTACTCATACATTGGGAGTTCTAGTGCTCCTTTTCCATCTCAGGGGAAGCATTGTAGTGATATTTTGTCCATTTTAAAGGAGCGTTGAGTTGGTTGAGGGAATCTTGGAGGAAATCCCACTTTCCTCTAAAGACAACTATGGAAGGATTGGGTTAGTTTGGATCGAATCTAACTCTAGGGCTGCATATAAGGAAGATATCACAACTATTGGAGCCATATCCTCAACTAATTCCAAATATACCCAAGGTATTTGAGCCTCTCAAAACCTATAAGTGGAGGCCTTCCCATGGTGAAAAGGAGGAGAAAATAAACAAGGAATTGTTATTTTGATTGTGGATCTTTCGATAAAGTGTTGGATGAGGAGGAATTGAACAGGTTGTTGCAACATCATCTGAATATTATAAGTTTCATTTTAAATCTCTCATTAATATACTTGGCTTATTTCCTTCAATTATGTGTTTACATGTGCTTATCTATGCATGTCTTAATCTTCATAGATCGATTGATTTTGTCTAATCCATTAGAGTAGGAGATAGTCGTTTGCTTTTTGTTCTCCATTGCAGGTATTGTTTGGAGCTCATGGATTGGAGAAGATTAGACAAATGTCATAAATGAGGTACATACTTCCCCTCCTTCTCTCTTTTTTGATGGATAAAATGAATCTATAGGAATGGTAGTGTCCAAATGTAATTTTTTGTCTTGGTAGAGGGGTATTTAATCCAAGGGAAAGTTCACCTATCTGCAGGGGAATATTCATGTAACAAAAATTGGCGACTCCACGGGGGAACAAACTTTCATTTTGTTATCCCCTTGGTTCGTCTAGTAATTTTTCCTATCCTTAGATCCTACTTGTTGATTTGATATGAAGTTTTCATGTCTTTTGTCTTTGTTATTTGTCTCATAGAGCCTCTTACTGAATTTTTTTAAGTTACTGAGCATTTTGAGCTTTTCTCAAACTTTCCTCAGAACTAGCACTTCCCTGCAGTTCAAGACAAATACTTTTTCCTTGATTAGTTCTCCCTCAGAGCCTTCTTGGGAGTGTTGTAGCACTCTGGTGTCTTGGTTACTAGAGTGTTAATTTTCCCCTTTTTGGAAAATTTCAGGGTTTCTTGCTTACTGGGTATAGTATTTGGATCTCCTTCTTTAACTCAGAACCCCTTTTATCTGATCTTGGCTCATGTTTGACTAAAACTTGTTGTCCTTCATTCTTTTTATTCTTTATTGATTTTGTGTTGTCTGTATTGATTGCAAAATCAACCTTTTTCTCTCAAATTTGGTTCCTTTTTACCACTCTTCTCAATTATCTAATTGATTAGAGGATTTTCACAGGGAAGATTATTGATCACAAGTCTATTGATTTATTTATCTTTGATATCTTATTCAATTCTTAAAGACTATTAAGTATGAATTTTTTTATTTCTTAGTGTTTTTTAATCTTTCTTTGAACAGTTTGATATTTGTTCTTCTTTCGGTCTCTTGTTTATTGTTGAGAGTGTATTTGTTTCTATTCTCTTTTTCTTCTTATTATTTTCGATCATCATAGTGAACTTTTTCATTATTAGTGAAAGAAAGAAGAATTAGACAAATGCCATAGTTTGCATCCAAATCAAATAAAGAAGTATTCATATGCATTGGTTTTGGATATTAAAATGTATTTTTGATAATTTGGCAATTGTGTGAATTTTTGTTTGGGAACAAAATAGCATAAAGTTTGGCATTCTTGAGTGTTTGTTAGTGATGAAAAGAAAATAAATTATTTTCCTTCCCGTAACTAGAATTTCATTGAAAATCAAATTTTCATATCATTATTTTTACCTTCTTGTGGAGTCAAGTATCAAACATCATCAGTTTCACTATCATGCACCCTTGCGTAACAAACAACCAAACAATAAGTGTTAATTAAAATTGAACTAGAAACATTTGTTTTCTAAATCTTTAGATCAACAATAGACTAGGACTAGAGCTTTGGAATAGGATGTGAGAATAAATATCCAAAGCATTCAAGAAAAAATCAGAATCTTGTCATAGGGAGAGAAAATTCGACCTTTGTATAAACATAGTCAGGATACCCCTCTCACATAGGGGTTAAAAACAAGGTCATGTGTAGGAGAGAAATGGAGATTATCCCTCTTAGGCTTAACCAATCATAAAAGACTGATCATATATTGGGGGTTCTTCTTGAGGATCAAATGTTTTCATTTGGTTTCAGAGCTTCATGAATTTCGAATCCATTCGGGGTCCTCTGGAGGGGTCCATTTGTCCTCATTTATCTTGAATAATTTAATACTTGATATCCTACCCATACGTTCATACATGACTGTCGATTGTACCCGCCCATAGGCTGACTGCGAGTTGGCATCCTCATTGGTCATAATAGTTAGGGTCCTTACACGAGGTGGTGATGAAGGGAAGTCTTTGTTGTACCTGGATCATGTTAGACAATTGGCTTAGGTTGATGGATAGTTGGTATATATTGTTGGTTGTCATAGATGTCAACCATTGGAGAGTGATATTGTGTATTGATGTCAACTCTTATTGATTGATGTCAACCCTTGGAGAAAGTTCGATAGAGAATTCTGGTAGAAAAAAGGTTTGGGTAATGGAACCAAGGTTGTTTCATGTATAATGGTATGAGTTTTAATATATTTTAAGGTAATACTATTATACATGGATAGCACATGTCATTCTATTTCCAGTGGTATGTGGAACGTCACATAAATCCTCACGGTTAGAGAGTTATGGCCATGAGAAGTTGGAGAACACGGGTTTGGGTAATGGACCCAAATTTGTTTGATGGATAATGGTATGAGTTTTGATATATTTTTAGGTAAGACTATTCTATATGGATATTACATGTCATTCCATTTCGCGTGGTATGTGGAACGCTACATAACTCCTCACGGTTTGAGAGTTATGGCCTTACGAAGTTGGAAGACCCTCATATGTTGGCTTGAAGCCCCAGAAGGTCAAAGAAGTCAAAGAGATTGCAAAGAAGAAATTATTATTTAAATGATAAAGTAAAGTGACAAAGTCAAGAAGGATTATTTAAATAATAATGTGAAGTGACAAAATCAAAGAAGATTATTTAAATGATAAAGCGAGCTGACAAAGTCAAGGAGGAATGTTTAAATGATAAAGTAATGGAGAAATTTCTAATTATGGAAAGTGGTTAAACCTAAAAATGAGGAAAATAGGTTAAGTGACCTATAAATGGGTTAAGTGACCTAGAAATGGGTTAAGTGACCTAAGTGACCTAGAAATGGGTTAATTGACCTAGAAGATGGAGAGTATAAATAAGAGGCAAGGCTCTCTCATTTTAGATGACACTTGATCATATTGAATATCTATAGGTGACTGAGGTGACCAAGGGATATCTAATCTGAATTTCAGAGGGAATGTGAAGAAAAAAAGGTCGAAATTCAAGGGAGGATAAATTCTTTTGATGATGCTTTCTAAGGTATGTTATTTACAAGCCATCTCACAATTTTCACAAAACTTTTTTTCTAGAATGATTCAGACCGTGAAATTGCTATGCCATTGAGGAAACATATCCATGTACCTATGGTAAAACATTTATCCTATGGGTCATTCTATTTTTCGAGTTACACTCTGTGGAAAATAGGGTTTGTGGCTAGTCCTGAAACTAGTCTAAAACAAGTGTTTCGGGTAAAAATGCCATAAATTCTTCATAACATATCCAAATTTAGTAAGACCAAATGTGTTTGTTAGATTACAGTCTGTAGTATGCTATCTAACATTTTCATATCTATTCAACAAATATTCCATGCGGGGAACACTCTACAAGTTCGTTCTATAGAATAAGCCAGAATTCAACAAGGTATGCCATTTTTTCTATAACTCCTTTTCTAAGAGGTTCCAAGTAATGACACCTGGAGGAATTTCATAAAACACACTGAAGAAAATTTTGTATCATTTTCAGATCTTTATTCATTACAGGTACATAGTTATGATTATTTCAAGTTAGGGTTTTTGACTAATCCAAAATTATTGATGTGAGACTAAAGAAAAGTTTGATGAAAATGATAGTCCCTTGTTGTTAAAGTTAAGGTTTGAAGGTATGTGATCATATACACCAGGTCTATTACAAATTTACAAATAATATTTGGATGATGAAATTGATGAGGGCTTTTGGTTGAGGTACATGTTTGGTACATGGTTAAGAAAAGTAGTTGATGAGTTGGCACATACATGAGGTGTATAGTTGATGATGTTGGTACATCTTGATGAGTCATAGTTGATGAGTAGTTGATACATGATTGGTACATAATTGGTACATGTTTGGAGTCACTTGTTAGTAGTATTTTTGACACATGGTTTATGGATGATGTAGCATACTTGTATTGGTATATTATTAGAAGCGCATATTGATCTTGGTGAGGATTATGAGTTGTTGTGTTATGCTTGGTTGATGCACATATTTGAGAGTTGTCTTGGTGATTGATCTTGGTGAGTATATCTAATTTGGTTGATAATATTGATGAGATAGTTTGTTGTGATAGGTTGTTTGGACAGGTTTTTGTGACATGTTATTTGTACAGGTTTGGTGCATGGTTGATGAACGTGTTCATGGTATAGGTTGAGGTATAGATTGGTGCATGGTTGATGCACTTGTTTATGGTACAGGTTGATTATAGGTTGAGGTACAGGTTGATGCATGGTTGAAGCATGGTTCAGGTTATTGGTATAGGTTGTTTGGTACAGGTTGATTGGTACAGGTTTACAACAGTATATCTCACAGTGATAGTGTGACATTGGTTCCATAATTCTACTTATACGTCAGGGCGGTTGGATGAGGCAAGGATAGGTGGATGTAGTCACCTTCTGGTTGTAGCTAGAGAACATAGGGGGTTGTAGCCTCCTTCTGGTTTTAGCCATAGAATTGGGGAGTTGGAGCTTCCCTCATGTTGTAGCCTAAGAAACTAGGGGGTTGGAGCCTCCTTCCAGTTGTAGCTGTAAAAAAAAGGAAGTTGGTGCTTCCAATGAATTTAATTCTTCAAGACATATAAGAAAACAAATTATGTGGTTTTCTCCCACTATGGTTTTCCACGTAAAACACTGGTGTATTGTGTATGTGTATGATTGTTCATTTGTTCATTGCTTATTTACTCTGTAGTTATTGGATGATAATGCTACATTGATATAAAGATTGGATTATATGGTTAAAAAGGATTAAATTGCTCTATTAATGATTCACCCCCCCTCTCAATAATCCAACAATTGGTATCCGAGCAAGGTTCCTTCAGGAAACAGTTTAACCAATGGAAGGAGATCATGGATTATTCTGAGAATGGAGTAACAATGTTTAATGGTCATAATGGTTTTAAGTATGATATGCGAAGAAGAAGGAAGGAAGTATTCTTATAGTCATAGGGACATTATATTTGGCTATCAGTTGTTACAGGATATGATAGCTCAAAAAGGGAAAAGACTGCAGCTAAGAAGGAATTGAAGAAGAATAAAAAAATAGTAATGGATTTCATATGGGAAGGATTTGATAATCCTATAAGAGAAAAGGTTGGTAAATGTTCATCAGCCAAATAAATTTGGGATAAGTTACATGACATATATTCTTCACCCATCACAGAGTCAGAAAATGCCAAAGACAGTGCAGATACAAAACAAGAAGAAATATTCTCATCATGTCAGACAGATTCAAAAGAGGAAGAGTATAAAAAAGAAAAAGTTGATTACAGATAAAAATAAAACATTGGGCGCGTGCGCATATGCGTGAAACAAAAACGCCAGATTCACGCACATGCACACGATGCACGACTGTTATCGCAAAAATCCATGCACATGAGAAACGATGCATTTATGAGAATGGTTGGCCTCCCACCCACTTTTGGTTCAACTCCCAAGTTGATTTGACACTCAAATTTGGACTGGATTTGACTGGATGGCTGGTCAAAGACCTAGAAATTCCCTAATTAGCCTCTTTACACACTACAAACTAGTTGAACAATAGCTCAAAGGAATGCTATAAAAAAGCCATGGATACACTTCATTTTCCAAGGAATTCAAAGAAAATGTATGCTGCCATTATTCTCTTGAGGACTCTTCTATCCTTGCCAAGAGTATACTTGCATCATTGCATTGGGAAATCCATCTCACCCCTTGAGTGGATTAGCAAAGAATTATTTCACCATTTTCATTTTCATTTTCAAAGTTGTAA
>ML790862.1:18472-36589 GCA_009831015.1 Picea engelmannii | reverse complement strand
ATATTTGGCCTCCCTCAACGTACCAGATCTAAGCAAACTCACCAATGATCCTATATTGCATGCCCCCACATGGCCTGCAATGCCCACCAAACTATCTTCAGACATACCCAAGTTTGAAGCAAAGGCAGGATATGACCATGCCAACCATGTCATGACCTTTCACCTATGGTTCTCTTCCAATAGCATTATGTATGATTCCATCAAACTGCGATTATTTCAACGCACACTCACTGGCCCATCGACCAAATGGTATGTAGAGGAAAAATCAGGGTCCCATGCCACTTTCGAGTCCTTGGCCAAAGAAGTCTTAACCTTCTTCCAATTACCAATCTTCCACGACAATGGTCTAGAACTACTCTCTAATTTCAAACAAACATTAGCCACACATATCGTTGATCACATTCACGAGTGGTGTAGGTGACGTAGTTTGTGCAAAGCAGAAACCACCAAGCAACAGTGTCTTGATTGGTTTGTTAGATCACTTGTCTCTCTCCTCAGTAAGGATGTAGCTTCCACCTTCCCTCAATATGAAGAGGAAGCCATCAGTAAGGCTCAATAGTATGACCTCATCTATGCATAGTCAGGGTACTTATACACTGTACTTCCTGATCTTCCAAAACCTGTGCCATTTGGCCAAGAAAAACCTGGGATGTATCACTTAGGAGATGGATTGATTGGTACCACCACTCACCACGGTACACAACCCCAACCACCACCGATGTATGGAACACCTCAATACTCGTCGGCATATGGGGGCACTTCTTATTACCCCCCAACCCCTTATCAACAACCATACCCTGTGGCTATACCTCCACCCATCAATGGGCCACCGCCGACACCCCCCATACATCCACCTATTCAAACGAGTTATGGTACCCCCTCTACCTTAGCTTATAGTACTAGCGAAAGCACCACACCTTCCTATGTACCTTATGGATCGTTACCCCCATAGAATTTGTACTTTCCATTTCCTAGTCCCCCACAACCCATGGCTCCCCCACATCCTCATGCTGGGGTGAATTTTGTTCAACCCTCTCCCATTCAGCAATATCAAAATTTCGAACAACTGAATATGGAAAATATGACCCATCCGTCGAACAATGCCAAAAATAAAGGATGAAACAGGAACAACAACAACCTAGGTCAAGGAAGGAATCAACCCCAGTAGAACCAACCTACTGGGGGAAACCAGAACCAAGGGAATCAGAAGCCCCAAGGGGGAAACAATAATAGGCATCAAGGGAGAAATAACAATATTGTTAAAACCAACTTCCCTTGTGCCCTTTGTGGTGCGTTCGGCCATTACACTCATCATTTCCCCCAAATCGCTGATTTCAAATGGTTGAAAGACTCAGGTAGTCTACCCCATCCTCCAGCACCGCCTGCCCCTCAACAGGCACCACAACAATACGTGCAACAACCCCCCCTGTCGTGCTGCAAAATCCTATTCCACATCAAGGTGTGATAAACACCCAACAGAACACACAACATCCCCTACCTTAGGTGGGACAATACCTCAACCCAAAAAATCCAGCAGATTGCACAATTCGCCTCACTAGTGAGGAAGAAATCCTTCTGCAAACACGTAATCGTCAGTATCATGCACCCGTTGAGTCTCCTCCCATCCCTCTAGAGAAAAACCCTGCACCGACGGGACCCCCGTTGATTATTCCTCACCCTACTGTTGAGCCACCTCTTCTCATCCCTCGCATCCCATTGTGCAGGAATGTCCACAACCCACAGGCTAGGGAAGCTCATAACTATAGTTTGGTAGACGACTTAGCACAATCCCCGACTTCCATGTCAGTCTTAGAAGTCCTTCAAAATTGTCCCACTCAGCGGAAATCTTTACCTTCCGCCTTGAGGTCAGTCGACCCCGCAGATACCTGACTCATTACATTTGATCTCGACAGTGGAGAACCTCGCCTTCCCGCCTTGATCGTTTTTCAAATACCAGTAAAAATATGGAACATCACAGTTCATCGGTGTATCATCAATGAAGGTGCATCTACATGCATTATTTCCAAATCTGTATGGCAAAAGCTTGCTTCCCCCGAACTCATACCCTCTACCATCACCTTACGAGCTTATGACGGATGACCATCGTCTCCTGAAGGGCTCTTCTAAAATGTCCCCGTCAAACTCCCGGGAAAGACTATTCTCATCGACATCAAAGTTATTGACGCCCCACTCGATTATAATATCCTGTTCAATCGTAGCTACATGTACACTATGAAGGCAGTGGCCTCTTCCGTCTTTTAGACAATGATGTTCCCCCACAATGGGAAGATCGTACTATTGACCAAGTCTCACATTACGAGCCTAACCCATCTACCAACATCGATAACATTCTTCCTCTCATCCACACAAGTCACGACGCATACCCACTCGTCGAGATGGGTCCTGGAATTTTCAAAGATCCATCCTTGTTAGGAACTTACCATGGCGCACCACCGCTCCTTCATCCTTCCAATCAAGTATGCGTCGTATCATCTAACAAAACTCACATAGAGGATACCCCTCCTCCTACGGAGGATTCTATCATATCTGACGCCCCACTAGTCACAGAACTCCCGCCTTAAGAGCCTCCTGCGAACTCGTCGATCCCAGCAGTCCACAATTTCACCTCTCCCCAAGGACATATCCCAGTTTGGGAGACAGTTCCCCAAGCCATCACCCAAATCCCCTTATTTTACCCTCCACCGGGCATCGAATCATTCCAAGTAGCCACAACACTTACCCTACCTAATATGGTGTTAGCAATTCCATTTTGGTACTTACATCCACTAGAGATGGTCCCTTGACCATCCCTTCCCCCCCAAATGGAAGGAATCCCAATGACAATTCCCATACTTACTCCCACCATACCCCCTACACCCCCACTCACTAACCCCCCTGCCACAGCTGGGGGCAGGAGAAAGAATAAGGAGCCCAGAGTTCCACTTCCTCCATGCGTCCAACCTCCTTGTGCACTATGTGAGAAAGATGGACACCAAACCAACAATTGCCCATCTCTACCAGAGTTACGGAATTTGATTCCACTCAATCAAACTCCCCCAGCACTCGCCACTATAGCCAGTACTACCACTACCACCCCCCATTCCAATAGTAAAGGGTTGCGAACCAAATTTGCTTGTGTTATATGTTCTGAATATAGCCATTATACCCACCATTTCCCAACACTACCATGCTTTCGGTAGACATTAGCCGCAGTACGCCAAAGCTTCAAGAGAAACCCCAGTCCTGCTACGTCCTCCTTAACAAATATCACTGACATCCGTTATGTCACCACTTCAGTCAATGAATGTATGATATGCCCTTGCTCTCTATGTGAATCATTAGATCATTTTACATACCAGTGTCCTATGATCATTGAATATAGGCAACGCCAATTGATCCTGCTTCAACGACCCACAAAGTCAATAGTTGACCTTACCTTGTCACTAGAGGTTCTTCATGTCATTTCTCCCGAACCCAAGGCCCTTCCAATGCCTCCATGGTTCTTAGATGACTTGTATGAGGATTCACTCCCCAATCCCCCCAACTCTCCCGCTCATTCCCCTACAGATATTTTACACCCAACTACCACAGGTACTCCTCAGTACTTCAACATTTGGTTTATGTAAAGCAAACCATCACCATCTCCTTGTGTTGTTCCCCCTACTTCTTCATCACTCGGAGGCAGCCACATGACAATAGTCACCAATATCACTCTTCATGACCCCTTGTATTCCCGTCACTTCCAATGTGACGAGGAAATACTTGAAGATTTAAACAACCTTGACTACCCATGGGATGCGCTACACCACCGCACACTCTTCTTCCCACAAGAAGCCTCCATGCCTCCTAACAAATACCCCATCTACGTGGTTGAAACCAAAGATTTTATCCCCTCAGGGCCTATCGACTGGTTCAAGAACCCCATTCCTGCCCCTGATGTGTTTGAAGAAGGCAACATGGCCAACATTTCCTCGACCATTAAAATTGACATTTCCATAAAAAAATGGCATCGTCGAGGAAATCACCATTGAAGCTGCTTGCACTCCTCAAGAAATCACCGCCTATAAAGCCCTCTTCTAGGAATATCCGAATATTTTTGCTTGGTCATACACAAAAATGCCTGGCCTCGATCCCTCTATTGTTGAACATCACATCGACACCTGGCCCGACAATACACCAGTTCATCAAAAACAACGACCGCTACACCTGGCCAAAGTAGTGGCCATCAAATCCGAAATTGACAAATTACACGCTGTCGGGTTCATTTACCCCATCGCCTATACATCATGGGTTTCCAACCCTGTACCCGTTAACAAAAAATAGGACACTATCCGTGTCTGCATGGAATTTCGCGATCTCAATCACGCATTTCCCAAAGACAACTTTCCAACGCCTTTCATCGATCAAATTATCGACGACTGCGCAGGCCATGAGGCTCTCTCCTTCATGGACGGATTCTCTGGTTATAATCAAACTCAAATTCACCCAGCTGATCAGTATAAAACTGCATTCACTACCCCTTGGGTAACTTTTTCATATCGTGTCATGCATTTTGGCTTAAAGAATGTTGGCGCAACTTTCCAATAGGCTATGACATACATCTTTCACGATCTATCTCATATCATCCTCACATACTTGGACGATCTCACAGCTCGATCCAAGAAACACACCCAACATCTTGATTATTTACGAATCATCTTCCAACGGTGTCGTCAGTACAACATCCACTTGAATCCTCTCAAGTGCGTTTTCTGCGTCACCACAGGGCGCCTCCTCGGTTTCATCATTTCCCAAAGCGATATTACCGTAGACCCCCTCAAAGTCCAAGCTATCACCGAAATTCCACCTCCCTGGAATTTACGACAACTACAGAGTCTCCAAGGAAAGGCTAACTTTCTACGGCGAATTGTCCCTGACTACGCCATTCGCGCCCATGGTTTTCTTCTCTTACTACGTCATGACATCCCATTTCACTGGGATGAACATGCCCAATAGTAATTTGACGATCTTAAACTGGCGCTCTCCAACACCCCTTTAATTAGTGCACCTGACTACAATTGCGACTACATCCTCTACGTATCAGCATCAGCCGTGTCAGTAGAAGGAGTTCTCGTTCAGCTAGGTGATGACAATCGTGAGCATGTCATTTATTACGTTAGTAAAAATCTCTCAGGGCCACCCCTGAAGTATAAACACAAAGAGAAACTAGATCTTGTCGTTGTCCTTGCAGTCCAGAAACTGCGTCACTACATTTTGCTTCACACAACTAAGGTTGTCGTCAATTCCCCCTATGCAATACTTGCTTATTCGTCGAAAAATTAATGGCAAATTTTCTCGATGGATCGTTATCCTTCAAGAATACGATCTTGAATTCTCAACACCCAAGAGTAAGAAGTTCCTTTTTCTCACCGAACTTGTCATGGCCCTCCCCTTTGACACCACTAGTGCCCCCGTCAATACCAACTTTCCCAACAAACACCTCTTTTACATCACTTTGGATGATCCTTGGTATTGCGACCTCCTCATCTACCTCCGAACTCAAAAGTTCAGTAAACAACTTTCACGAGATGATCATCATCGTATTCACCATCAGGCCCCTAACCATTGATGAGGCCAATAGAGTCTTGAACGACTTCCACAGTGGTGCATGTGGGGGCCATCTTTCGGGAATATCCACTGCTCAGAAGATTATCCGAGCAGGTTACTTTTGGCCTACCTTGTTTCACGATTTCATTCACACCGTGAAACGATGTGAGCAATGTCATCTTTACGCCAACAAATCCTGAGCACCCCATGCTCTTCTTCATCCATTCATCATTGTTGGCCCTTTTTGTAAATGGGGCATTGACTTTATGACTTGTAATCCCCCCTCTAGAAATGGTCATAAATACATTGTTGTCGCAGTCGATTACTTCACCAAATGAACAGAAGCTATGCCCACCTTCAACAACACCACTGACACTACAACGCATTTTTTCTTTAACCACGTCATATCTCACTTTGGAGTACCACTCCAACTCATTTCCGATCATGGGAAACACTTCGAGAATGAGATCTTCGTCGAACTCTCATCTCGATTAGGATTCTCTCATGAGTTTGCCTCACCATATTACCCTCAGTCTAACGGACAGGTTGAAGCAGTTAACAAGGTCCTCAAGACCATGTTACAATGCATGGTTAATAAACATAAGACCAATTGGCATCACATGTTATTTTCCGCGCTATGGGCTTACCGTACGACTGTGAAAACAACTACTAGTTTCACACCATTTCATCTAGTCCATGGGGTTGAGGCCACTCTTCCCATCGAGTGAAAAATTCCCACCCTACACACCACAATTGAGCTATTACCCGACACTGCTCCAATGGAGTAGGGCTTGTTGAACTTAGAGTCTCTGGATGAATATCGTCAATCTTCATTACAGAACAATGAGGCAACTAAAAAATGATCCAAGGCTACCTTTGATTGACATGTCAACCTTCACTCATTTCGTGAAGGCGACCTCGTCCTGGATTACGATATCGCTCATGATACCTTTCACCATGGCAAGTTTGAATCACTATGGAATGGCCCATACATTATCCAACATTGCCTCACCAAAGGTGCATACATCCTGGCCTCCCTCGAAGGCCTCTCTCTCAAAGAACCTGTCAACGAGTTGTATTTAAAGAAATTTTATGCTTAAACGTAGTTATTCTACTTTAGGTTATTTATTTTATAGTGTTTTTAATCTTTTTTCCATCCCTCACGTCTAAACTCTCATTTGTGCTATTGACAGATGCTTCCTCCTCCGGCCTACCACATCGGTTACGTCGACAGCGCCAGCCGTTGGACACAAAATCTCGCTTCGACCGCTTGGGCTCTCTACACCCCCTCACATGAAATGCTCCATTCGAGCGGCATATGTTTGGGGTCAGCGACCAACAACCAAGCCAAATACACTGTCGTCATTGGCCTCCTGGCCGATGCCTAGAATCATAGTATTCGTCACCTTAGCGTTTTTCTCGACTCTCAACTAGTCATTCTCTAGCTCAACAATGTGTACCGCGTACGTGATCCTTGCCTCTTTCACAAATACTTGCAAGTTAGACTTTTATCTCAACATTTTGATTCCATTACATTTACACATATTCCAAGACAATTGAATCAAATTACAGATAACCTAGCTAATATTGTGTTAGATTGACATATCTCACATCAAGCTACCACTACACATACATAAACATATCAACAAACTGTCATAGAATATATAGATTAGACATCATCAATACATCAAAAAAACACATGTAAACACCACATAGATCTCAAAATGTATACTCATGTATATATCGAAAGGTCCACAGTGCCATCCAAATGTTTACATACAAAAATACAAATATCCGCAGGCCAATGAAGCCCCTCGGTACAAAATGGACTCACCAGCCTATATACAAAAAATACATCAATACATAGAGCACCACTCAAGGGGCCTCTAGACCACCACCGCCTGCCCCTCTCTGAGGCGGTTGCGACCCACTACCTCCTTCCTCTCCCTCAGGCGGTGGTTGCCCACCCCCTATCGGCCCCTCCTACCTTGGCGATAGTCGTCCGATAATCATAGAACCAACTACTGCTACCTATTGTACTACGGCCTGCCATGGTGGCAGAATCCCCACACACTTCTCCAGGATACCCTCATCCTGGATGCGAGACCACATGCCCTCAGGCATGTCCTGTAACACTGCCTCCAGGCAACAACATATGTCCTCAAAATCTACTCTGGCAGCCGCCAAAGGAGCATGTGATGGCCTAGCACCAGGGTCATCAAACCGGCGTCTCCTCGCTGCCCTCTATGAATCAGTTGGTCGCGCCGTGACTTCCTCACGTCGACTTCTCTCTCCTCGTGGCAGTCTCTCCGGCTCTTGACGAGCCAACGCTCTCTGCAACTCCACCTTGCGCCCGCGAGGTGCCACATCTTCACATACAAACAAGAAACAGATAGTATCAGCATATATATCATATACATATGTCATGCTATCTCAAAACACAACAAACATATATATCAACATCATCAACATACCTTGACGGACAAACACCTCCCCTGGAGGTAGCACCATGTTTGGATCCTCCCGTAAGTCAACCCCAGCATAGGGGTACCTCAATATCACCTATAGCATCTGTCTCCATACCTGCACCACCTCAGTAGTAAAGAAGTGGCCACCCTCGCCACCACCATGGCGAATCAAAACAGTCGACCACCACCTTAGTCGCATCTCTCATGCCCCAAGCGCACCCAATAAAATCCTAGGTTGCAACATCGACACCCTCTCCAGAAACCAGGCCACCAGGATGGACCCGAAGGGAAACTCTCCAGTATCCATGGACCAACAGTGGTCCAGCTGCCCTACCATCTTGGCATGCAGCGTAAGCCCCCAGGCGAAGTGCTCACCGACCAACACTCTCTCCATCACCATCAGCTGGCCACCACTGATCCGTTGCATCGCCAGCGACCCATAAACTCTCACAATCATCGCTTCTATACAGCGATGCACTAGGTCATCCATCGCCCCAATACTCACAACAGTGCCAAACATAAAGTTCGGCCCCGAACAATATCTTCGACCAACTGTCGCTAGCGGCATATCCCTCGGTAACACCGGCTCCGCCGGTAGGGGCGTTCCCTGAAACAGGAGCCCATTCAAAAAATATACATCCTCCACCATAGTAAAGGCAATCTACTCTCCCCGTACTATGAAGCAATGCAGGTTCGGACTCCACATTCGGATAAGAAACTGCAGGAGATACTCCTGCACCCATATCAATGGGCACTCAAAGAACTTCAGCAGCCCACAGGCTACCAAAGTCGCACATACACCTAGCTCCTTAATAGCCACGGCGTCTCGCAGCTGGGACCAATCGACATCGTGCACAAAGATCACCTGCGACCACATAAAATAGACCTGAGTCAGCCACAGGGACCATCAACAACATAAAAAAAGATAAGTTTTACACCCGTCAACCTTGCCTCAAAGGCGCGATTGTTTAACCCACAGGCACGCACACGTGTGCGCCTGTTCACTCCAAAGGCGTGCACCTATGCGTGCCTATTCACTACACAGGCACACTCTCAAGCACGCCTATCCATCCTTCCGGTGTGCATATGTGCGCGCCTGCTCAATTTATAGGGGCGCTCAAAAGCGCACCTGTCCAAAGCACAGTCGCCCACACATGCGCAGCTATGCAACCGACAAGCGCGCATATAGTGCACACCCTTTACCCTCTTACTAGTGCTCCCATGCACACCTATCTGGTGGGCAGGAGCGCATGTTTGCGTGCCTACTTCCCGATCGCCTGCACATGTGGGGCCCACACTCATCAAACCCTCTGTACGGCCCTCCGTACAGCCCCTGCCCAAAAAATGAATCCCTAATTCTATGCAGGATGATCAAACAACTAACCTAAAGCTCGTTGGTCCTCGATTAGATGCCTCATCCTCCCAGAATCTCCAAATCTCCTTTTAATTCTTCTCGTCCAGTCACTATAGTAGCAAGTACAAATGAGGTGTCAATGTGGGCCCTACAGCTATATATAGGCCTTTTTTCCAAACTTCCACTCACCATTCCGGGAGCTCCGAGCGTCTATTTCTCGATCCATCTTCAGCCACAGGATTTGCATCTCGTCATCTACATCACGACAGTCCTTGGGCCTCTTTTCATCCTGAGCCCTCAGGACGCCATTTTTCATACCCTGATCAGGTACGCATGCGCATATTCACAATTATCAAATACATGCTCATATATTCGATTCTCTTCAGATATTGTTCACGTCGGGTATTTGGTTTTCATGTGTGAAAGTACCTGGTCATCATACATCAACACAACCCCTTCAGGTATATATTCAACACCGGCATGTAGTCATTCCCTCTGAATCTCACTTACATTTCCAGTCACACCCTCTGACATTTGCCTCTAGGATCCCCATTTCTGGCTCTGCAGTACCAACACCTCCATTTGCATCTTCGATACTGTCACTCGGTAGCACTCTTACCCACATGAGTTGTCCCATTCAAAGCACGCTTTTGCGCTTTTGACACTCATGTTGTTTTTCAAAACCCTTTAGGGATGGGAGTCCCAATAGTCTTACATCATGTTGCGAATCAACCACATACTCCTTCTCCTCATTTTGCTAGTTTTCCCAACGGACTCCCAGATTATCTCTCCATGGTTCTATTTTTGGACTGCACCTTCGCAGTAGCATGAACCCTCCATTTCATCCACAATCTGTTTGCCCATATGCAAATTTCCCTTCATTTCACCTAACTCATACAGAAACCCACCCATGGGGGCCCCACCATCCATCAGTTCTCCGAGCAAATTATGCCCTACCCGGGCCAACCATATCACACGGGGGCACCCATTTCTGTATTTGTACACTTCTCCTAAATTATTCTTTATTTATTGTACAAACGCCTTTGTTTCCAACAATTACATTACCTTTTTGTCATCACCTTTGGAAACCTTCTTCCCTTTTTGGATAAATGCAACCCATGTCACCCTTGGTTGGGGCACTACTTATCATCCACCCTTGATGACATCGTCCATATCTTCAAAGAACCCCACAGGCCACTTACCTCTGCCCTCTGAGTTTGTTCACCTTGTCCCGCCTCTGGCACAACTTATCCCCTGTCTTGTTGTCCCCCTGACACTTGACCTCGTTGAACGGTTGCGGCCACTTTTATCTCAAATATCCTCCAACCAAGGGAAGTCTTGAGTCTTCCTACATATTGACTTCGTCCATGTACCTCCTCCACTTCATCACCTCACCTTGTAGATTTCACGAAGCCATTTGCTTCTGGGAGTCGCGTCCCCCTTTTTGTCGACATCAACATAGTTTTCCAGAAGGGCGATAGTATCTTGATTCTCATTACCCATCCAATGAGAGATCTCAGACGACAAAGGGAGAAACACAATTTATCCCTACTGTCGTTGACCCCCATAACATTCGACGTCAACACTTTCTCATGTTACGGTGGGTCTTACTTTGCGACTATTGCAGTTAGTTCTTTTACTTGCCGAAGACCTCTAAACTTGCCTGGGCTATCAATGCCCACAAAATCCATGATACTTCTTACAGATGTCACTGCCTACTATTCAGAGTATGTTCATCTGCAGAATTGTCTTCTGCCTTTATCATGACCACCCCCGAGGGAACTGCATTTGTCTACATCAACACTTCATTCCTCTTTGTGAGTTACATGACACAAGCATGGGGCATGCCCATCTCGTTTGTACATAGTTTGTGTTTTTTACCCACCTCATGGAAGCTTGGGTTCTACCGATTCCTTTTTTCTCCAACGGATCGCTCTGGATGATCCCACTATTTCTCTCTTTTACAACAACACTCTCAGTAGAAGAAACATTGATGTATTTTGGCTATACGTATGCTCCTAACCTCATCCATCAGGGGGCATCTGTTATCACTGAAATTTCGTCCGCAAATGGTTACAAGAATTCAACATCGTCAAATAGTTATGAAGTCATCCATGGGCCTGAATTAACACAAAAGCATTCATAAAGGGTCAAAAACTATACAAAATAGTGAAAAAATGAAAGGCACTATGAAGACATTGGGCGCGCGCACACATGTGTGAAACAGAAACGCCAGATTCACGCACATGCGCACGATGCGCGACTGTTATCGCAAAAAGCCACGCACCTGAAAAAACGACACATTTATGAGAGTGTTTGGCCTCCCACCCACTTCTGGTTCATCTCCCAAGCCAATTTGACACTCAAATCTGGACTGGATTCGACTGGATGGCTGGTCAAAGACCTAGAAATGACCTAATTAGCCTCTTTACACACTACAAACTAGTTGAACAATAGCTCAAAGGAATGCTATAAAAAGGCCATGGATACACTTCATTTTTCAAGGAATTCAAAGAAAATTTATGTTGCCATTATTCTCTTTAGGACTCTTCTATCCTTTCCAAGAGTATACTTGCATCATTGCATTGGGCAATCCATCTCACCCCTTGAGTGGATTAGCAAAGAATTCTTTCACCATTTTCATTTTCATTTTCAAAGTTGTAAGAAGAGCTTACTTGTGGGGGTCCAAGAGCCCTCCCTTGGAGGAAGAAGGGACTCATATTCCCCTTTCTTCTCGGTGTTTTCTTTCACTAATATCAGCCTTATCATTGGTGACATGGGTCTCGTTGTTCTTTTTGTCTCTATGTCCCTATGCTTATAAATTTAGTTGTTGTTTTATTTTTTAGTTTAATTCCTAGTTGTTGTTTTATATTTCTTTTTCTAACCCTTTTCCTTGCATCTGTCTTGCTCAAAAAACCCAACTGAGCTTGCAAGCACCTCTATTTTGCTCACTAATGTGATGAAAGAGGCACAACAAAGTGCATACAATAGTTCACATTCAAAACAAAGTAATGATCAGAAACAACAATGAAAAAACTCCCTACGAACTATGGAAATGAAGCATAAACAACAACCTCTACATCAAGTTAACTCAAGGTAGTATTTTATTAATTGAAATTTATGTTGATTATATTATTTTTGGAAGTATTAATGACATGTTTAGCCAGAAATTTGCAAAGGATATGTAGAATGAATTTGAAATGTCATTACTTGGAGAACTATCCTTCTTTCTGGGTCTTCAGATACATCAAAGAAACCAAATAATTTTTATTTCTCAAACCAAGTATACCAGAGAAATGTTAAAGAGGTTTGGAATGGAAGATTGCAAACCAGTTATCACTCCCATGCAAACTAGTTGCAAGTTGAGAAAAGATGATGATACAAAGTCTACAGATCAGAGGAAATATAGGTCAATGATTGATAGCCTACTATATGTGACAACATCCAGACCAGATGTAATGCAGACAGTTGTACAGGTTGAACAATTTCAAGCAGTATCAAAGGAATCACATGTATTAGCAGTGAAGAGGATTTTCAGATATCTCAGAGGAACATAAGAGTTTGGATTATGGTATCCAAAAGGAAAGGATATATCACTTATTACCTACACAAATGCAGATTGGGTAGGCTGCAATGATGACCGACGAAGCACCATTGGAGCAACATTCTACTTGGGTGAGTGTTTAGTATCTTGGCTAAGCAATAAACAATCATAAATATCCCTATCTACAGTCGAGGCAGAGTATGTTGCAGCAACAACATGTTGTACATAGGTTCTATGGATGAAACAAACTTTGATAGATATATAGGTTGAGTATGATGAGCCCATTCCAATCTATTGATAATAGAAGTGCCATCAGTATCTCAAAAAACCCAGTGATGCACTCCAAGACAAAGAACTTTCCAATCAAGTATCAGTTTCTACGGGAACAGGTTGTAGAGAATAACATCAAAGTTGAATATTTGGTAACAAAAGAACAAGTGGTAGACATCTTTACAAAACCCCTTCCACGAGAAGCCCTTGAGTATCTTTGCCAGAGACTAGGAGTAATTTCTACTCCAAAATTAAATATTTTGAATGCTTATCTTATATGTCTTATATGTACACGAAGAAGAACCATAAATAGGACAAAGGGGGAGAGATTTATTACATGCAAAGGTAAATACTTGGAGAGAGAGCATAGAGGCATATTTCCAAGCGGAGCGATTGTCACAAGGGAAGAATGAGCGATATGAATTTAGAGTGATACCCTTTGTTAAAGGGGGAGATATTATTCATATGAAGGGAGAGAGAGTAATTAGAGGATTATAAACACAAAGAAAAATCAAAGGCACGTGGATAGGGGGAGAAACCCCAAGGAGAGTTCGGTCAGGGGGAGAAGCCCCAAAGGGAGATACCCTTTGTCATTGATGTCAAAGGGGGAGAGATAGAAACATTGATGAGGAGTATAAGAATGAATTTTATCATGACTAAGTGTTTCCATCAATGTTAGTGTTTCCATCAATGCCAAAGGGGGATATTGTCAGATAGTTATCTTAGGTTGATGGATAGTTGGTATGGATTATTGGTTGTCATTGATGTCAACCAATGGAGAGTGATATTGTATATTGATGTCAACCCTTGGATAAAGTCCGGTAGTGAATTCCGATAGCACAAATGTTTGGGTAATGGACCTAAGGATGTTTCATGTATAATGGTATGAGTTTTAATATATTTGAAGGTAAGACTATTCTAGATAGATAGTACATGTCATTGAATTTCTAGTGGTATGTGGAACATCACATAACTCCTCAAGGTTAGAGAGTTATGGCCGTGAGAAGTTGGAGAACCCAGGTTTGGGTAATGGATCCAAGTTTGTTTGATGGATAATGGTATGATTTTTGATATATTTTCAGGTAATACTATTCTATATGAATATTACATGTCATGCCATTTCTGGTGGTATGTGGAACGTCACATAACTCCTCATAGTTTGAGAGTTATGGCCTTACGAAGTTGGAGGACCCTCATATGTTGACTTGAAGCCCCAAAAGGTCAAAGAAGTCAAAGATCTTGCAAAGAAGAAATTATTATTTAAATGATAAAGTAAAGTGACAAATTCAAGAAGGATTATTTAAATAATAAAGTGAAGTGACAAAATCAAAGAAGATTATTTAAATGATAAAGTGAGGTGACAAAGTCAAGGAGGAATATTTAAATGATAAAGTAATGGATAAATTTCTAATTATGGAAAGTGGTTAACCCTAAAAATGAGGTAAATAGGTTAAGTGATCTATAAATGGGTTAAGTGACCTAGAAATGGGTTAAGTGACCTAGAAATGGGTTAAGTGCCCTAGAAGATGAAGAGTATAAATAAGAGGAAAGGATCTCTCATTTTAGATCACACTTGAGAATATTGAATATATATAGGTGTTTGAGGTAACCAAGGGATATCTAAGACGAATTTCAGAGGGAAGGTGAAGAAAATAAGGCCAGAATTCAAGGGAGGATAAATTCTTTTGATGGTGCTTTCTAACGTATGTTATTTACGGGTCATCTCACCATTTTCGCAATAACTATTTTTCTAGAATGATTCAGACCATGAAATTGTTATTCCATTGATTAAACCTATCCAAGTGTCGGTGGTAAAACATTCATCTTGTGGTTCATTGTATTTTTGGAGTTACACTCCGTGGAAAATAGGGTTTGTGGTTAGTTCTGAAACTAGTTTAAAACAAATGTTTCAGGTAAAAATGTCATAACTTCTTCATAACAGATCCAAATTCAGTAAGAACAAATGTGTTGGTTATATTACAGTCTCTAGTATTCCATGTAACATTTTCATATCGATTCAACAAACATTATGTGCGGGGCACGCTCTACAAGTTTGTTCACTAGAATAAGCCATAATTCAACAAGGTATGCCATTTTTGCTATAACTCCTTTTCTGAGAGGTTTCAAGTAGTGAAACCTAGAGGAATTGCATAAAACACATTGATGAACATTGTGTATCATTTTCAGATCATTATTCATTACATGTACATAGTTATGATTATTTCATGTTAGAGTTGTTTTCTAATCCAAAACTAGTCATGTGAGACTAAGGAAAATTTAGATGAAAATGCTAGTCTCTTGTTGTTAACGTTAAGGAAGGTTTGTAGGTATGTGATCATATACACCAAGTCTATTACAAAGTTACAAATCATATTTGGATCATGAAATTGATGAGGGATTTTCGTTGAGGTACATGTTGGGTACATGGTTGCGACAAGTAGTTGATGAGTTGGCACATACATGAGGTGTATAGTTGATGATGTTGGTACATATTGATGAGTCATAGTTGATGATTAGTTGATACATGATTGGTACATACTTGGTACATGGTTGGAGGCACTTGTTAGTCGTATTGTTGACACATGGTTTATGGATGATGTAGCATACGTGTATTGGTATATTATTAGAAGCATATTGATCTTTGTGATGATTATGAGTTGTTGTGTTATGCTTTGTTGATGCACATGTTTGAGAGTTGTCTTGGTGATTGATATTGGTGAGTAGATCTAATTTAGTTGATAATATTGATGATATAGGTTGTTGTGATAGGTTGTTTGGATAGGTTCTTGTGACATGTTATTTGTATAGGTTTGGTGAATGGTTGATGCACTTGTTTATGGTACAGGTTGAGGTACAGGTTGATGCATGGTTAATTCATCGTTTAGGTTATTGGTATAGGTTTACAACAATATATCTCACAATGATAGTGTGACAGTGGTTCCATCATTCTACTTATACGCCAGGGCAGTTGTTGAGCCTCTAAATTGACATCCCCACTACCCTATTATACTCCTCATATATGCCTTTTTAGCTTACCTAAGCTTGGATAAATGACAAAGAACACTACCATTAGCCATTGATGAGGTCATAAGGTAAAGTATAATTAATTCATGCATTTTTGTGGTTTATTGAGCTAGGAGACTAAATGTTTCATGTACTAATGTTTTAATTTTCCATGTATAACCTTTGACCTCTAGATGAGTCCATCCTTTCTATACCAGCTCAGCCATCTGGTACTTATGCGCCAAATTTCCATTGTCTGAATCCGGTACCAAGCACACCTCCCATTCATATCCAGTACTGAACCATCCACTTTCACGATCCGGTACCAACGACTGCAGACCGTTCTAGTCTGGTACCAACCACTTGCATACTGTTTGGATATGGTACCATTTACCGAATCTCACCTGTCACGATCTGATACCAATATAGGAAGAAAAATATACCAAGTTTAGCCCCAAATCATACCAAAGATAATTGTTGGATGTTTGCTGAATCATTGAATCTCTAGCAAGGTTATGATAAGCTTGTTTGTTTATTTCTTCATCCTCATACACTTCGTGTCATGAGGATGAAGCTTAAAATATATAACCGAATATATAAATTTGATAATTGACTAATTTGCTAAAGATTTCACCTCCTTGTGTTTCACAACTAAGACTGTTTAAATAGTCATGGAAAGGATGGTGGAGGTAGTAGAGAGTTAGTATAATCCAGTATGTGAAGCAACGTTACATATTATAGAACATATTTTGAGTTGAATTTTAATATAAGGATGTCATTTATTTTTAGGTCTTGATCATTTATGAATGAATGTGAGTTGATTTGTTAGCATAGTTTAATTCTATGTTTTGAAATTTGAATAAGAGGAATGCGTGGATTGAAAGAAAGCTTACTGTAGACTCCATTCGTTGACCTGTTGAAGTGGCAAGGGCCCACCGCCCAACAAAGGTCAGCATCCTTATAGATTAGTGTTTGTAGTTGATTTCAATAGTATATATGTTAGATTAGCTGAATCTTAATTCTTTCAGATGATAGCAGTATAGTTTAGACTAGGATTGTGATTATACGATTGTTTGGAGATCTTTACTTACTCTGTTTTTCACATGCTCTGTTTCTCTTTTTATGAATTTGATTTTGTTTCATGGACATGAATTTTGGCAGCAGTAGTCAGACATAATTGATGTAGAAACAGTGAATTTTACAACAACACATTGTGAACCACATCATACTCGGTATATTGACTATTGAACTACCCATGCAATGTCTTGATGATTGATGTGTGATTTCCCTTTCAAAAGTGTGATTGCATAGTTAGTTTTCTAGGTTAGATAGCAAAGTTGATCTGTCAAAGAACTCCATCTCATCCTTTCATGTTCCATAATGGAGTAGATAACCTCTCTATGAAAGACAACCAAAGTGTGTTTTAATTTGCTAGTTTGTTTTGTTTCCAACATGCATAATCTAGAATAGTTCTATACCCATGAAATTATAATTACCTTTCTTACTGGTGTCTTGAAAATATGTTGATTACGAATCCTGGATTGATAATTAATGAGTGCATTATACTAAACATATAAGTAGTACAACATTTTGGCGCCGTTTCCAGGGAGTTGCAAATGGTAGGAAGTGATTTTTATCTTAGATTGTTTGCATAGTTTCTGAATTATTTTAAAGGCTTCTTGAGGGAGGAGTATAAAATGTTTAATACATGAGTGAAGATCCACACGACCACTAGAGTGGGGTTATCTGAAGCCAGGTTGCCTTCTTACCTTCTAGATAGAATTAGGATTTCAATTCAGTTAAGAATCAAATTTCCATTTTATGCATAGATATAGAGATAATAAGGGTGGATTTGTAAGCTCTAAAGATTAAAAAACAACCCTCCCCTCCCC
>ML790862.1:0-18463 GCA_009831015.1 Picea engelmannii | reverse complement strand
CCCCCCCCCAACTCATCCAACTGACACTGGTGCAGGCAAAATTCCACCAGAAGAAATTTCAAGGGGAGCCAGCAATGCTCCAGAAGAAGAACTTAAAACAGAAGAATCATCATTGGGGCGGGCAAAATGTGAATCTGCTAAATGTTCAGGAGACACAAAATCTAGTTTCTGAACCATCTATCAGTGGAATGGTAGAAGAAGAAGGAAATGCAACCACTGAGACTGATACCTTTGGATTTCCAATCTTGGATATTTCCATAAACATCAGCATGAAGAATATCCCACTATCATCATTACCCACTTTCAGAGGTATGTCAACTGAAGATCCATATTTATTTTTATTCGAGTTTGAAATATTATGTAGAAGTTATAACTACTCAGACGATGCCTAAAAACTTAAGCTCTTTCCTGCTACAATGAAAGATTAATCCTTAATATGGTTCATGAGATTAAGAGAAAATACAATCCTCTCTTGGGATCAGATGAAAGACACATTTCTACGGAAATACCAAGACTGTTGTAAGGATAATGCTAAAACTGAAATTTTTAAAATGCAACAAATAGAAGATGAAATCCCTGAAGACTACTTAGAAAGGTTCTTATACAACTACCAGAAATCAAAATTATTCACCACAGACCCAGTTGTAGTAAGAACCATATTTTTGAAGGGTATTAGAGATGACTGCATAGAAGTTTTAAATTTGTTAAGTTCAGGAGATGTGCACCAAAATCCTTTTGCAGAGATTGCATATTACTGTAGAAGATACTCAAGAGGACAAGCTAAAATAAGCAAAGAACCGAGAGATTCTTTTAGAAGAAATACAAGACAAATCTTAGGAACTGTCTCCAGAATTGAGTTAGGAAACTTATTAGAGAACTTTAAAACAAACATCTTGAGCACAATCAGTAACCAGTTAGATACCCTAAAACTGAAAAAGAAACAAGAAGAAGAGATTGTTTTAGCAATCTTCTGTCCTAGATGCCGAAAGAAGCACGGTGAGAAAGAATGTCCATTAAATGTCATATAAATCTGTGGTCTGTGTACACTAGAGAACCCCACATCTGAGTGTCGAACTTTTCTTGAACTACAAGCCATGTATAGGGGAGGAGGAGTCTCACAATAACAATCATACCCTTCCACAAGACCTTGGAGAGCACAAAACCCCAATGCATTTTATGACCCTAATGCAAAGTATCAACAACAACAATGGGGTCCTCCCCCAATGACCTATCCACAATGGACACCTCAACAAGCTCAAACTCAACCTTGGCAACAAGGTTGGAGGGGGCCTATGTATGGGAATCCCTCTTACCCTACATATCCACAGTATCCTACAAACATTTCCCACTTACTACCTAGATTTAACTGACCATAGATGCAAGCTTTACTCCCACCTCCTATACAACAACAATTTACAACCCCCTTGCACCCTAACCAACAACAACAAGTACCTATAAATGCCAATCAACAGCCACAAAACCAAGCTTCCCACAATCCTCTGAGACCAACAACAATCCATGACCAACCAATCCCTAACCCCAATAATCGACACACCCACCCTGTGTAGAATACAGAAGTTCAAACCTTTCCCACCTATGAAATTCAACTATGATAAGGGAAAACTGTAAATCAATCAAATCTTGGAGTAATAATTCAAGAAGAAAATGATAATCATTCTGAGGAAGAAAACACTCAAACCACCCTTGTAGAAGAAGATACTTCCCCTCCTATTCCAATCACTTCTCAGTATGTACGAGTACCTCAACAAGTTAATATTTCACCCTACCCTGAAATATTATTAGTGAAGAAACCTGACCCACCCTTGCACAAAGATATAGAGGATGAATTACAAAATGTATGTATAAAAATACCTTTGTTGCAAGCCATTAAGTATATCCCCATATATGCCAAAATCATAAGGTATCTTTTCCTTAATAAACCAAGAAGGAAGAAGAAGGAACCTCCCCTTGTTCAGGTGGTGGTGCAATTATCTGAATTTATTTATGAAATGCCATACAAATATAATGACCCTGGGAACCTAGTAGTCACTGTTGAAATTAATGGTATTTCTTTACCAAACACACTCATTTATTTGGGTGAAACAATTAATTTAATGCTTTTTGGCACTATGCAAAAGCTCCAAATCAACTAGTTAAGACCAACCCAAACCATGATAGAGTTGGCAAATAAGTCATTCATTAGCCCTGCAGGAAGTCTAGACGATGTCACAATCACTCTAGCTTCTTGGGAATATCTAGTAGAATTTTTAGTCATCTATTCTAAATCCTCATCCAAACCAGGACACCCTCTAGTTCTTGGCCTTCCTTGGCTGGACACAACATATGCCTTTATTAGTTGCCGGTCTGGTGAGATGACTATATCCAATGGAAAACATAGCCAAAAGCTTGTCCTCTTTCCTCCTGCCCAACCAGCACAAGAGATACCTGTCTGGTTAGAAAACCCTTATGGAGAAGAAGATTGCATCAGAACCCTGTTAACACTTGAATAGGTAAAAGGAATGCAAGAACAATCAGATGAACAAGTCTTAAGTTTATTTTTGGCCGATACAAATTGTATTGAATATCCGAGGTCTTTTATAGAGTTGTCACACATTTTCGGTTCCGAATTTCAACAAACTTGGCACCCTGATATCACTCAATTATATACTTTATCACCAGCTCCCTCAGAGAAGGAAGAAAGTACTGAACTTGTTGATATTAGCCTAGGAAAACCTTTGTATATCAACTCTAGTTTGGAACCAGAACAAAAGACACAAGTAATTGAAATTCTCCAAAGACAATTTGATGCCTTTGCATGGGATTATGCAGATATGAAAGGCATTCATCCTGACACATGCACACATCATATCTACACTAATGATCAAATCAGACCAGTTAGACAACCTCAGTGAAGGATGAATCCATCCCTTAAAGATATTGTAAAGGAGGGATTGCAAAAACTCCTTCAAGCCAATCTCATATACCCCATTTCAGATAGTCAGTGGGTGTCTCCACTTGTCATAGTTCCCAAGAAAAATGGTAAGTGGAGAATATGTGTAGACTTTAGGGAGTTGAACAAAGCCACCCATAGGGATTATTTTCCCTTAAAATTTATTGATCAGGTGTTGGATACTTTGTCCGAAAAGAAGTATTTTTCATTCCTAGATGGGTTTAGTGGTTATAACCAAATACAAATAGCACCCAAATACCAGGAGAAGACCACTTTCACTTGCCCATGGGGAACCTATGCTTATAGGGTTCTTCCTTTTGGACTTTGCAATGCCCCAGCCACCTTTCAAATGGCTGTCCTAGCCATTTTTTCTGAATTTACCAATGATTGCATGGAATTCTACATGGATGACTTTACCGTCCATGGAAAAGACTTCCAGGAAGATTTGACCAATCTAGAAAAAGTCTTGATTAGGTATAAGGAAGCTAATCTTTCTCTAAGTAATGAAAAGTCAAAGATCATTCTCACTAAAGGTATTGTTTTGGGACATCACATCTCTGGTTCTGGAATGAGAGTTGATCCGGAAAATATTCATATTATCACACAAATTAGAATACCTTCCTCTCAAAAGGAAGTTCGCAGCGTTTTAGGGCATGCTGGCTACTATAGAATATTCATTCCAAATTTTACAAGCCTAGCCACCCCTTTATTCAAGTTATTATCTAAAGAAGTGGAATTTAAGTGGGATGATGAATGCCAAATATCTTTTGAGATTCTAAAACAAAAATTGTCAATTACCCTTGTATTAAGAGGACCAAATTGGTCCCTTCCTTTTCATATCTATACCGATGCCTCAGACATATCCCTTAGGGAAGTTCTTGGACAAAGGGAAAATCAAATGCCTTATGCTATTTACTTTGTCAGTAAAAATATATCTCCAACTGAAATTAATTATACGGTCATAGAAAAAGAATTGCTAGTTGTGGTCCATTCTATCAATAAATTTAGACACTATATTACATGATATCAAGATTTTGTACACACTGATCATTCATCCATCAAATTCTTAATGAACAAACCTGTAACAAATCCTATAGTTACAATATGGCTATTATTATTACAAGAGTTCAATATCAACATTATTGATAGACCCGGTAAGGATAATCTTGTGGCTGATTTCTTATCTAGAATGATTCATCTAGGAGATAACGCACCAGTAGAAGATAACTTTCCTGATAAAAAATTTTTTTCTATTTATAAATTCACTCCCTGGTATGCAGATGTAGCTAATTATCTTGTGACAAGGAAGATGCCTCAGAAATTGTCTCCTAGAGAAAAAAAAAAAAAATTTAGCTAAGTGCAAACTATATGTGGCACGATGATTGTATCTACGAAACATGACCAGATTTGGTAATCAGGAGATGTGTAAGGGAAGATGAAATTCATGATATTTTGCAAACCTGTAATGATGGCCCTTGTTGTTCCAGAGTCTGTACTTAAGGCTTAGAAGTATAGTGTCTAGGCATCCGAAAGTGAGTAAGGGGTAGAGAAGGAAGAAATGTCAACCTTCGGCAAGGGAAGCTAGGGTTGATTTCTAGGTTGTTGTCTAGCTTCCAACTGTTCCTATATGTTTATGTCCTTTTCCATCACTGCCCAAGAACATTCCAGTTCTACCCGGGTAGTGGTTGTTTTAAGAATAGTATCAAAAAGATTCAAGGCAATATGTGTTTGATCTGATAGTCTGGGTTGGATATTAGGTTGTCTTGTCACAGGGACAGTCATAGAGGAACAGAATAATAAGAAAATCTCAATACTTTTTAGATGTTGTCTCCATTTTGGTCATATAAAGGAGATTTATAGCTCTGATAGTGAAAACAGGATGCAAACCAAAGGCCCTTTCCCGTAACTAAGTTATATTTTAATAAATGTGTATGAGGTGTAAGAAAAACATTAAGTTGTCTATCATGTAAGGCTCCTATCAAGGGAGAATCTCACTTATAAAAAGAAGAAGAAAAAGATAAAGAAATAACCTGATGAAGCATAAAATATATATAGAAATCTAAAATGTTCACTGGTCTTATACTTGTTGATAGCCGGTACAGAGGAAAAACGATAAACAATATAGAAAACTAACATTTATTCACCATAGTAGAGGTTGTACTAAATTATAGAGAAACATTCATTAGATACATATATGAAATTAAATGAAATATGAAATACAAGGAAACAAACTCATAACACAGTCGTGACGGAATCGAGAATCTTCGGATTTGCTTTATATTAACTCTCGAGGGAGAAAAATCTCTACTACAATCGACCCAAAAAGGTCCAGCCTCTTTTTCTTCCTTTTATTGTATATTTATACAAATTTACATATGATGGAATCCCAATCGTTCCAGGATTTTCAGTTACAACGAGAAGGAGATAAATCATTTCATTTATTTATCTTATGTCTTTATTTGGTACTAGAAGCCTGCCCTCTTGCATGCTCGATACAAGTGACACATTTTTCCACCAGCTGAGATATCAACCTTGAAGCTTCCGCTTGACAATTGGCCTAAAAAATGTAACAATCTCTGACTAATTGTGACAACCTTTCTTCCATTCGTCGGTCTAGGGTGTCAATAGCGCACAATTGAACACTTGGTTTAATCATACATTTATCTATTTGAACTATGTATTCCATAGTTACTTATGAGACTTCGATCGAATCTCTTTCTTCTTTTTCATTTATATCAAGCGAGAGTTTCGCCATATCCATTTGGCTCAGCGTCTCAACATTACTCTCGCTATCAATGCCTAACAGATTTCCATCTATAGAACCGAAATCATGTTCACAAGATTTCCTTACCTTCTTGGCTTGCAATTTGCCTTCTGATATGCTGCGTTCCCATTCTTTCAACAAAATATTACCTCGGGTCTGTTTCAAAATGGAAAACTTAGAGCTTTTTCCCAATTCCCTGTTTTCTGTAGCTATTATAGCCTCCTGAAATGCGACCCGAGCTGCTCAAGCTTCTCTCTCTCTAAAAGATAAGTTTTCTAATACTTGATCAATAAGCAAACAATTGTCCCAAATCGTCTCTACCTTGGCAAGTAAACTTCGCTGGGCTGCAAAAACTCTACTCCGAATCTCCATAGCCTGGGACTGGAATATCCCAATATTTATGACTTGGCTTTTAGCAAACTCTAATATAACCTGTAGCTGCTCAATCAAGTATTTTTTATGGCCCACCTGTATCTAACTGGTTTGAGCTACCAGCTCTACTTGTTCAAGCTTAGCTTTGAGCAGCTCAATTTCCATTTTGTCGGCTATTCTTGCTTGTTCTATTCCTGCGCTTGCCTAGTCCTTGGAAGCCTCCTCTTCTGTGGCTAGTTTAGCTTCTAAGGTTTTGATGAGGTGATTTTTTCGTTTCAGCTGATTTTTCAAAACCCCGACTGAAAATTGGTTTTCTGTAGCATACGCCCCTAATGTCCTGGCTATTTCTGTAGCAAACTCTTCTTTCTTATTATCTTTCCCATCGGTAAACACCTTGCACTTCTTGGCCATTGATCCCTCTTCTTGATAGAATTCTCTTTTTACCACAATTTTTCTCTTTTTATAAAAAAAGAACTCATTTGGAGGGAGATCTTCCATCCTTATAGGTCTCAATTATTCATTGAAAATCCACCCTACGTCTATGTTCCCTTGAGTTGATTGTAAGGGAGTAATGGACATGATGGGATCTCCAATTTTCTTAGCTGACTGGCCTGTAGTGGTAACTGGAGTCTTCATTTTTGGCGGATCGATATTTTTTATTCTCGGTTTCAGACTCTTAGTTTGCTCCTCCCCGTCCTGGTGTTCTTCTTTTCTGGGTGCTGAATATTTTGAGCCTTCGGCTTATTTTTGCTGCACCTCCACTGTTATTGGATTTTCATCTCACAATACTAGGGGAGGACAACTCTGCTGATGTTCTTGGAATTTTAAAACATCGACCCTTTCTTCAGGAGCCAGGGCTTGTATCCGAGCCAAACCCTCAGCATAAGATCTCGTGCATCGAAAAATGTCATTCGAGGGCAAATTTTCATGCTCAAACCTTTTAAGCCCGCAATTGGCTAAGCGGTTACTTATGACCCTATGTGGATCGTGCTTCTTGAAATCAACATGAACCAATTTTAGGTCTTCCAGGGTTGCTGCCTCAACTTTAGCATGCCCAAAATCTAACAAAGAATAGGAATGCAGGTGAATAGGAAAAGGTGGCCATACCTTCTTAGAATATCCCTTAAGCTCCTTGCTTATGCCACTGATTACGGATTGTCTGGAAACCTCATGGAAAGCCAGCCTATCGGGTATGAATAATGGTAAGGCATTCAGAGGAACAAAAGCATCGAAAACCCTGAGATATGAAAATTCTGCTTCCACATACCAGTCGACTATACTGCTCAAATTTACCGCGATACTATCTGAGATCCTGGGTGGCAGGTGGCCGAAGATAGTGACATGCAGCGGCACCATCACCCAGTTAAATATTTCATACACAAAATCTGAGGCTTTGTCTTCCCACAGCTTTGAATGGAAGACGTGGATGGCCTCAACTTCTGATGGTGTCCATCTCCAACTCATCAAGGGAAAAGGGGTGAGAAAACACATGGCATCCATGATATACACAGACATAAAGAATGATGCAATCTTTCCAGTCTCCCTCTGCACTCGATACTCTGTAACTCCACTGGTAAAACTATCATATAGTAGTTTAGCCCAGTCGAAGGAACAGCCTTCGACGACCATGTGAATTAGAGGCACACACTGAAGGAAAAAATGTGTGGTGTCCTCTCTCCCATATAATCTACAGGTCATCATAGCGATATATTTGAACTTTGGTTCTAGAGAAACTATTGAATATATGCCATTATTGTCCACCCTGAACTTCACAGGGTGTGAAACCCAATCTTTGATTAAACCAGACATAGTCTTGTCATATTGCACACATTCCTTTTTTTTTAAATTCTCCAGGAATTCGGCATTGTAAACAACGTTCGACACGGCTGGCAACTTGTACATAGCCTGCAATTGTTTGGCTTTGAAAGTCCTAATGGTGACCCTCTGCTCGTTGATGATGGTTCTGGTTGGTATATCTACATGGTCTAATGCCCATCGGACCATATCGTAATAAGGAAACAAATGTGGCCTAGCCGCTACTTTATGCATTTGAGCCTGGACGACGATATTATACTTGGTGATCAGGTCGCCTTTTTCATTTTCATTGGAATTATCTGAAACATCTACCAATTCGGACTGTAGAACCTCATAAATATATGACCGGGTCCTGACAGAGTTAACACTTTGAGGTGAAGTATCAGAAACGTTGTCTGAACCTTATCTTGAAACCTCAACAGTGGCTTTAGACGCTTTTCGCGGGGCCATGGCGGGGGATTCTACTTTAGCTCTCCTGCGGTAAAAATATGTATACATACACAAATTAGTTCGCTCGTGAAAATTTTGCTCTGTGTAGAATAGAAATGAAATTTGTGACAACAAATAAAAGATCCATGCCTTCAACCATTTAAAACTAGGTCGTTCTTAGGAACAGAACGGTCAAATCGTTCTTAAGTTTAGCAATAAAAACCAAATCCTTACTTGTCGATTCGCCTTGTTTCCAATTAATGTCCTAGATTTTGACAGTTCGTAATGCAAGTTGGCGCAAGGAAAGTTTAAAATTTCGTTGGAGACTGTGCATATTAATTTGTATTAAAACACTGGAAATGATGGCTTGGCTTAAGTAATCAGGCCTTTTTAAAATGTTAATTAATCTTTCGGCACTCGCCTCATTGGGAGATTTCGCTTTAACTCTTTGAACCTCTAATACCCGAGATTGCAATAATTAGCTTTGGTTAATAAAAAATGTAACCATGATTAGGCGTAGGTATAGCTTTGAAGGTATAGCTTCCGGGAGGCTCATATGCTAAGTTGTGAAACCGCGAGATCGCGATGATATGATTTAATTAAATTGGAGGATAAAACCAGATTAAGTGTTTAATTAATTACCTTTCTATTTTAATTGCGACTTTGCGACTCAGGGCTTTGAAGGTATAACTTTAGAGGGAAAACACGCCGAGTTGTGAATTCTCGACAGAGCTTAACCGCGGCTAAACTTTTTATCTTTAACATTAACCTGGGTTATTAAAACAAGAATCTCGCAGTTTTAGCTATCGGGGTTACGACGGTAAGACTTTTGGAGATAGCAAACTCTGAGACACGAAATATCGATGATGCTTAACTACGGTTTAGAGTATTTTTACTCTCGGTAAGGATCTAGGTAAAAATTTTAAAACCAGTTCGTCATTTCGCCCCTCGGGACTTATAAACTATGTGATCTATAACTCTCGACATGCGACATCCCGAGGTTCAAAAGTAGAGACTCGATTAAACGATTAAAAAATAAATCTTTCCTTAAGAGTATGATAACCATCACTTCTTTTGTGATGAGACTTCTTAGATTTTAGGAAAAATATGAAATCCAGCTTTCGATTTCAAACATTAAGATATGAAATTTTAAACAGGCTAAAAAAAACAAAGGTGGCTCCAACATAGGCTCCAACAAGGGATCTCGTTTTCCTGCAAGACGAGAAGAACAGTAGACCACATGCCTATATTGGGTAAATGGAGTCAATGGATTTAATCCAACGAAAATTTTGCTTAGAACACGATACTGAAGGGGAAAGGGACTCCGTCTTTTACCTTCGAAAATCTTTCAAAACTCAGATACTTTTTAAACTCAGCTGTAGTCCCTTTCACCACCTTCTCCTTCCCGTTACTGAATTTAGGTCTGCATTAAGACAATCAAAACAGTTCTAGGGGACCCAACAGATCTTGTGGTTATCGGCTTGCATCAAAAGAAGAAAATTATATGTTTTTAATCAGGAAGCCCTGTCTGAACTTGGGATGTAGATTAGGTTTTAAAAAGAATTGGTTACCAGAGTAGAGTGATATTCATGTATAACAGCCTTACAGATATCTTAGATATTGCCTCACTGCCAGCGAGCCTGTTCAGTACCCCAGTGAAGTTATCTGGACCTTTTTACTAAATTTCCTTTCACCACTTCAGAATATATTTATGCATTTAAATGCTGAAACGAGGGAAATCATTTCTGAATTTCATTTCATCATCTTTTGGACTAGATGGAGGTAATCATTTCTGAATTTTCTTTCACCACCTATCTTATAATTTGCTTTTTTAGAGAGCGAAGATGGGGGAAATTAGTTTATATGAGGGATGATATTTGTGTAATATTTTTCATTATAGGTCTGTCAACTTACTTTGATTGCTTAGTACCAACCTTTCCTTAACTTTCACAACACCTTCGTTCGCGGGGAGAAAGGGAAAAAATAATTTTTTGGGGTGTTCTATTTGAGCAAGCCTCAATCCTCCGAAACTATTGAAAAACCTAGAAAAGTCAGGATCACTTAAGCGTCACTTTGTTTAGCAAGGGACCGAGGAGTTGTGAATACTAACTTACTTTTCACAATCTGCGTTGAAGCTCTTGAGGTTAAAACAAAATCTCTTCTCCCTACGTATACTAAACCGGAAATATGTTGGCTTTTCAAAGGTAAACCAGAAAACAGAAAAGGGTGACAGATGGAGATCTATAAACGAAAAACAGAGGTAAAAAAATATCAAAACTGACTCTTGAAAATCTTTTTCAGGGGTGCTTTACTTTGAGTGATTTGTTTATTTCGTCTTATTCTTCAAAACAAGTTTTTTAGGAATTCTGACCTTTATCTTACCATTTCATTTTCTTTCCAAACTATCAAAAATCTTTTTTATCACCTGTTTAAGCCAGTTTATTTTCCGATACACGACTTTCTGGTTCCTTCTCCTGCTCGTTTTGTTTGCAGCTGGAATCCTGTAAAAGGAAAATATGAAGGTCATCAAGGATTTTTTTTTTTTTTTTTTAAAGGTGTCGAAAATTTACGAAAAGAAAAGAAAATCAAAATAGCACTGCGAAATGAAAAATATATACAGATGTAAAAATGAAATATACAGAATTAAAAAAAATTATTTTTATTTTTATTTATTTATTTATTTATTTTGGTGACTTCTTATGTCATATAATGCTTCAGATAACGTCCGTTGACAGGGGCGTTGACGATTTCACCATCTAGATTTTCTAGTAGGAAAGAATTTTTTCCTTCGAGAGTTGAGACTCTGAATGGCCCATACCAGAGGTGATCGAATTTACCATGTTTTGTTGTTTCTTCCCTCCTTGCATCCCACCTTAAAACTAAATTACATGGGAGGAAATCTTTGTCCTTTGCCCTACGGTCGAATAATGCCTTCATGTCGTCTTGATACTTCTGCAACCTTTCATCTACTTCGACCCTGTGCTGTTGAACCTCGATTAGATGGTTTATCCTCCTAGTGACATGATTAGGTTCTTCTTTCTGATCTTGCCACAATTTCATCATGGGGAGTGCTAAATTTATAGGTAACACCGCATTTGTCCCGTATACCATCTGAAAAGGGGAAATGCCGATAGACTTTTTAGTGCCTATGCGATTCGCCGACAAGGGGTACTTTAAATGCACATGCCAAGACTTTTTGTTTTCATCCAACACTTTCTTAATTATATTGATCAGGCTCTTGTTAGACGAATCGGCCAATCCATTTCCTTGGGGGTAGTACGCTGTAGAATGGCCAAGAACAATATTGTACTTTTGGCAGAAGCTTATCATAGCCATAGATTTGAAATCTTCAGCATTATCTGTGACTATCTTTCAGGGGCAGCTAAATCTTGACAAGATATTGTCTTCTAAGAAATCTATTACCACCGAGTCAGTTTCCCTTTTGGTTGGAATAGCTTCCACCCATTTACTAAAGTAGTCTGTGGTAGTTAATACCACTTGTGTTGGATGCTAGAATGTGGATTAATATATCCTATAAAATCTAACCCCCATTGTTGAAAAGGGGCTTTAGTTTTGACTAGAACTAAAGGTAGCGCTGGGAATTTTTGTTTGCCTGCAAATAGCTGACAAGGGTTACAGGCTCAGACCTTGGCGTTAACGTCTAAGAAACGTTTTGGCTAGTAATACCCAGCCCTCATAATTTTGTAAGTTCTGTCCCTCCAAGCGTGATGTCCTCCACACACTCCTTCGTGAAATTCACTTATAACCCTTTCTGTTTCCGATTCGACTAAGCAGATTAACAAGAAACCGAGTGGGTCTTTCCAATATAGTTGATTTTCGGCAATACAATACTTAACCGCATGAAGCTTTAATGTCCTGGCTTTTGATGGCGATAGTTCACTCGGGCATTTTAGAGTCAATAGGTAGGATACTATGTTTCTGTACCATTCTGATGATACAAACTTCTCCTCGATCTTAACTACATTTGTTCATTCATCAAGCTTGTTTATGTTCATGTCTTCCTCACATTCCTGCAGGCAGTTTATATCCAGAGCTCTGAGATTTGATTCAGCCAAAAGTTTGGCCAGACCTTTTCCCTTTACCAGTTTAGTAGGTAATTTCTAGGTCAAATTCTCGAATCTTGGCAAGCCATCGTTCTCTCTTCCCATCGTTGTCTGGTTGTAGCAAAATATCTTTCACAGAACTTGTAGGTACATGCGCGATTATCTTGGAGTGTAATACATATGTTCTAAATGCCTTCAGTGCTTTTACCATGGCGTACACTTGTTTTTCTATTATATCATATTTAAGTTCTGCATCTCTGAGGCTCTTGCTGAAAAAGGTGATCGACTGTTCAAAACCCTCTTCGTTTTTCTGGAGGAGCACCGCAACAATCGTGTGTTCGGAAGCAAATGAGAAAATAAGAAAATATTTTAGATAATCAGGGATTGCCAATACAGGTGTCTCGGCTATGACTTTCTTAATGTGTGCAAACGATGCTTTGGCTTCTGTTGTCCACTTTACTTCACTGATCGTTTTCAGCATATCTGTGATCAATTTTACAATTTTAGCAAAATTGGGGATAAATCTTCGTAAAAAAATTATTTTTCCTAAGAAATATTTAATTTCTTTTACATTTCTAGAAATGTTTATAGTGTCTATCGCTTCAACCCTCTTAGGATCAATCTTAATTCCATCCTTAAATACAATATGACCCAAAATCTTACCTTCTTGCATGGCGAAATGTGATTTCTTGGGGTTTAAGTACAAACCAAACCTACTGCTTTTTTCGAATGTTTGTTTAAGATGTACCAAAATCTCTTCATCGGATTTGGAGAAAACCGTTAAATCATCAAGATAGATGACTATGAACTTATCCCTCTCTATGATGAAAGCGATGTCCATAGCGCGTTGGAACGTGGCTCCTGCATTCATCAAACCGAAATGCATTTTATCATACATGAACGTACCCCAAGGGGTAGTAAAAGTTGTTTTTTCTTTATCTTGTTCATTCATGGCAATTTGATTATATCCAGAGAAACTGTCAATCATAGACCTTCTATTCACCCCAACTACCCTTTCCAAAATGTGATCCATTTTAGGTAGTGGATAGTTGTCTTTAAGGGAGGATTTATTTAGATTTTTGAAATCCACGCACAGTCTAATTTCCCCATTCTTTTTT
Organism: Picea engelmannii; assembly: GCA_009831015.1. Classification (NCBI taxonomy): domain Eukaryota; kingdom Viridiplantae; phylum Streptophyta; class Pinopsida; order Pinales; family Pinaceae; genus Picea; species Picea engelmannii. Next base: position 4,951 of record ML790862.1, on the reverse strand, counting down.
TTGACCGGGACCAGGTTTTCCACCCAATCAGAATATCTCAGAGGTACTATAATTTTTTCCTCTAAAATCTTCTTCACTTCTCTCTCGATCACAGGCAATAAAATGGGGTTGATCTGCCTAAGTTTTTGTCTAAAAGGTTTGAACCCAGGCTTTAGAGGTATCTTGTGATCAATCACGGTAGTGTCGTAGGTTCTTAACTCATTGTAAGACCAGGAAAAAACGTCTTTAAATTATCTGAGTAGATCCTTATACTTGCCTTTTATTTCAGGGGGGAGGAGTTTAGATATTTTAACCATCCCGGACTCTTCTTTGGTTCCTATGTCACAGTCCTCAACCTCTTCTGGTTGGGGTTGTAAGGTGGATTTTATAGGTATGTCATTTTGATCAAACAGTCTTTCCAGAGGGATTAGTCCTTTCGGAATCTGGTTATTTTTTAGGACCAGCATGCGATGATTTGCGATTTTGTCTTGGAAATCTTGAGGGTCCTCTCCTTCTTGCATGATCCATATCTGGTCATTCCGATTTTCTTGATCCGGGTGAGTTTCGGAAAATTCACCTACTGCTTCAGGAAACTTCTTAATTTGTTCATCATCCTCAAAAACCTGCCAGTGCTGGATATTATCCGGTATAGATGGTCTGTTTCTTATCTCTATGTGATACTTCAATTTAAAGGTTGTAGGAGGAGTGAAAGTTGAAGCTACTTTAGATAATGCATCAACCTGTAAGTTTTCTGTGTGTGGGATGAAGTGGACATTTACAGACGAGAAAATGTTTTCCATCAGATCCCAGGCACAATTTCTGTATGATCTTAATCTGGGATGCTTTGCCTGGTATTGTCGATTTATTTATTTGACTATCAACTCCGCATCTCCGTATATCTCTAGGTTTTTTATTTTTAGCCTCCTGACAGCCTCTAATCCTAAGACCAAGGATTTGTATTCACATACATTGTTAGTATAATCTATATCCCATTGTAGTCTGTAAGAAAAAGGGACAATGAACCTTTCTTCAGGTGCCACAAAAATCACTCATGCACCAACCCCTTCGCAAGACAAGTCACCATCAATTTTTTTTTCCAGATACTGGTGCTACACATATCCTTGGTCATGAAACCTGACTCTTCATGCTCTATATCATTTTCCTCTATGCAACCATCTAAACTGTCATCAAAAGATAAGATACAATTTTCTAAATCTTGATCTGCAATGTAAATAGGGAAATTATTTTGGGGGTCGCTTATTGTGTATGCTAACCTTGTCTCCCTCTACAACCAAGTAAATTACCCACCAAAAATAGGAATCCTGGCATACGTCATATCTATTTGAAGAGAACCCCCCAACTTGGCTTCCCATGACCTAGACAATAGTAAGCCGTATTTGGGGGGAATACAACAGTGACTACATCCATCAAGATGCTCTTAACTAGGACCTGTGATAGGGTGACTACTAAATCCTTTATCATTCCCATACACTTAACTTTTCTCGAATCAAAGGAGTAAAGATATCCGTAAGGTCTGGTGATCTAGAGACCCAATTTGTCCATAATAATTTTAGTCATCACGTTATGTGAGGCTCCAGAGTCTAGCATGCAATTATGTAGCAGTTGATCGTATACATTTAAGGTGATATAAAAGGGAGCAAGAGTGTCTTTGGCTCCTTCAAAATGTGGACCAAAAGTGATATTGGGCTTATCATCTTCCAGGTTCAAAACGTCAGATTGAATTTCTAGCTCTGAAATGCCTATCACTTTGGTAATCTGTTTTCGATAAACTGGGTTTTTCGCTAACTCTACCAGAGGAATTGGTATCTTAATTTTATTTATCTCGTTTTCGAAACTGAAAACTCCGCTCACCTTGTCTGTTTCTCTAGTTGGGACATCCCAATCCTTCTTTTCCAACTTATTTTTCTAGACTGCCTTATTATTCATGATCTTGATTAAAGGTGTATTTGTATTAGTTGATTCGCTTTCCTGTGTTTTAGTCTCAACCTTTTCTACTTCGGGTTCTTGTGCGTTTACTACTTTCTCTTTGTTGTTAGGTAACATGGTTTCTTCTGGGGTAGGCTCATAAGTTTGACCTCTTGGGAGAATTTTCTTAGGTTGAGTAGTTGAAAAAGGCTTACCCTTAGATCTCAAGTTATACCTAGGTTATACCTCGTCCATTATCATACCGGTTTCTTCTTGATAACTACAAAGGTCAGTATAATCTCTTTATTCACCTTCAATAGATGATTGTTGAGTGTTTAGAGATTTTTCATAATCCTCTCTAGTCAGATAAGATTGTGTGCAGTCATCACCCAAGTTCGTGACATCATCATCTAAATCTCCTAAATCTTAGAGATCATTCGCTCCTATAAAATTTTTGTTCTTTAGGGGAGTTTGTATTTTCTGATCTTCATTTTTTATCTCTCTTTTCTTATTTGGGGGATTGGGATTCTTCCTAAAACTCTTTTTGGCGAAAGAATCATCTTTGGCCTGTTCTAGCTCCATTCTGGATATCTTATTAGACAGTTCCTTAATTACCCTAGCCATATCGTCTACTTTGTCATCTGTGTATCTATTAGACCCTAACGACCCTACTTGTTCTCTAAAGCGTCTAGTTTCTTGGTTTCCCGCTTCTACTTTAGATTTTAACTTACTAGAAGCCATCATATTTGACTCAATTTCTATAGCATCATCTTGCATTCGGTTTAGAGTATCTCCCCTTCTTTCTCGTAAAAGAAGTGAAAAATCTGGTTCGAAAGCCCCCGTGAAAGTTACTTTGGCTCCGGGTTGGGACGGTTTAACCTCATCTGGGATTTTATTATACAACTTGTTGAATCTATGAATAAACTCCATAACTGTTTCTGAATTCTTTTTTCTTAAAGACCCAAACTCGGTTAAATAGCATAGTTGGTCCTTTCTTTCGCCCCATTGTCTAAGGAAAGCATCTTCCAAGGCATCATAGGAAAAGATAGATCCTGCAGGTAGACTCTGAAACCAAGTTCGGACCTGACCTTCGAAGGTTTGGACGAAAAGCCTCACATACACATCTTCATGTTCGAGACCTAGGATGTCTGCGAATTGATCAAAAAAATTTATGTGTTCGGTTGCGGTCATATCTCCTTCCCAAGTGAATTTTGGCAATTTTTTTATATAATTTTCAGGAAGGGCGTGCAAAGGAATGGGAAATACCAAAGGAGCATATCTTGCTGGCACTTTAGCAAACACTCTGGGAGGGGGGGCAGGCCCTTGGCCTCCAGCTCCTCCCCCAGGAGCACCTCCACCTCCTCCGCTGACAACTCCTCCACCTCCCCCTTCGGCGACTGCCATCGTTATTAGTGGAAAATTGTAAAGGGGGTTTTGGAATATTAAAAGTGAATCTTTAATTTCTTCATGGGGAAAAAAATCCGAGGATGACTGGTAAGGGATATGAGGGCTTGGCTCATCGTACTTGCAAGAGATGTAGTCAGGGGAACCAATGGGTGTGGAAACTGGATGTGTTAAATATTCTTCAAGACTGTGTGAGGTCGTGAAATTCAATTTAAGATTCGATGATATATCAACAACAGATAAATTTTCTATAGGACTTTTTCCTTTATGTTCTACAGAGGTTATCGGATGGGTTTCACTTCTAAATTCAGAGCAGTTTGATGTTAGATCCTTAGTGTCGAAAAGAGGGCTGTGTGAAGTTGAAGGTTTATAAGAACTCTTGGTCTTCAGTTGTGGGTATTTAAGCTGATAGACTGCAGGGGTCGGCTTAAGAGAGCCTCTCGCATTTAAAATCTTCTCAGGATCGGTAACGAGTGTGGTCTGTTTACCATCCGGGTTTTGCCTGGTATTCCTTCGTCCGGATGCCATCTTATTAATCATGGAGTCACCAAGTGAAAGATTGGAAAGCCTTTAAAATGTGTGCACACTTTGTTCAATATCAAAGGGTGGCACTTTCAATGAAAAAATGTCGTTTTCCCAGGGAAAAAGATTTTGTAACTTCAGTCCCCGGCAATAGTGCCAAAAATATGTTGTTCCAGAGTCTGTACTTAAGGCTTAGAAGTACAGTGTCTAGGAATCCGAAAGTGAGTAAGGGGTAGAGAAGGCATAAATTTCAACCTTCGGCAAGGGAAGCTAGGGTTGATTTCTAGGTCGTTGTCTAGCTTCCAACTGTTCCTGGATGTTTATGTCCCTTTCAATAGATGCCCATGAACATTCCAGTTCTACCCGGGTAGTGGTTGTTTTAAAAATAGTATCAAAAATATTCAAGGAAATATGTGTTTGATCTGATAGTCCGGGTTGGATATTAAGTTATCTTGTCACGGGGACAGTCATAGAGGAACAAAATAATAAGAAAATCTCAATAATTTTTAGATGTTGTCTCGATTTCGGTCGTATAAAGGAGAGTTATAGCTCCTATAGTGAAAACAGGATGCAAACCAAAGGTCCTTTTCCGTAACTGAGTTATATTTTAATAAATGTGTATGAGGTGTAAGAAAAACATTAAGTTATCTATCATGTAAGGCTCCTATCAAGGGAGAATCTCACTTATAAACAGAAGAAGAAAAAGATAAAGAAATAACCTGATGAAGCATAAAATATATATAGAAATCTAAAATGTTCACTGGTCTTATACCTGCTAATAGCCAGTTGTTATCACTGAAATTTCGTCCGCACAGAGCGACAAGAACTCCGCATCATCAGCACAGAAAAGCAGTCATTCATGGCACAAGGATTAACTCCACATCACAACAAAAGGGCCAAAGCTACACAAAATTGGCTAAAAAATTAAAAAGCGCAGCATACCCACTAAAAATAAGCACGCGCGCGCAATACCTTCGTATATTGGGCGCATATGCGCGGCTGTGGGGTGCCAAACCCGCGCGCCTGCCAAACGGCGCATTTATGAAGCTGGTCGGCCTCCCAACCACTAATGGATCGTCTCCCAAGTCGATTTGACATCAAATCCGAGCTCAATCTGCGT
>ML790861.1:216121-234089 GCA_009831015.1 Picea engelmannii | reverse complement strand
CCAACATGGGACAATTGAATACTTCACATAAACAATCGAATTTTCTTGGAAACCTTTAATTAATTTCTTATTATAATGCCTCTTAAGACAAATGATGATCTACTAAGTATCAATATCTTAACTATAAATTATTGTTTATAAGCGTTGTGAAGGTCATTTGGAAATTCATAACCATCAAGGTATATTAATTTCGAAGCCTTGTAAAAACAAGTTACTATTGCATTTATCATTTTCACAAAACTGGGTGAATAGTAAATTAATATATAGGCTAGTATGAGAAGAAAAAGGATTATAGCAAGGATGTTACCAAATACAAAATAACCAATGAAGAAGGGAAACCATGATTATAAAATCAAGATTGGCATTTATTCCCTAAATATTATCTTTTAATTTATTCTTAATGTATCTTCATTTAATTGGCATTATATCATTTCATATCTTTTTCTTAAGTCAAATTAGCTCAATCACTTGGTGTTACTATTACTAATATAATATTGGTAATTTAACATAACGTGTAGATTTTTAATTTATTTCCCGTAAGATCAAGTACACTAAATTTACATCATTCACTTTACACTAAATATCATCTTTCAAATAAAAAAAATACCTTAAAATTTCTAAAAAATTTGTTTCCAAAGAAAAAAAAAAAAAAAAAAAAAATTCTACAAATATACATATATACAAATAAAAACTCTTTAATATTCATAATATCTTAATATCTAATTAGTTCATATGTTATAAATATTCATAATATATTAATATCTATTTGGTTTATATATTATAATTATTTTATAAAACTCGAACTGTCTCGTCTCTTAGGTTATAATGAGTAATGCCATTTTTCTTGTTAATTTTTAAGATCAAAACATAGCATCAACCATAAATATTCATTGATTAAATTGAATATATGAAAAATGTTAACAACATTCCACTATCCATTCTCATCATTAAACTTCCATACATAATCATCTTTAAACTGTATTTAATAATTTTTATTTATATTATATTTTTCATTTATAATTAAAAATAACATTTTATATTTACTTTGCAAAGCTTTATACATAATCATCTTTAAATTGTATTTAATATTTTTCATTTATATTATTTTAATTTATAATTAAAAATAACATTTTATATTTATTTTGCAAAGCTTTAGAACCGTGCATAGAGTAGAACAATCATATTATGAAATTGGCGCAGGGAGTAGAACAATCATATTATGAAATTTTAATAAATGCTAATATTGGATGCCCAAGGCATTCAATGGGAGATTATTATTTAGCATGATATTGCATATGATGTTTTACATGTGTTTTACATGTATAGGTTAGGTTATTTTTTAAGATATGTTTTTTTATTTCGTGCATTTAAATTAATTACAATTTTAATAATATTAAATATAATATATAATTTTTTTAGCTTATAAAGTTTGGGAATTATTTTTGGTATTTTTATTTATTTTAAGGTAGATCAACAATAAGGTAAGGTTATATGAATTTAACATGTCACTTATGGCATGAATACGAGTGGGGAGGATAATAATCACTCCTCCCAACTACCAAGCTAAACTCAATTGACCTATTAAATATAATATTTAGTATTGATTTATTTTAATTTAGATTAATAATTTAATAATGATTATTTTACCACATCCTAAATGATTGGAAGGAAGAAATACACCACTTAGCCATACATTTATTATGATACTATAGGCCCCAATTCCTTACTCCATACTCCATAGCATGGCATGAAATTTCATTATCCCCCCAATTGAAATTGAACTTCACTTTGTCTCTTCTTTATGCCATTGAATTCTTTCTTTTCATCATAATTCTATATAGAAAGAACAACCAACCTCGAGCTAGTTCATCATTCAAGGGAAGGTCAATGCACTTCCAAATTTAGAATTCAAGTTGATGAATAGTATCATTTTTTGCATGATTGCAGTTTTATGTGTGTTCCCGCTTAAAGTGAGAATTCATAGTAGGCCTCAAGTTAGCTAGTACTATGTGATCTATTTGACAACTTACATAGTGTGGCACTCATCAAGTTAAGATAGTGAAGACATGAAAATAAATCATGCAGAATAAAGGAATAAGATGTGAACAAAACAATATAGATTGGAACAATTTGAATAATATGAAAGTTCTATACATTGGTATCTAATAAGAGTAGAGGGCGGAAAAGATGTTGAATAATGTCTCTATGCTTCTACACTTTATGCCCTATATTATGTGGTGTGTGATACATTGTATATGTAAGATTATATTTTAGTTACAAAGGCACTTGTTTTTTAGTTTCCAAAGATAGTTCAATTATGTAGACAAAGATGGAGTAATTGTTTGTCTATGGTCTGCTGCATGTTGTTGTTGGTGTAGGTGTGCTAACATACACACATTTTGTAGGAATGTTGATTGGACATCCATAACACCATTGACAACAAGGGGTATTCCAATTTGTAGGTGGGTCAATTGGACTTCCATAACAATCCTAGAAATAGTTGGCATTCCATGTTGTAGGCACGCCTAGTAGATGGAGGTGCATATGGTATGTTAAGAGCAAAATATTGAATACATACATATCACAATACATCCACAGATAAATATAGAAGAAGCCACACTTTATTATATCAAACCCTTATGGTAGGGAAACACCATACAATGGATCATATGATGGAAGGGATCCTCTCCTGTTCACTTGCCTCTTCAAGGGGGAATCCTCCTATTGAGCTATCGCTCCAAATAAAATACCTCTCAACTTGACTCATTACATTTATTTAACCCCTTTATATAGTGCTACCACCCACCTATGAACATTTTACATGAGGAACCTTCTAGAAGTGGAACCTTCGAAGAAGTCCTCTTACATTTATTATATCTAACTACCATAGTGGGCCTTATTTAATACTATAGTCGACCTATTCCACCTTATATTGAATATCCTCCACTATTATCACTATGGGCCCTCTGCNCTCTAGCTACCTAACATTCCATCCCCCTTATGAAAGTGTTGTCCTCAACGCTTGTTATAAGTGTGGACCATAGTGCTGAAGTATACTAGAGAACCAAGTGTTGAGGGAAAATTCCCCTGTGGACAAGTGAATGACCCCTTGGACCTTAGACCCCTATGACCAAGACAAAAAGGTGCTAACTTTTAACACCGACATTCCTTTAAACATAGCTAAACTAGTCAATAGAGAAGAGGAAGAAAGCATGAGTACCTTTTTATAAAGTTTGTCCTCGCTCATTCCAAGTTGAGCTTGATCTCCAAGTCCTTCAACGAGTCCTGCAATCCAATAAACAACGAAAACAAAGCATACTTCTTATTCTACCATGATTAATTTAAATCTAGATTTATCCAAAAAGACAAGTCCATGCAAATGTACACAAACTTGAAGGAAACAGGCCAAGCACATATATTAATGAGAACAAAACAAGGTGCTTACAAAATGTAGATGCATATGTAGTAGCCTCACCAAGCTCTTCTTGTCCAACCCCTTGCTCGAACAATCCATGATCAAAATGACAATACTTTTCACTGATTATTCTCCTCTTTCACCATGAGAACGACTCCTTATATAGGCTTTGCGAGGCTTAACCACCTTAGATATTCCTGGGAGAAGTTGAGGATATGGATCCACTAGTTGTGAAACTCCCCTTAGATCCAGCCTTGGACTTGGATTCGAGCCAAACTGACTCAGATATTTCTCATCCGTCCTTAGAGATAAGGGGGATTTGTCCCCAATATTTTCTCAATAGATTGGTGCTCCCTCAAAGTGGGCCACAGAGCATTGCAACACTCCCCGATAAGAGGGAAAGGAGTGCTAGCAATCCTTGCAAGTGGGCAGGGGAGTGTTGATCTCCAAAAATGCTTTTAGGATAGTAATTCCTCAAGGTAAAATCTTGTAAACTTCGCCAAATGATATATTTTCATTTTCTAACAAGTATAAGAGGATGTACCAAGTGTTGTTATGATGTTTTTTGAGATGCGACACATGTGAGGTGAACATATAACTTTATGAAACTTGCGAAAAAAGTGCGACACTTGCGACAATGATAATGATTCATTGTCGAAGTGAGTAATTTTGACATGTAACACCAGGGTCCCATGGAGAATTGAAAGCCACCATGTTGAAGTAGTCCAATTGCCATTTTAAACTGGGGTCCCATGTCCAAGTGCCTATGTGAACTCCACGTAGAAGATATATGAACCAAATAACCAACTGAATATGATGCTCCAAAGATTAACACTTGTCATGTGGATCCAAATAAGAAGATCCATCCACATAGTAGGAAAAGGTCGTAGTTGAATATGGAAGGAATAATACCACTGTAGAATATGCAGGATGAATACTAGTAATCATAAATGGCTCCTGATCTGTTACATTGATGTTCTCTACAAAAGGTGGAGTAGAGTCATCAAATAAAATATGAAAGTGGTTGTCATCCCAAAAATGACAACTATCCATATACCAATCATCACAATCGGCCTAAAAATCATACCAAGCATATGCTTATTGATTATATTCATCCTTGATTTTCTCCTTAAGATATCTCTCATGTAGGCTAGCCAAGGAATAATAAATACTACGAAAACCATCCCCGAGGCCATCTGCAAAGTCATGCATTTGGGCTTTGAATGCTTCAATCATCTTGATAATTTCCTTGAGGGTTTGAGAGTGAATAGCCATTGGAAACACTTCATAAAATATACCAAATGAAAGCTATGGAAATGTACTATCCAATGGGTCTAATATGGTAGAAAACTGAGCACCCTGTGAAAAGTTATGGGCTCTGCAGTCCCATTGTTGTCACGAAAACACCCCAAAACTGGTTGATTTTAAATCAACGATATCTTCACTTCCATAACTCTGATTCAGAAGATTGTTTTTTTAATTTGGGTGAAATTGTGAGAGGAAATCAAATCTGTATTTTGTTTGAGAAAATTCTACTCCAGGTGCTACAGAAATTAGAAAAATCTAGTAGTCGTTCATGAAAAAAACCCTGAAAAATAGAAAACTTTAAAATGTGAATAGATTTACTTCTCAAACTTTGTTTTGGATGAATTTGTTTTTTAAAACTGGGTTATTTTCTGAGAGGAACTCAGATCTACAACCAATTTCTATAAATTGTGCACAAAAATTTACAGAAATCGTCTGAAATGTCGTGACCCTCTTTTTCTTCTCCGAAAAAAGATATTCAAAAATAAAAATATTTTCCCACAATGCTTGCAAGGAAAGTGCTCTGATACCAGTTGTTAAGAACCAAAGGTTGAATACAGAAATATCACAATAGATCCACAAGAAAATATATAAGAAACCACACTTTATTATATCAAACCCTTAGCGTAGGGAAACACCATACAATGGATCCTATAATGTGTAACATCCCGCTCTTGCATGCACTGAGTAGACTTATTCTTTGAGGACACTTGCATGCAAGTGATCCAGTAATTCATACGATTGGTTGATTTGATTATAATTATGAGATATTGTGGATTTGATCATATGTTATTTTTGTTTTATTTACATCAACAGATGCTATTGACTGGGTTCACCTGAGTGTGCAGGACTCTGGATGTTGAGGATGTCGAGGCATCGATGAAACTCCGTGGACTCCAGATCGAGTTCGGGAGTGGACTGTTAGGGTTTGAATGTTGTTGATGTGACATTTGTACATACAATTAGATGTTATGATGTTGATTATTATTCCTGACATGATTCGTTGATGGATGTAGGTTGATGATAGCTTGCTGACCAAACTCACATTTGGAGTAGAGGGGTCACGCACGACCACTAGAGACATTGAGGGAGAGGTGGGGAAACAACCCTGCCACAGCCTACTAGCACTCCTATCATGGCTCAAACTTTAGGTTAGCAATTACCTAGTTCGAGAAGACCCACGATGTCATGAGGGAAGACTGTGACAGTCACTCACGATGATTCTAAGGGGCACACAATAAGGCAGGGTCCTTATGTGAATGCATTGATAGTTGAAATGTTTGATAACCGGTTAACTCATCCCTCATGTTACCTATCCTAGCGAAAATTCTGTAAATCGTGAATGGTCTGAGGCAGACTATGTGGCATTTCAATCCGTGTGACTGTTCTGAACATCGTTCAATTACCTATACTCGATTTTTGTATTGCATTTCAATTTATATTATATTTTATAATTTGTTGTTGCAAAATATAGATATTGAGTGTAATATCACTATATTGTTGTTTTATGCATTGAAAGGACTTTATATTAGGTTTAATGACTAGTTCGTTTTCTCTTCTCAAAATATCACAAACTAGGATATGATATATACGCCTAAAGATTTTGATAACATTTTCGAATATGAAAAATAATATATAACACAGCCTACTAAAATATGTCAAGGTGATCTATTCACTGGTAGAAAACAAAACGGAGGACACCATTTTCAAACCTATTTGAATTTTATGCTAAAATATTTCAAGGAAATCTATTCACTCGTAGAAACAAAATGGAGTACACTATTTTCAAACCTATTTGAATTTTATACTAAAAGGTCATAGTGCGATGCTTAATCTACGTTGCAACAAAATATGAGCATTTCGTAAGTGGAATGACATGTTCAATATAATTATATCTTATCGAAATAATTAATAATTATAAAGATGAGCATTTTTTATGTTCGATATAATTATAATTATGGGCCTTTACGTCTCTTGGTTAATCATTCATGTTCAGATCAGGCAATAAAATGTTTCCAAATAGAACAGTCATAAAAGGTTAGGTTGAGATGATTATAGCACCACAAATTTCTTCATTTCTTCAATAGGGGAAATTAAAAATGTATAAAAAACCTATGGAAACAAAACACATGAGATCTTTGGTACCTACTTATTCCCCTGGACCATTTCATCCAAACTGCAATTGATGGACTCCCTTGACAACCATTCAAATGAAAATTATGGATTCATAACTTTTACCTTGATATTTGCTACTCGTATTGATTTAGAGAAATTCTCAGACACTGCAGTTACAAAAAGACCTGTAATAAAATCTGAACAATGACTACTAACCAACTTTGGATATTTGTCACCTTGCTTCTAAGCCTCATGGTTTGCAGGATCAGTGGTGATTTTTATTACACCGATACTTAATGAATCACACATAGAATTCTACTGATAGGGGTTAGCGCTGGCAGGTTGTAAATTAGAAATGTTTTATGTAATGTCTTGGGCAACTGAAATTAAGGTAGGGGACCTACTATTGTGGTTAAACCATTTAGATCACTTGTTGTTTTAAAGTTAAGGTATTATTATGAGCAGTGTAGTATCGCTCACTAAATTACTCTTACAACAATTTATAAATTCTTTAGGTTGCAACTGTCATAATGGTTACTTTTATTAATGTGATCGCATGTGTTATCACATATTACTTTTGTTAATGTGTTAGGCATATTTACTTTTATTAATGTGTCATCACAGGGATAATTCACTCATTTGCACTTAGTCATAATGGTTAACAACTAATCGTTTATGGTTCATTTGTGTAATAGTTTAATGGCTCGTGCAAGATTAATGGTTGAGGGTTTAATAGTTTTATTAGCTAAATTGATTAATAGTTTAACAATTAATTGGTTACTATGTGCCTTTTGCCTTAAGCTGATTTACAAATGGTGGTTGGTCATAGTTGTTACACCACTTATGATTGCCTTGTAGGAAAACAAGAAATCCTTGAGTTAGTTGCGCAATTTAAATTTGAATGATGTCACCTTGCGTCTTGTTGACTAGTTGATTGGGTGCTTGGCTATAGTCTTCATGTTTTTATTGACAATTAATTCAGTCTCCTAGCGTGTGGGATTTTTCTGGGTTAAAGGTCTAGATATGTTATGTTGTGCCATGGTTACTGTCATGCCTATCACCATGTGACAACATGATTCCTGATGAGGGGATCATTGTTCGCCCTGATTGATAAATGCAAATGATAACCTGGCCAGAGTCTTGTGCTTCCCGATGTGGGTGTATTGTTCGTTGTAATTTGTTAGGGTCCTAACCCGCACATAGGTAGAGCAATATATTTGGATGTAATAAAGGTCAATATTAATAAGGCATTTCAATAAAATAGAATAAAGCGGATGTAAGAAGACCTAATAGAAGCTTTCACTTCTAGAAGGATCTTCCTCTAGATGCTTCTTTTTAGTATAAATAGGAGTCGAGGGTATGAAAACCCTAGCTTGGATATTATTGTAACAGAGCGTTGCTCGACTGGAGGTTTCCCCCTCGAAGAGGCCTATGAACATTGTTTTCTGAATTAAAGTGTTATTTCTGTTGTTGTTCTTACATCATTTATGTGTTATTGTGGAGATTATGTTGGTTATATTATTGTCATTCTGCCATTTCTTGCATTTTATTTATGTTCTGCATACTTTTTATATCTGGTATATTACAAGTGGTATCAAAGCACTTTCCTTGGTAGAAATTGTGGGAAATTGTTTTTGAGGGTAGAGACGTATTCCGGCGTCTTTAAGCCACAGAGATCTGTCGTTACGCACATAAACCCGCAGTTGAGAGATTCATACATGCAAGAAATACAAGTGGTTCTTAAGCGCACATCTATTGGCCACCCTTGTAACCCCTGTTGGTACCCCTTCGAGTGGTAGTGCATCAGACAACACCTATGTACGGATCGGCCTAGATTTCCTGAAGCCCTCTTTAGATAAACCGATCAGTCGCCTGACTGCTATAGTGCCACCGAGAACAACACTTGGGAAGATACTCTCTAGTACCTAGGTAGTCGGGTAGTACGGCTAAGGGTATGGTCTATCCTTCTTAGTTAGTGTCCTGAGATATTGGACTGAGTACTACTATTGGACCCCGCACGTATATTAGAGAGCTATAGCATAGGGTAAACCCTTGTCTGTAGAACCCTTGAATACCTAACCCTTGGGGGACAGTAACATAAACAAATTAACACAGACATAATCTCTTACCGCACAACTGTGTTTGGGTTGCCATGTAAATACACATTTCTTTCTGGTTAAGCATCTAGGGATTTCATCACTGTAGTATTCTTCAGACCGGAGTATAACTCCGCAGGTGAAAAAAAAAAAAAAGTCTGAAATTTTTTTCACCATTATTTGAGACCTATTCCATTGCATTCATATCTTTTCTCTTATCACATTCATCCATATCATTTTTTGGCAAAAATTTTTGACCTTGCCCACCCCTTTTCAGTTCACCCATCCTCATGGCCCATACCCGTAGCCAAGACCTGGAATCTCGCTTCAACACCTTGAAATCTAGTTTCCTCGAGACCCAAAAAGAAGTGAAACAACTCAGTTCTATTGTTGCCTCCATGGATACCTCCATCAATACAACCATAAATACATCCATGCAGTCCTCAATGGAGGAATTCAAACAAGAACTGACCACCCATCTTGAATCTGTCTTAGCATCACTCTGCACCAAACTGAAGATCCCTACCGGTGACCCTTTCCATGATGCACCTCCAAAGAATGAAGGTGAACATTCCTCCCATTCCCATACCTTTCAGCCCCATTACTTTCAATGCGACCTATGCCTTCCGCGAGTGGATGTGACAAAATTTGATGGCTAGGACCCCACTGGTTGGGTCACCCAAATAGAACATTATTTCTCTTTATACAACATTACTGATGACTTGGCCAAACTCCGGTATGGTGTTCTCCATCTAGATCAAGAACGCTGGCAATGGTGGCAATGGAGAAAAACTTCCCGTCAAGGGTATATTTCTTGGACCCAATTTGTGACTGAGCTTTATGAACGCTTTGACACTGACACCAACCATTTGGGCCGTTTGACAAAATTGAAACAATTCGGAACAGTAGAAGACTTCATAGCTGCATTTGAGCACTTGGATTTTCAAACAGAGGGCATGACTGATGCTTTCTTTAGAGAATGTTTTATTAGTGGCCTCAAGGAGGAGATTCGAGCCCATGTCCTCATGGCTCGACTTGCGAGTTGGGTGGAGGCTACTAAAAAAGCTAAAGAAGCACAACAAGTTGTTTCCTCTCAAAACCGTAAACCTTCCTTTATCCCTCGCCCTAAACCTGTAAACCCCACTACTCCCTCTGCCCCATTAAAGATCCAAAAATTGTCCAGGGCTGAAATGGTTGAACGCCAACTCAAAGGCCTTTGTTATAATTGTGATGACAAATATTTCCCGAGCCACAAATGTAAGGAACAAAATTTTTTTATGGCCATCTCTGAGGATATTTCAGAAGAGGATGTTGAAACTCCCCTTGTGCCTGAGACACCGGAAATCACTGACATAACCCCTCCCTCTGACCCTCCCAAAGTGGAACTGATCATTTCCCTCAATGCTCTCACCGGCTTCTCCTCCCCCCAAACCCTCAAGTTAATCAGTTACATCAAGCATCTAAAGGTCATCATTCTGGTTGATAGTGGAAGCACCCATAATTTTATTCATCGCTACATTGCCCAAGAAACCCATTGTTACATCCATGCCATCAACAATTTCCAAATCATGATTGCCAATGGTGGTTCTATGAAATGTGGCGGGCGCTGTGAAAATGTGCGTCTCCAAATTGGTGACTACCACCTCAAATCCCATATGTTTTCTATCGACATGGGTGTTTGCGACATTGTGTTGGGTGCAGACTGGCTAAGGACTTTGGGCCCCATTCTCATGGATTTTAAGGACTTAACCATGCAATTTGACCAAGAAGGCCACCAATATAAATTCCAAGGCATCACTGCTAGTTCACTTGAGGTCATTAGTTCCCATCGCATGGAAAAGTTGCTCAAAAAAGGTCATTCTGGTGTCATTGCCCAACTCCATTTCATACAAGCAACAGAGACACCCTTCCCATGGTGTTCATGATCATTCCATCCCCCTTGTACCCAGAAGCCTTCCTCCCAATATCCGTTCGTATCACCACCCCTTCTAAAAAAAAAATGAAATTGAGAAAATGGTCCAGGAACTCCTTACTGCAGGCATTATCCGTCCTAGTACGAGCCCTTACTCTTCTTCGGTCATCATGGTCATGAAGAAAGAAGGTTCTTGGAGAAAGTGTCCTAACTTTCGTGCTCTCAACAAACTGACCATTAAAGACAAATTTCCAATTCCCGTCATTGATGACCTCCTGGATGAATTGAGTGGCGTCCAATTCTTTACTAAACTTGATCTTCACTCAGGCTATCACTAGATATGTATGAAAGAGGAAGACATTCCCAAAACAACCTTTCGCACTCATGAGGGCCACTATGAATCTTTGGTCATGCCCTTTGGCTTGTGTAATGCCCCCTCCACCTTCCAAAGCCTCATGAACCATGTCTTTCATCCTTTTCTCCGTCATTTTGTCTTAGTTTTCTTTGATGATATCCTCATCTATAGAAAAGCCTGGACATACCATCTTACCCATGTGGATCGAGTTCTCCATCTACTCTCCCAACACCAACTTTTCCTGAAACAGTCTAAATGTGCCTTTGGTGCCTCAGAAGTAGAATAATTGGGTCATCTGGTTGGCAAGGATGTCGTCAGGGTGGATCTGACAAATATTGAAGCTATGCAAGATTGGCCACACCCAAAGACTCTCAAAAGCTTGTGTGGATTTTTGGGCTTAACAGGGTATTATTGCAAGTTTGTTAAGAATTATGGAAAGATTGTAACACCTCTCACTATTCTCATAAAAAAGAACTCTTTCACTTGGACTCCAGCCGCTGCTCAAGCTTTCCAAACCTTGAAGATGGCCATGTGCACCACTCCGGTTCTGGCCCTTCCTGATTTCACAAAGACCTTTGTGTTGGAATGTGATGCCTCAAGGAAAGGAATCGACGTTGTCCTTATGCAAGAGGGTAGACCTTTGGCCTTAACCAGCAAGCAACTATCTGAAAGGAATCTGGGAAAATCCATTTATGAAAAGGAAATGTTGTATATTCTGCATGCCATTGATCTATGGTGCCCTTATCTCTTGGGGCAACGTTTCCAAATTAAGACAAACCATCAAAGCCTCAAGTACTTTCTGGAACAATGCATTTCCTCCCTGGAGATCATTTACTGGAAAGGCAAAGACAATGTGGTGGCAGATGCACTATCCAAAAAATATGAAGATGAAGGATCGCTTTTTTCTCTTTCCTTCATTGTACCAGATTGGCTCCAAGTTGTTCTCCAGGAATGGCTACAAGATCCCAAAAGTTTGCGTCTGATCCAGCAATTGTAGACCAATGCTCCAGCTCCCCCATGGTACTCTTGGCTCCAGGATGAGCTTCTATATAAAGGCCTTTTGTATTTAAGTAAACAGTCAAAGCTTAAATCCACGATACTTTCTGAGCTTCATGCTACACCCACAGCGGGGCACTCAGGGTTCACCAAAATCTATGACAGGGTCAAACGTTCCTTTTTCTGGGATGGTATGAAACAGGAAATTCGTAATTTTGTCACTAAATGTGATGTGTGTCAATGCAAAAAAAGTGAAACAGTCAAATCTTCGGGCACACTACAACTGCTTTTGATCCCACCTGCTATCTGGAAGGATATCTCTATTGACTTTATTACTGGCTTACCCAAATCAGGAAATAAATCAGTCATAATGGTGGTTGTGGATCACCTTTCCAAGTATGCTCATTTCTGCACTCTTTAACACCCATTTACTGCATCCATGGTGGCTCAAATTTTCATGGACCAAGTCTTCAAGTTTCATGGCATACTGCACTATATTGTTTCTGATCGTGACCCAACTTTCACAAGCAATTTTTGGCAAGAAATGTTCAAGCTTCAAGGCACCCAATTGCATCTCAGCACAACTTATCATCCCCATATTGATGGTCAAACAGAAGTTGTCAACAAATGTTTGGAAACATATCTGAGGTGTTTTTCCTCTGAAAAAAAAAATCAGTGGGTTCAATGGTTACCCCTAGCTGAATGGTGGTACAACACTTCCTACCATATAACTACACACATGACTCCTTGTGAAGCGGTATATGGATAGAAGCCACCTTCAGTTCTCTCATACTTATCGGGTACATTGAAGGTCTAGGAGGTTGACCAAACACTTACAGTTCGAGAGTATATTCTTCGTACCCTCAAAGAAAACTTGGTCATGGCACATAATCGCATGAAGCAACAAGCAGATCAAGGTCGCTCTGAACATCAATTTGCAAAAGGGGATCAGGGGTTTCTGTGACTGCAACCATACAAGCAAACTTCCCTCAAGGCTGAGCATTTTCAGAAGCTAGCACCCAAATTTTATGGTCCGTATACCATTCTCAAGCATGTGGGACAAGTCGTCTATCAGTTAGCTCTGCCCAGTCATTCGAAGCTACATCCTTTTTTTCATGTCTCATGCTTAAAGAAGGTAATTGGAACTCGATGCCAAATTCAAACCAACCTTCCTGAGTTAGCTGAAGAAGGATCCATTTGGCTACAGCCAGAAACAGTTTTGGACCAGCGTGAGCATCTCCTGCATCAGAGAACCATCAAGGAAGTGCTCGTCTAGTGGAAAGATACAACTCCAGTCGATGCCACTTGGGAACCAGCTACCATTCTGTAGCAGTTTCCACATCTCAAGCCTTGAGGACAAGGTTGTTTTTAAGGGGGTGAACATGTTAGGGTCCTAACCCACACATAGGTAGAGCAATATATTCGGATGTAATAAAGGTCAATATTAATAAGGCCTTTCAATAAAATAGAATAAGGCGGATGTAAGAAGACCTAATAGAAGCTTCCGCTTCTAGAAGGATCTTCCTCTAGATGCTTCTTTTTAGTATAAATAGGAGTCAAGGGTATGAGAACCCTAGATTGGAGATTATTGTACCATAGCATTTCTCGACTGGAGGTTTCCCCCTCAAAGAGGCCTGTGAACATTGCTTTCTGAATCAAAGTGTTATTTCTGTTGTTGTTCTTACATCATTTATGTGTTATTGTGGAGATTATGTTGGTTATATTACTGTTATTCTGCCATTTCTTGCATTTTATTTATGTTCTGCATACTTTTTATATCTAGTATATTACATAATTGATGTTCGTACTTGTTTCCTGGAGGTCCTAACCTTGCAAGGTAGGGTGGGCGGGCAGTCTTTTTTATTTTTCGTCTATTGATTATCGCATGTTTCGTCCAGTTGCATGATGTGCTAGTATGTTGGGTTGTTGTGGTCTATTGCCTGAATGGTGTGCATTTTGTTCATCGTCAAGTTGGGTTGATTAATTGTTGTCGTTGTTACTTTCTTGCTTAAAAAAAAAAAAAAAAATCTTTGCACATGCTTTGCATCGCATGTAGTCGTAACGACTGGGGTCCTTACATATGGTATCAGAGGAAGTTTGACTTGCGACCTGGGATCAATATGACTTTCGTTGATTAGATGTTTGATTATAATATTGCTAATTAAATTGATCTATATTCGTGCAGGTAATCATGGTTAGACGATGCCAGAGAGGCAGACAACGAGGTGCTAGGGGAGGAGGCGTGATGCCCCCAGTAACATCCAAGCCTAAGGGGTCTAACCCCTAGGGAGACAAATAGGTTATCGGGAAGGAATAGGTAGTTGTGGGTGATGTGGTAGGGTTGATGAGGTCCTTTCAGTGGATGTCTGAGGCACTGATCAGCCATTTGGATAGAGATTAGGCTAGGGCACCAACACCCCCTGAGGGTCCACTATGCGCTCTGGTCAGTACTGGTAACATTCACCGCGAACTCGAGAAGATCAAATTTCCCAAGTTATTTGGTGCCCCGGACAACGCAACCGCCGATGCATGGTTGGATAATATGGTGATGTGCTTTCCACTTCGTGACTATACCTCCAACATGAAGGTCTACATGGTGGTATTTCAACTGAAGGGGAGTGCTCTTCTATGGTGGAAGATGCTCCTGTCGCAATTGAACATGGTCGTCGAAGACGTTTCATGGGAACTATTCGAGGAACAATTCCAAGAGAGGTATCTATCTAAGGAATTCATTGAGATTCATCTCAATGAGTTCAACGCCTTGCGACAGGGTGGTCGTACGGTGCCTGAGTACGAGGCCCATTTTATGGAGTTGCTTCAGTATGCTCCGCACTTGAATACCGAGAAACTTAAGGTCAACAAGTTCTTGTATTTCCTTAATGTCAACATTCATGCAAAGGTTAGGATTCTGATGCCTCAAACCTTGCATGATGTTTTCCAGAAGGCCCTTCTAGGAGAGGAGAATCTTATCAGTGGGGTTCAGAGCAGGACTCCAGCAAGACTAGCGGGACAAGCATCATCTGGTGCGCAACAAAAAAAAACACCAGCTAGACATTCACCGAGATATCATGGCTTCCAAAGAGGATCCACTTTCACTAAACCTTGACAACCAGTGCCTTAGCAGTGCAATCCTTATTGAGGACCACAACACCAACAACATCGTTGACCGCAACATCAAGAGTTTAGTCATGTTCAGCAGAACAGACCAGGGTTCCAGGCCAATGGGCCGTCAACTTCTACTTCGGGTACCAGGAGTACTAGACTGCAGAAAGGGTGTTGTACATGTGGGGATTCACATTACCAGCATGACTACCGAGTGGAGAGGACCAGAGCATCTGGATCAGCTGAATGCACTATCGTGGGAGATTTGGGCAAGGCCCATCATATTCATGTAGCGGTGAATAACCACCAGGTAGAGCACCAGTCGACTGTGCTCGAGATATAAGGTACAATTGCTGACCATACCCTTAGTATTTTGATATATCCAGGTGCTACTGAGAGTTTTATTTCTAGTGTAGTGATAAGAAGATCTAAGGTAAAGGAAGTCGAACAAGAAGAGTTTAACTTTGTAGAAATGGCTTCGGGAGACAAGAAAAAGTTTGGTGGGAAGGTTACTGGATGTAGGCTTAACCTGGGAGAGTTTTTCACTAGGGCCAACCTGTACGTCACAACCTTAGGGTCTTATGACATTGTGATCGGTATGGACTGGTTGGAATCACATGAGGCAATACTCAACTTTAAGATGAAACAATTGATCTTGGTCGATGATGAGGGATAGAGACGTGTGATTGTAGGTCAGAACTAGGGATTTTCCATGAGGTTCATATCTTCCTTGAAAATACGGAAGAGCATGTGCAAGGGATGCAATATTTATGTGATCCTTGCGTTAAATGAAAAGGGTGTGGCAGAAGGACTAGAAAACCTTCCGATAGTATGCAAATTTGCAGATATCTTCCCAGAGGAGTTACCAGGGTTGCCTCTTGAGAGGGAATTGGAATTTACCATAGACCTAAAATTAGGGACTGAACCAATAGAAAGAACGCCTTATCGGATGTCAACCCCGAAGTTGCAAGAGTTGAAAATGAAACTGAAGGAGTTTTTGGACCTAGGACTTATACGTCAAAGTGTGTCACCGTGGGTGCGCCTGTTATTTTCATACAGAAGAAGGATGGGTTGTGGAGTCTCTTCATTGACTACCGTCAATTGAACAAGGAAACAATCAAGAATCAGTACTCATTGCCAAGGATTGATGATCTGTTTGATCAGATGAAAGACACGATGATGTTTTAAAAAATCGACTTGAGATCAGGGTATCACCAGTTATGGATCAAAGAGGATGACATTGTTGAGTACATTTTTATGCTTCCTTTTTTACTCTATAAACTACACTTTTGCCTCCAGAACCATCCATTTTGCCTCCATTTCATTCCATATTTTCCATAAAACAACTTATGCAAGGTACATTTATCATTCTTTAGCTTAAAAATTGAGTTTTCTAATTTTTGGCATTAAAATTGAAAATTTATCAGAAATTACAGGATTTGACTAAATCCCGTAATTGCTCCTAGGTTCGTGTACTTGCAGGACAGCTGGGCAAAATTTGAGACTTGGGTCGTGATCCTTGATGTACAAGGATGGATGATGAGCTATCATCTTCGAGATCTGAGCCTTCCAGGTGTCTGGTCAACGCTGGTCAAACAGGGTCACTTCAGCAGAAAATACCCTGTTTTAGCCTAAAATCATGGACAGTTTTAGATTTTCTTGGGATTTGTTCATATTTTATGGATCTGAAGGGGGTATTCGACCTTCCTAGCATATATTATGGATCTCATCATGATCTTTAGGATATTTATTAGCATTATTAGTTTCAAAACTCTTGTATAAATACTCTAAGGCATAAACTAGTATGACAACCTTTTTTATGTGACTGAAGAAACTTTGGAATTTGCAATCTTGAGATCAGTTATGTGTTTTGTTCTTGATAATGCCTATGATATGATGATGTGAATTCTGTTGGAAGCTCCTTCTTAGCTGAGACAACTCAAGTGTACAAGTGAAGCATTGGAGGGCCCCCTTTGCCAAACTAGTACACTATTCCTTTATGTTCTTTTCAAGTAATCTTTGATACATGTTTTAGATCAGATCTTTTTGTAGATGAGTTTATTCTTTTCTGTAGTTATATGAATTCCATAGTTAAATAAAATGCTTAATGTTTCTAAACCTTACTCATGTTGTGAATGATTTCTTGAATAAGAATTCAATGTGTGGTTTGCTTTCAAGCATTAGGATAATCATGAATGCTTTTTGAGTTATTTACACTTTCAATACTTTTGATTTAATAAGAATTGATGATAATTGCTAATGAATGAAAGAAGACAATGAATGCATCTCTTGAATAAGAGTTTTGTCTTTCTAGCATTGATAAGCCTTAGAACTAGTTTGAATATATATTGAATGCTTACTGTTGATACTCTTTAGGAAAACAATTGCTGATTACTCTCATGAGATCTATGAATAGGACTTCTGAACATAAGCTTAGCATCTCTTCCATATTCAACTCTTAGAATAGGTTTTGGTTTATTCCCATTAAAGAATAAAAGTTATCTCTAAATCCATACATTTTGGATGTTCCTCTAAGTCTTACAAACACCGGATTGACAATCATTTGCACTCTAATTTACATCAGTATGTTGGAGCCTAACATTTTGGTGCCATTGTCGGGGAGGCACATTTAGAGATAAGATATATATATATATATATATATATATATATAT
>ML790861.1:159067-190350 GCA_009831015.1 Picea engelmannii | reverse complement strand
CATTCAGTGGGGGATTTCAGATCTACAGAGATTGAGAGGGATCTTGGCGATTCGGTCACCTGGGTTGTTCTTACCATCACCCTATCTATTAGTTGGCATATTTATTAGGGCGATTGGACACTTTTGGAAGTAGGGCCGAGTTATTGAGGGTTTCAGCCTTCTATTGGAGTGTGGCATTCTTCAGCTGGAGAGTTTGGCATTCAGATCTGCTTGTATTGATCTTCATTTCTCATTCAGCCTTTGGGGGCATCTTTTGTATTAGCGAGGGCATTTTGTAGCAGCTCTTATCTATTGTCTATCTTCTTGGCCATCTGTTGAGCATTCCAGATCGGCATCTTCATTGTAGCAGGTTTCTCTATTTTATGAATAAAGAAGAATTGAGATGTTTTGGCTTGTCTATCTTATTGCATATGGTTGAGGTATGTCCATGGTTATCTCTTTCTGTTATTTGCTGCATACACACATATAAACACATCTAAAAGGTAGTTCAACAAAGTGTTTGACGAAATACCACAACCAGGGTAAAGTTTTTAAAAAGACACCAAAACAGTGATGATCCTTGCATAATGGCTTGGGATCATTACACCCTACATATCCAAAGTACCCTACAAACATTTCCCAATTACTACCTGGATTCAATCCACCACAGATGCAATATTTACTCCCACCTCCTATACAACAACAATTTACAACCCCCTTGAACCCTAATTAGCAGTAGCAAGTATCTATAAATGTCAATCAACAACCACAAAACCAAGCTTCCCACAATCCTCCGAGACCAACAACAATCCCTGTCGAGCCAGTCCCTAACCCCAATAATCGACCCACCCACCTTGTGCAGAATACATAAGTTCAAACCTTTCCCAGCTATGAAATTCAACTACGATTGGGGAAAGTTGTAAACCAATCAGATCTTGTAGTAATAATTCAGGAAGAAAATGATAATCATTCTGAGGAATAAAACACTCAAACCACCCCTACAGAAGAAGAGACCTCTCCTCCTATTCCAATCACTTCTCAGTCTGTACAAGTACCCCAACAAATTAATCTCCCACCTTACCCTGAAAGACTATTAGTGAAGAAACCCGACCCACCCTTGCACAAAGATATAGAAGATGAATTACGAAATGTGTGCATAAAAATACCTCTGCTACAAGCCATTAACGATGTCCCTATATACGCAAAAATCATAAGGGATATTTGCATTAAGAAACCAGGAAGGAAGAAGAAGGAACCTACCCTTGTTCAGGTGGTGGGACAATTATATGAATTTATTTCTGAAATCCCATACAAATATAATGACCCTGGAAACCCAGTCGTCACTGTTGAAATTAATGGTATTTCTCTACCAAACACACTCATTGATTTATGTGCAACTATTAATGTAATTCCTTTTGACACTATGAAAAAGCTCCAAATCAATCAGTTAAGACCAACCCAAACCTTGATTGAGTTGGCAGATAAGTCAGTCATTAGCCCTGCAGGAAGTCTAGATGAGGTCACAGTAACTCTAGCTTCTTGGGAATATCCAATAGACTTTTTAGTCATATATTCTAAATCATCCTCCAAACCAGGACACCCTATGGTTCTTGGCCACCCTTGGCTGGCCACAACAGATGATTTTATCAGCTGTCGGTTTGGTGAGATGACTATATCCAATGGCACACATAGCCAAAACTTGTTCTCTTCCTTCCTGCCCAACTGGTACAGGAAATACCTATTTGGTTAGAAAATAGTTATGGAGAGGAAGATTGCATCAGACCTCTGCTAACACTTGAACAAATAAGAGGAATATAAGAACAATTAGATGAACAAGTCTTAAGCTTATTTTTGGCTGACACAAATTGCATTGAATACCCAAGGTCTTTTGCAAAATTGTCACATATTTTTAGTTCCAAATTTCAATAAACTTGGCACCTTGATATCACTCAATTATATTCTTTATCACCAGCCTCCTCAGACAAGGAATAAACTACTGAACTTGTTGAGATCATCCCAGGAAAACCTTTATATATCAACTCTAATTTGGAACCAGAACAAAAGATGCAAGTGATTGAAATGCTCCAAAGACAATTTGATGCCTTTGCATGGGATTATGCAGACATGAACGACATTCACCCTGACACATGCACACATCATATCTACACTAATGACCAAATCAGACCAGTTAGACAACCTCAACAAAAGATGAATCCAGCCCTTAAAGATATTGTAAAAGAGGAATTGCAAAAACTCCTTCGAGCCAATCTCATATACCCCATTTCAAATAGTCAATGGGTATCTCCACTTGTCATAGTTCCCAAGAAAAATGGCAAGTGAAGGATATGTGTAGACTTCTGGGAGTTGAACAAAGCCACCCATAGGGATTATTTCCCCTTACCATTTATTGATCAGGTGTTGGATACCTTGTGTAGAAAGAAGTATATTTCATTCTTGGATGGGTTTAGTGGTTACAACCAGATAAAAATAGCACCTGAAGACCAGGAGAAGACCACTTTCACCTGCCATTGGGGTACCTATGCTTATAGGGTGCTCCCTTTTGGACTTTGCAATGCCCCAACCACTTTTCAAAGAGCCGTCCTAGCCATTTTCTCTGACTTGACCAATGATTGTGTGGAAGTCTACATGGATGAATTTACAGTCCATAGACAAGACTTCCAGGAAGCATTGGCTAGTTTAGAAAAAGTCTTTATTAGGTGTAAGGAAACTAATCTTTCCTTAAGTAATGAAAAATAAAAAATGATGCTTACTGAAGGTATTGTTTTGGGACATCATATTTCTAGTTTTGGCATAAGAGTTGACTCAACAAAGATTTATATCATCACACAAATCAAAATACCTTCCTCACAAAAGGAAGTCTGCATCTTTTTAGGACATGTTGGCTACTATAGAAGATTCATTCCGAATTTCACAAGCCTAGCTACCCCTTTATTCAAATTATTATCTAAAGAAGCCAAATTTAAGTGGGATGATGAATGTCAAATATCTTTTGAAATTCCAAAACAAAAATTGTCAACTAACCCTGTATTAAGAGGACCAAATTGGTCCCTTCCTTTTCATATCTGTACCGATGCCTCAGACACAACCCTTGGGGCATTCCTTGGACAAAGAGAAAATCAAATGCCCTATGCTATTTACTTTGTCAGTAAAAATCTGTCTCCAGCCAAAGTTAATTATACGGTCACAGAAAAAGAATTGCTAGCTGTAGTCCATGCTATCAATAAATTTAGGCACTATATTACATGATATCAATTTTTTGAACACACTGATCATTCAACCATCAAATTCTTAATGAACAAACCTGTAACAAAACCTAGAGTTACACAATGGCTCTTATTATTACAAGAGTTTAATATCAACATTATTGATAGACCTGGTAAAGATAATCTTGTGGCTGATTTCTTATCTAGAATGATTCATCTGGGAGATATGCACCAGTAGAAGATACCTTTCCTGATGAAAATTTATTTGCTATTTCTACATTCACTCCTTTGTATGTAGATGTCGCTAACTATATTGTGATAGGGAAGATGCCTCAGAAATTGTCTCCTAGAGAAAAACAGAAAGTAATTCAACTAAGTGCAAACTACATGTGGCATGATGTCTGCCTCTACAAAACAGGACCAGATTTGGTGATCAAAAGATGTGTAAGGGAAGATAAAATTCATGATATTTTACAAGCCTGCATGATGGTCCTTGTGGAGGACACTTCACAGACAAAAGGACCTCTTACAAAGTTATGCAATCAGGTTACTACTGGCCCCATATTTTCAGAGATGCTAAAACCTATGTATCCAATTGTGATGAATGCCAACGAATGGGTAAGCCTACTGCATGAGACAAAATGCCACTTCAAGACCAAGTAGTTATTGAGCCTTTTGAGAAATGGGCATTAGATTTTGTAGGGCCTATTAACCCTGCATCTAAAAATAAAAAGTATATACATGTATTCACTGACTATGTGACTAAATGGGTTGAAGCAAAATCTTTACCAGCTGCAAGTGAACAATCAGTGGTAGACTTTCTTTTTAATGATATTTTTACTAGATTTGGTGTACCTCGAGAAATTGTGACTGATCAGGGAACTCAATTTACCTCTCATCTGGTCAAAGATATTACATAATAGTACCAAATCAAACACAGGAAATCTACACCCTACCATCCACAGGCAAATGGACAAGTAGAATCTACCAACAAAGTTATTGAGCCCATTCTTACCAAAATAGTACAGATACACCATAAGGATTGGGCTGACAGATTATTAGAGGCCTTATGGGCTTATAGAATCACCTGGAGGAATACAATAGGACATACACCCTATGAGTTGGTATACAGGAAGCAGGTGCTTCTCCCAATAGAATCCCAGATCAAAACCTTCAGGACTGCAGTACAAGTTGGCATGAACTTGGATGAAGCCCAACAACAAATACTCTTACAAATTAATGAGATGGATGAAATAAGGCAGGAAGCACTTCAAAGAACCACCCTCATTCAAGAACAGAGAACAAAATGGCACGACAAGTATCTCAAAAAGAAAAAAATTTGACAAGGAGATTGGGCCTTATTATATGACAACAGATTCAAGAACTTCAAAGGTAAGTTAACTACTCGTTGGATGGGACCTTATGAAATTGATACTATCTATGATAATGGTTCAATCAAGATAAAGACAATTGATGAACGACAGACACCACTACTTGTGAATGGTCATCGGTTGTGAGTTTACAACAAACCGTTGTCAAAAGAAGAATTCCTGACTCGTACACTATAGAATTCAGATATGCAGATGATCAGTAAGGAAGGAGATCCTCCTACTGATCCACATTGATTGATTGGTTTATTTGGAACTTTTGTACATAGGTGTGGATCGAATTTTGTTAATAAGTTGAAGGTAACAAGAGACTCTTACCTCCTTTTGTTTTACTTTTGCAAATTTTCTTTTTCTTTTGTAAGCAATTTTTTATAATTTATTTGATCCTTCATGAACTTGCTCAACATTAGTAGTAGGAATCAACAATGTTCTGTTCTGCTTTGGTACTAGAAATCCTATTTTGGTCCGGTACCAGTCCGGTACCAGAGTCTGTCCTTCTTTAGTACTATCAAGACACATTACCTAATTGACAAAGCATCTCAGGCATATTTCAAAATCTTATGTCAATTAATCTGAAGTACGAAGCCATGCAACAACCACTTAAGATGGAACCACGAAGCCGAATGCAGTATCAAATGGCAACCCTTGTGAAGAAATAATTTCTTTTGGTTCTGTTTCTTATAAGCAAGATAAAAGAAAAAGGGACACAATCTGTACCTATGATTGCTCAAAGAACCATAATCCACTTTAAAGACTAAAAGTTTCATTTATCTAGTCTTTCAGCATGATTTAAAGAAAAAAATATATTAGCCTACAAGTAACCATCTCACCCTAACCTGACTTCAATAGTATTCATTGGATTATATTATTAAAGAGTAACACATGAGTACATGAACACTCTCTAGCATGGGCACACTAGGAAATTTTTTATGGAAGAGGATGTACCAGTACCCTAAGGAAACTTTAGGTCATTCTCTTATGGACAAATTCAGACAAAATTATACATCTGGATCACTCTAAAGAAATAATATGTATCAAAAAGTTTATTTTTCCTTCAGACAAATCTTTAAAAGACATTCAAAGAAGAGTACATGCCTTCCAACCCAATACCATCCCAACCTATAAAAAGGTTTTCAGATGAGCCTCCCCTGTCACCGTGCAAAGCACTCTTTAATAAAAACCAAAATAGGTGACTATGGACAAGAAACCTCTGATGGAAAAAGGGTTTAAGAGACTAACCCGTCGGGATACTGAACAGGTCTGCTGGCAGCGGGTACCAGTCTGTGGTATGACTAGGCAAACCCATTAGGGTACTAAACAGGCCTGTTGGCAATGGGGCATTCTGCCTGGGGAAGGCATCTCTCACTAATTATCACAACTACCCCATCGGAGTACTGAACAGGCTTGCTGGCAGTGGGTTCTGGTTGAGAAATGTCTCATCTATACTTGTCTGATTGAAAAATTCACTTTTGTCATCTAAAACGAAAAGAGCAAAGGTCACTTGGCTTTCATGAGATACAAACTCCAGATTAATAAACAACATAATTACTTCAAGCAAATTTCCATTTGAGAATCACCCTAAGTCAACTTATCAGTCTGACATCTAAAGCCTACATTACCTAAGAAGGAAACTTCTTAAGAGTGGAGCCCTAACTAGGGAGTCTAATCTACTCATATTGTGAAATTTATCTATAACATCCAATGATAGTAAATCTCTGAAGCAAGTTAGCTGGGATCTGTTCTTTTGGAATATATATATATATATATATATATATATATATATTCCCCTGTTTCACTGCTGAATGCTACCTTTGTCAATAATCCATTAAAAGAAGGGCAATTTCATTTTTTTGGCATGAGATCATATGATAGGTGATAAACTGTACTTCTAAAAATTGATTGGTTTATTTTTTTCTTATCATCTTTTCTCCATTATGATATAAAATGTTGAATCTTCTTGCATACAGATATACAACATCCTTGGCATGGGGGAAGGTCAAAGAGCCCCTTCAGAACTCTTTTTTTCAAACTTACATGATCGCCCTGCAGAACCAAATACAAAAGAAGATAAGCACAGAATAAAAGAAGTACAAGATATTCCTGTACCAAGTTTTCAAGAAACTTCAGTCTAAAAGGATGAATTATGACAATCTACAAGCAGTCGCACATGCTATGGGTATTGATCATACAAAGGTAAAAGCAAAGGTAACATGGTATTTATTTTCCTATGCTCATAAAACTACAATAGGTATGAAAATATATACTAGACCTTAGGGCCTTAGTATTAAAACCATATCCCTCATACCCATATGCCTAAATATAATTGATCCTCTCATAGCACTCAAACATGGTTAAGGGAAAAATTACATCAAAGTATGAAGCATGTCTAGTAATGATAAGCCATGAGTGTATTTCGTCCTTCAACAATTCACGAACTTATCTTGTATCATGAACCACGATCCAACATCAAAATTCACCACTCGGAAGTCCAATCACCTATCCCAAAATGATGCTTTGATACCCAACGTCTTGTCCTCATCATTATAGTAACGGGTAGAAATGAAAAGGCTTATCTGGGTGGTGCAACCATCCAGATAAGCCTCACCTGGTCATAAATTTTCCTTGCGGCATCCTTACTTAAACTTACCATCCGCATTATCAACGCCATCACCATATTTCCCTTGTCGCTAGCTCTCTCCAGTCCCGAGCCTACTCCTCTCTGATACCAAACCCTTACCCTCATCAAATTAACTAAACCCTTGTGCTACAGCCCGATCCTTTTCTCACAACTTATAATGATGGTTGTTAGTATACATGAACCGGTCTTCCAAATTTATAGAGAAACCGAAGAGTTCCAATTATGTCAAGAAAAATATGCTAGATCAGGATGGATGCCATTTTTAGAAAAATTCACAGGCTGGCATGAGAAGATATCTCACGAATTTATTCAGGGTTATGATGGAGAGATTGTGCATATGGGCAATCTACAACTGACAATTAATGAAGCAACCTTAAGGGAGGTCACGGGATTACCTAACAAAGGAGCCAAATACTTCAAAGGTGTAGGAATCAACAAGGTTATGTGCCAACGATTCTTGAAATAAGACCATCAACACCCTGACTGGAAAAAGGGGATCCCGAGGAACTACATCAAGGAAGAGTATCATCCAATGATTACTAGTCTTCAACAATTCATCACCTGTGAGGGCAGGTATGCAATGACTTTCATATATAATCTTAGGCTTCTATTACATTTTGAAGGAGGCCCTAAAATTGATTTCCCATATTTTCTATGGATGAGTTTGAACAAAATGGTAAGAGGTGTTAAATCCCTATATAAAACGCAGAAGACCAGCATTTACCATCAAGGTCTCATTAAAATGTTGGTTTTACATGAACTTAGGAAATAAAGGATTAGTTGGAAAACCCTTATCACTCAACACCTTCCCACATAAAACAACCCTGTGGAGGAAGCCCAACATGCTCAAAAGAAAAATAAGGAAACTCAAAAGACAAAGGGCAAGAAGGATAAGACAACTCCATCATCATCTAGGGCAGTGAGCCAACGTGAAAAAGGAGGATCCTCTTCCACAGTCAATAAGATTTCCGAATCAAAGGGTAAAAACAAATTAGTAGAGAAGACTTCAATAGTGGCAGTTGAGGAAAAGCATCATCAAACAAAAATGATGAAGAAAAGGAAGTGTAGCTCATAAACTAAAGGTAAACAGTCTATGGCACAATCCTCTGTCACCATTTCACAATTAGAAAAGAAGAAAAGGAATCTTGTGAGCACCCCTGATCCGGTACCTCCTTGTAAAAGAACCACGAGGAGCATGGAAAAGAAGGGAAAAAAAATCGTGAGTCCTCATACACAGGAAGACCCAATCGATCTTACCTCCAAAATGCATTTCAGTTTGCCACTTTTATTTGTTTCCAGCCTGCATAATCTAGCTTAGTTCTATACTCGTGACATTAGAAATTACCTTTCTTACTGGTGTCTTGTAACTTTGTTGATTGCGAATTCTGGATTGATAATTAATGAGTGAATTATACTAAACATATAAGCAGCACAACAATTGCATTTATTTTTCCTTTTAGCGAATTTGTCTTGATGAGCCCAACATTTTATGAACAGAGAATTCTAAATTTTCCCAGCCTTATGCTCATTGTACTTTTGATTTGATTTCCAATGACAAACCCAAACTCTGAATGCAAATGACTTCTCTGTTTTTTTTTTATTGTTTTTAATACAAAGAAAAATTGTTTTTTTATCTTCTGTTTCTTTATCCTTTAAGTTATTATTCTGTGCCTGAGCAGTCGGCCAGGAGCTGAATCGACTGTCTTTCACTCCAGTGTTAAAGATTTAGATTCAAATTCCCTGCTTCCCTGTGCATGGATAATAAGTGTAGGATCATTTCTCTACAGAACAAAGAATTCTCTCTTGGGTGTTTATTCCCTCCTTAGCCTCTGCGATTAATGTGATTTATTCTCTGCAACTCCTGCTTCCACACAATGATTGCGGATGTCTCTCCAGTTCACCAACGTTTATCTCCTCTGTGACCAAAAACTGTGTTTTTATTGCTGTGTTTTTCCTTATTATGCATTTTTTTCTTTTCTGCTGTGTTTTTATTACTGTGTGAAACTGCATTTTTTTATTTTCTGTAAGGGGAGTTTGTGAGTGTATTGTGTTTCCCTTATGTGAATGTATTTACTGTTGAAATGTTTGATAACCGATTAAATCATCCCATATGTTACCTGTTTTGGCGAAAATTTTGTAAATTGTGAATGGCCTGAGGTGGACTATGTGGCATTTCAATCCCTACGACTATTTTGAACAATGTTTAATTACCTCTACTCGATTTTTGTATTGCATTTCAATTTATATTATATTTTATAATTTGTTGCTGCAAAATATAGAAATTGAGTGTAATATCACTATATTGTTGTTTTATGCATTGAAAGGACTTTATATTAGGTTTAATGACTAGGTCATTTTTTTTTCTTAAAAGATCATAAACTAGGATATGATATATATATCTAAAGATTTTCATAAAATTTTCAAATATGAAAAAAAATATATAACACATCCTACTAAAATATTTCAAGGTGATCTATTCATTGGTAGAAAAAAAAATGGAGGACACCATTTTCAAACCTATTTGAATTTTATGCTAAAATATTTCAAGGCAATCTATTCACTGGTAGAAAACAAAACTGAGTACATTATTTTCAAACCTACTTGAATTTTATACTAAAAAGTCATAGCGCGGTGATTAATCTGCGTTGCAACAAAATATGAGCATTTCATAAGTGGAATGGCATGTTCAATATAATTATATCTTACAGAAATAATTAATAATTATAATTATATCTTTATGAGAATTTTGATAAAGATGAGCATTTTGTATGTTCGATATAATTATAATTACGGGACTTTACGTCTCTTGGTTAATCATTCATGTTTGGATCAGGCAATAAAATGTTTCCAAATAGCACAGTCATAGAAGGTTAGGATATCATGATTATAGCACCGCAAATTTCTTCATTTCTTCAACAGGGGAAATTAAAAATGTATAAAAAACCTATGGCAACAAAACGCATGAGATCTTTGGTACCTACTTATTCCCCTGGACCCTTTCATCCAAATTGCAATCGACGGACTCCCTTGACAACCATTCAATTGAAAATTCTAGATTCATAACTTTTACCTTGATATTTGCTACTCGTATTGATTTAGAGAAATTCTCAGACACTGCAGTTACAGAAATACCTGTAATACAATCTAAACGATGACTACTAACCAACTTTGGTTGTTTGTCACCTTGCTTGTAAGCCTCCTGGTTTGCAGGATCAATGGTGATGTTTATTACACCGAGACTTAACAAATCACATAGAGAATTCTACTGATAAGGGTTAGTGCTGGTAGGTTGTAAACTAGGAATATTTTATGTAATGTCTTGGGCAGTTGAAATTAAGGCAGGGGACCCACTATTGTGGTTAAACCGTTTAGATCAGTTTTTGTTTTATAGTTAAGGTATTATTATGAGCAGTGTAGTATCACTCACTATCTTACTCTTACAACAGTTTATAAATTCTTTAGGTTGCAACTGTCATAATGGTTACTTTTATTAATGTTATCGTATGTGTTATCACATATTACTTTTGTTAATGTGTTAGGCATATTTACTTTTATTAATGTGTCGTCGCAGGGATAGTTCACTCATTTTCACTTAGTCATAATGGTTAATAGCTAATGGTTTATGGTTTATTTGTGTAATAGTTTAATGGCTTGCACAAGATTAATGGTTGAGGGTTTAATAGTTTTATGAGCTAAATTGATTAATAGTTTACCAGTTAATTGGTTACTATGTGCCTTGTGCACTAAGTTGATTTGCAAATGGTGGTTGGTCATAGTTGTTACACCACTTATGATTGCCTTGTAGGAAAACAAGAAATCCTTCGGTTAGTTACCCAATTTAAATTTGAATGATGTCACCTTGCGTCTTGTTGACTGGTTGATTGGGTGCTTGGGTATAGTCTTTGTGTTTTTATTGACAGTTAATTCAGTATCCTAGCGCGTGGGTTTTTGCAGGGTTAAATGTCTAGATATGTTATATTGCACCATGGTTACTGTCACGCCTTTTGCGATTTGACAACATGATTCCTGATGAGGGGATCATTGTGCACCCTGATTGATAAATGTGAATGATAACCTGGCCAAAGTCTTTTGCTTCCCGATGTGGGTGTATTTTTTGTTGTAATTGATGTTGGTACTTGTGTCCTAGAGGTCCTAACCTTGCAGGGTAGGACGGGCAGGTAGTCATTTTTATTTTTCGTCTATTGATTGTCGCATGTTTCATCCAGTTGCATGATGTGCTAGTATGTTGGGTCGTTTTGGTATGTTTCTTGAATGGCATGCGTTGTGTTCGTCGTCAAGTTGGGTTTATTAATTGTTGTCATTGTTACTTTCCTTCTTAAAAAAAAAAAATTGCACATGCTTTGCATCGCATGTAGTCGTAACGAATGTGGTCCTTACATAATGGAAGGGATCCTCTCCTATTCACTTTACTCTTCAAGAGGAATCCTCCTATTGAGCTACCACTCCAAATACAATACTGCTCAACTTGACTCACTACATTGCTTGAACCCCTTTATATAGTGCTACCACCCACCTATGAACATTCTAGAGGAGGAACCTTCTAAGAATTCCTCTTATATTTATTATATCTAACTACCATAGTGGGTCTTATTTAATACTATAGTGGACCTAGTTCACCTTACATTGGATGACCCCCCACTACCTCTCTAACTACCTAACATGGTAGGTACATGTATGCACGATGGGTGGAGGTGCACACCTCAGGTGGAGGAATGAATGATGGATGGAGGTGCACACATCATGTGGAGGAATGAATGGTGGGTGGAAGTGCATGTGGAAGTCAAAGGTGTGCACAATGTGATAAGGTGCGCACTCCATGTTGAACTATGTGTGCACAAGCTACACAAGGTGTTGAAGTGTGCATATTGGTACTTTGTGCATGCAACATAATTATATGCACTAAATGTTGTAGAAGTTTTAAGAGAACTTCCTCCTTGACCTCATGGGGGGAATTGCATGTCCTAGTGCTTCATTGTCACCCACAACTAAAGAGTGTTGATATGTTTTATATGAAGGATCTTGGCACAGTGGATGGGAATTTCTCATCACACATGAAGCTATATGATAGGATCATGTAGTTGTGATTAAATCACTAAGTCTCTAACTACCACCACCCAAGAATCATTATTAATTTCCTCCTTAGTTGTGGCATGTTACCACCCCATGCCTAGGGGTAATTGGAGGAGAGCATGTCGCAAGGCCCACAATGGAGAACATGATCTACACTGTGATGATGATGATCAACATGTCCACATATGGCATCCCAGTAGGCCCGCACGTTTTCCTACCAACACAAATCAACCTAGGCTCATCACATTCAGGAAACCCAAAGTATGGGAGACGATAATCGATTGTCACCATGACATATGTTAATCCTTATTTCATGCAAAGTGTTGTACTTAATTTATTGGGCATGTGGGTGAATATCCTTTGTTAAAGTCATATAATGGATCATTGGTTTCAAAAATTGTGTCAGTTACCTTGTTACACTTTGGTGGTCAGCTTGTGTTCCCTAGTCTCATGTTTTCAACTCCCAGGGAAAAGGGGTAATACTAGGGGGGGATCCCAATGGTAATGTTCCTTTCTTGACCATGCTTAATAATTTCCATCTTAAATCCTTTAACATGTCCTAAACTTTGTCCATGGCCCACTCTCATGAGAAGAATGAGATAAAGGCCCAAAGATTGTTTCATGCATGATATAAAAGAATAAGAAAACGATGCTAAAAAGAAAGTGAACATAAAAAACAAATACCACCAAAATCAAGTCCAACTTCAGCTCTACTCATTCAGTGCTTTCCCTGGTCCCAAAAAGGTAATGCTAAAGCTTTGAAACCTATACAGGGGACCTTCAAATTTGAAAATTATAAATGAAAGCAGGGATTGGAAAGGTGGCTAATAAATGGGTTTGGAAAAAGGTGGCATGCAAATATTGGGTAAATCAAGAGAAAGCACACCCTCAATGAAGGCATTCATAGAGATGGACTAATAACAACGTAAGTCATGAAGTAATCCCTAAACTGTATCATTTTCACACTTACTCTTGGTGGGTTTTTATTTTCCCTTGTAACTCTCAGGACCTATCCCTCTACCTGGGTCATTTTATTTCCTATCTAGGTGGCACACCTGAAAGGGTTGGATGAAGACCCTCCCATACGTAAACTTTAATATAGCTCACATGGGGTCCTATAGGATGTGATGATTGAAGGGGATACTGGGGTGAATTATTTTACATGGATTGTGTCTTAAATTACAACTTGCTTCAGATGTTTTGAGGACTAAATTTTCTTATTAACTTTGGTTAACCTTATCTTATACTTTGACTTGTTTTGGATGGCCTTGACATGGTTCTTGAAGGATGTCCTAGTCTTACACCTAGCACGTTGTGCCTTTATTACATAACTTTGGCACGTGTGATGGAGAGTCATGGGTCATCCATTGACTCACCACCCTTCAAAAGTGGCTCTCATATTCTCATAACATTTTATGATGAAAATATGGGTTTGGTTCAATCATTAGTAGTCATTATGCAACTCATATGGGCTATAAGTCCATGGGATAGGAAGAGCACCCCGGAGACATCGTGCACAAAGGATGGATGAAGTTGCCTTTGGAGGCACCTTGGAATCACCCAGGGACAATTTAGCACTCCTCTTTCACTTGGACATGGCCTTTGGAGGCCTGTGACGTCACCCTCTAGCCTTGATGTCACCTTTTGGAGCTAGGGTTTGATGGATTTTATGGTTTTGAAGGTGATTTGACATGATGAGACACCTTGCTTCACACTTTTTCAAATTGGAACATGCCATGTGGCCTTTGGAGGAATACTATCTCGCTCCTTGAGGCTTGACATCACACATTGGATCATTATGTCACCCTTCTAGGGCATGATGTAACCATTTCAGGGTTTTATGATGTATTTTTTGTATTTTGGCATTATGATAGAGGAAAATTAAGGGGTCATTCCTCTTTCTATTTTGTAGTTGACAAATTATGTGGAAAAATTGTATTAGGGTGGCCTCATATAAAAAGGCCACCCTCACATTTCATTTTTTATCATGACAAATCTAACTTGAGGGACACTACTTCTGAAATTTTCTCCCTATTATGGCTACTAGCTCTTCTCTACTTATGTTCTATGCTTGAAGGATCAAATTGTGGATGCTTTGCTAATTTTTGAAGAGGAATTTATGTAATTAGGATTTTGTCTCATGGTATCTTGGCTAAAGTAAGTGATTGTTTTGAAACTTGTCTTTATGTTATTATGTTTCACAGTGAATCTTGCTACTTTATGCTAGACGTMTTTCTTGGTAAAGCCCTAAGAYAGGAGMATAAGTGTTTCTCCTCTCACAAGKTTATTCTTGTTCAAAATTYGTGAAAGAYTCTTKCKAGTGTTAGTATCCTAAATCCCTAAAGTGTTAGCAATTTAGGATTTTATCCCCAGACATTTGGATTTTGACCTATTTGAARCATTAAGAAGGGAGAAAAGATTGCTAGAGAACAAATGTGCTTGCACTCTAGAAATCCTTCCCTTTAAGTTTTAAACCCTAAGGCCCTAATGTGATAGCATCTTAGAGTGACTCCATATCCCTAAGGCACTAGTTTTATATCTCTTTGTTGTGGTGAAATTGATCAACAAACACCCTCTTTCAACTCTCTTAAGCTCTCTACTAGAGTCTACTAACACTAATACTTGAAAACTTGCTAATAAAATTGTTGTCACCTCATGCGATAACATCTTGTTGTCTTTTCCAGGGAGGATTGAGTCATTCTCCTCAACAACATTTATTTGGTAAACTTTTCCTGAAGCCCTTATCTCCCAAGTTTACCTGGTGACTCCACTGAGGGTAGTTCCCTCACCTTCCTTTGATGATCCTAGAGGGATCCTTTGGTAACTCCATTGATACATTTCCAGGTATCATCCTACTCTCAAAATTGTGATTTTATGTATTCTGAAGTGATGGAATCATGGAACCTTGGGAGAAAATTTATCCTTCTATTGGTATT
This sequence comes from Picea engelmannii, assembly GCA_009831015.1. Lineage (NCBI taxonomy): Eukaryota > Viridiplantae > Streptophyta > Pinopsida > Pinales > Pinaceae > Picea > Picea engelmannii. The sequence continues at coordinate 175,094 of ML790861.1, read as the reverse complement.
AATTTTTTTTTGGGATACCCACATTATTTTGACATAAGATTGTCGAAGAACTCTCCAAGATTCAAAGGCTTTCCCATTACTCACGTTGTAGAGTTCTTTAAGTACATACATGAGATCAGATTAGGAGATGAGGATGTACTAGTAAAATTGTTTATAATTTCCTTGCCATTGCTTATACAAGAATGGATCAAGAGATTTTGCAAACCAAAAAGTACATCCTCTTTCATAGATCTCATTAGTAGGTTTCTTGAGATTTCGAAACCACAATGCTAGACATATAAAAACACTCTTCAAGAGCTCATCACTGCCTCTAAAAGGGAATTATTTTTATCAAACCTTTTTATATGAGACCTTAGAAAAGGGAACCTTGACCAAGAGGAAGAATCTATTGAAAGTGAAGAGTTTACTAACAAACAACTTATTTATCTTGACCATACCTTAAATAAGAGCCTTGAATATCACACATCTCCAAGGAAGGAAATTGAGGAAGAAGTTTATGAAGACGGTTACTGACCCTTTGAATAGGATCAAGAATTACCTCATGAGTCCACCAAAGACAACAAATACTTGCTTGAAGAATGAGAGCCTAAAGAGGTGAATCGTGAGGAATATTTCCAAGAAGAACATGAGTTTCCTTGTGAATATGATAAAGAATAATGCTTTGATGAAACACACCATGTTGAAGGCGCAATCCACGAAGAGGCTCCTCATGAAGACAAAGTGTTGGTATGTGCTCCTCCACTTGATGAATTCATCCAAGCCTCCATTCCTCCTGCACAAAAAGAAAAAAACGTGGTAAGTTACACTCCCTCCCAAGTTTTCAATGATGCATGGGAAAGTAAATATGTACTAGAGGAATACTTGGATGCATTAGACCCTTCATTTTATGATGAAATTGATTATGTGGTTAACAATATTGATGAGTTTATACATGTTGGGAGGCATAAGTGGGATGTGATTTGTCTTGGTGAAGATCCCATTTACGACATTGAAATACATTTTCAATTGTTTCCTTTACAACAACAACATGTTATTATTACTGATTCAAAAGCTTGGAAATGTGAAGATGAAATGATTACATATTTGTTCCAACCAACCAAGGATGATTTATCGCAGAAATATCATGATGATGTCATATCATACCCTAGGGGGTTTGATACTTATTCCTTTGAGATCTTGGATTCATTCTACAAAGAAAATTTTCAACCATCATTGTGCTTTAATTTTGATGAGGGAAAGGACATGGTTTTCCCAAAGAAAGAATTTTGTGATGAGAGTTTCCAACCTCTTTTTCTTTCACCTTGCTATTCCACTATAGATACGGTTGGGAATTTTTCTCATGAAAGTCACTTTCCTGTGGGACAGAGGGTTGTTTTCAACCTATGGTTTTTCATGAGGGTTTTTGGTTTCACATGCATGACCAACAAGCCTTGGGTTGGGAGAAAATGTTTTTCCCTAGGCTTGGTTTCATTCCCTACTTAGCTCTTTCTTCTTCCATGGGCAACCTTAGAGTTTTTCTTAGGCTCCTTTGCATTCCTTCTCAGGCTTCGATTGTTGGCTTGGTGGTTGAGGACGAGGATTTACCGTAATATGATTCTTTTGGCCTTGTCTTGGGATGGATAGGGTAGTGTTGTAGTGATTCCTCCTTGCATCATTTTATCCCTCTCTCCTACCTCTATGAGTTGGAATTTATTATTAGTTGTGGTATTATATATCCCCCAACTCATGATTCTTTTTTTATTGACTTATCGTTATTTTGGTTTATGATGAAGCATAGGGGTAGATGTTTTGATACAATGTTGGGATGGTTTTAATGTTTATATGATTATACCTAAAATTTCACCTAACATAGATTAGGGTAGGTAGGATAGGTATCTGCATCGTGTATTTCATTTGTACATATGTTGCATCATGCATATCATGCTAGTGTATTTTCATATTCTTGCATATAGATGATGCTTTCTCATTTTCATACAATGAATACATGTTACGTAATTGCATTTTGAATTTTTCTTTGTCATTTCATAGTTAAGGAATTTTTTTCTTTTCAACAAGGTTTTGGATTATCACTAACAGCTTGTGGATAACATCCACTTGAAGATGCTTCTAAAGTGATTTGTTGGTTGAGTGGGCATAGGATTGGAGGCCTTGGAAAACCAAAAATGTTGAGGTTCTCATGCGCTCTACGATGAGCATTTGTCCCCATGTTGGAGCCATATGTTACCCTCCCATGCCTAGGGATAACTGGAGGAGATCATGTGTTGAGGCTCGCAATGGAGAACATGATCTACATCATGATGATGATGATTAGCATGTCCACATATGGCATCCAAAAATCCCCTCTAGTTTTTCTCCTAGCACAGATCAACCAAGGCTCATTTCAAGCAACCCAGAGTATAGGAGATGGTAAGCCATTGTCACCATGAGGTATGTTGGTCCTTCTTTGATGCAAAGTGATGTACTTAATTTATTGGGCATGTGGGTGAATATCCTTGGTTGAAGTCGGATAATGGATCATTGATTTGGGAAATTGTTTCGTTACCATGTTTCACCTCGGTGGTCAACTTTTGTGCCCTAGTCTCCTGTTGTCACCGCCCAAGGAAAAGGGGTAATATTGGGGGGGGGCTCCCAAGGGTAACATTCTGCTCCCGACCATGCTTGAAACTTTATATCTTAAATCCTTTCACATGTCCTAAAATTAGGCTATGGAACACTCTCATGAGAAGAAAGGGCTAAAGGAACAAAGGTGGTTTCACAGTTACTATAAAAGAATAAGAATATGATGCTAAAAGGAAAGTGGAAATGGAAAATAAGGACCATCAAAAGATGGTATAACTTGAGCTCTACTCATTCACTGCATTCCCTGGTCCAAAAAAGTTAATGCTAAATATTATAAACCTATAAAGGGGACCCTCAAATTCGCAAATTATAAATGAAAGCATTGATTGGAAATATGGCTAATAAAGGGGTTTGGAAAAAGGCGGCACACAAATATTGGGTAAATCAAGAGAAAGCACACCCTCCACAAAGGAACTCATAGAGATGGAATCATAACACCATAAGCCATGAAGTAAGCCTTAAACCGTATCATTTTCACACTCACTCTTGTTGGGTTTTTACTTTCCCTTATCACTCTTGGGACCTATCCCTCTACTTGGGTCATTTTATTTCCTGTATAGGTGGCACACCTAATAGGATCGAATGAAGACCCTCCCATACTTAAACTTGGTAACTCACTTGGGGTCCTGATTGGTGTGATGCTTGAAGAGGATATTGGGTGAATCATTTTAGATGGATTATGTCTTAAGTTGCAACTTATTTCTTATGTTTTGAGGATTAACATTTCTTGTGAACTTTGGTTAACCTTGTCTTATACTTTGAATTGTTTTGTATGGCCCTGACATGGTTCTTAAGGGACGTCCTAGGCGTGCACCTAGCACATTGTGCCTTTATTGTAGGACTTTGGCATGTGTGATGGAGAGAAATGGGTCATCCAGTGACTCACCACCTTAAAAAAGTGGCTCTCACATTCTCAAAACCTTGGACAATGGACATATGGGCTTGGTTTGAGTAGTACTAGTCATTATGCCACTCATATGGGCTAGAAGCCCACAAGCTGGGTAGTGAAACCTGGACCCATTGTGCATAGAGGATGGAGGACGTTTCCTTTGGAGGCATGTTGGCATCACCTAGGGATGAGCTAAGAATCCTCTTGCACTTGGAGGTGTCCTTTGGAGACTTATGAAATCACCCTCTAGCCTTGATGTCACCTTTTGGAGCTCTAGAGTTTGATGGATTTTGTGGTTCCAAAGGTAATTTGACATGAGGAGACACCTTGCTTCACAATTCTGCACATTGGAGCATGCGATGTGGCCTTTGGATTCCTAACATCTCACTCCTTAAGGCTTGACGTCACACATTTGAGCATTAAAATACCCTTCTAGGGCATGACATAACCCTTTTAGGGTTACATGATGTACTTTTTGTATTTTGGCATTATGACAGAGGCAAATTGAGGGGTTGACCCTCTTACTATTTTGTAGTTGACAAAATGTGTGGAAAAATTGTATTAGGGTGGCCTCATATAAAAACGACACCCTCACATTTCATTTTTTATCATGACAACTTTCGCTTGAGAGACACTACTTATAAAATTTTCTCCTTATTAGGCATACTAGCTCTTTTTTACTTATGTGTTATGCTTGGAGGATCAAATTGTGGATGTTTTGCTGATTTTTGAAGAGGAATTTCTGCAATTAGGGTTTTGTCTCATGGTATCTTGGCTAAAGTAAGTGAATTTTCTACAATTTGTCTTTAAGTTATTATGTTTCATAGTGAATCTTGCTACTTTATGCTAGACATCTTGCTTGGTAAAACCCTAAGAGATGAGCATAAGTGCTTCCTCCTCTCACAAGGTTATTCTTGTTCAAAATTAGTGAAACATTCATGCTAGTGTTAGTATTCTAAAGCCCTAAAGTGTTAGCACTTTAGGATTTTATTCCTAGACATTTGATTTTTGACCTAGTTGAAGCATTAAAAAGGGAGAAAATATTGCTAGAGCCCAAATGTGCTTGCATTCTAGCAATCCTTCTCTTTAAGGTTAAAACCCTAAGGCTCTAATGTGCTAGCATCTTAGATTTTAAACCCTACCTCTTGGTTTCTAGTAGTTTAATCGTCAAGTATTGTTGCAATTGTTGTTATAAAGACTCCATAGCTCTAATGCACTAGTTTCATAGCTCTCTCGTGTGGTGAAATCGATCAACAAACACTCTCTTTCAACTCTCTTAAGCTCTCTACTAACTCTACTAACACTAACACTTGCAAACTTTTTAATAAACTTGTTGTTGTTAATAAAGTTTGCTACAACCACCTAATAATACTTTATTTTTCTACATACACTCTTGCAAAAGGTGGTCTAACCAACTCAGAATTTATCTCAATCAATTGGATAATGTTCTATCTGATGCATGCTTAATTTTCATGGTTAATTGTTGAAATTCCAAGCTCTTTTTTATTTTTGTTGTTACAAATTTATACTGCTGCAAATTTGCAACAATCATTAGCAATTATCATTGTCTAGTGTCTTAAGATGGTATTTATTGCTTCTTTGAACTTGGAAATAATCATATATATGCTATAAAGTGTTCTTGTTCTGGGAAGGTGCTCAAACAACTCCATACCTCTTCTATTACTTTGACTTAGACCTTATCTTTTGGTGATCAAGAGAGGGGGTGGTAGGCTTTGCTACTTTACTTGTTGCTTTGATCCCTTGAGGTCACTAGGGAAGTCTCCCTTGTGGTGGACCTCTTCCATCACTAAAATGAGGGAAGTTCTTACTAAGGTGTTAACAGTAAGATGTTATGTAATTACACAAGGTTTGGGGTACTTGTGGTGGGCTTTGCACAAGTACTAATCATGTGATAACATGACCAATATGCCTTTTCTAGAGGCCAAATATGTACTAGATTTGCCAAAGATTATGTCATTGTGTTGCCAACTATTGCGTGGAAGAAATCTCCAATTGGTAGATGTGTTTGGAATGTGATTGAGGCCAATTGGTAGATGTGTTTGGAATGTGATTGAGGTTGCTTGACCTTAATTTTCCTATTATGAGCATAAAGTCTTCCACAATGATATGATCTTATAATATTACTAGCAATAAGTCAACTACATTATTTATAATTTTTTCAACATAATTATAATTACCCTAGGTATAGTCTCCTTGAATTCTCCATAAACATTTATCATAATTAATTTTGAATATTCTCTTTTTTTTTAAAATACCATTTAAAAATATATATTTTAAATTTATAATTTTTATTTTCCTTTTCTAAAAATTATTATTTTTTATTTTCAAATAAATATTTTAAATTTTAAATTTTTATTTTTTCCATATTAAATTTCCATATTCTCTTTTATATTTTAAATTCTATAATTTATTAATATTTATATACCTCCAGATAACCTAGTTTCTTCATTTTCCTTCTATCCCAGCAACCTAACCTATGAACTAGCCTATCAAACACAACATTCCATGTACTTGTCATCCACACAATCCTTCTTTGCTAGAGGAAGCCCAGTAAAGTTGTCTCGCAGGTTTCTACTATTTTCGATTCCTCTTCAAAAGGAGAAAAATGATGATTAGAGATGTGATTTTACACATCTGTTTGCATTGAATACCACTCTATGGATTTGGAAAAGGCCATGTTGTAGAGCAGGAAAATATAATCCAATGTATGGATCTACCTATTTTATTATTTGCTATTACTTTCAAAAGAGCATTTTAATGGATTTGGAAAAGGCCATGTTGTTCGTTGTGAAGAGGAAAATGTAATCCTATTTATTTTATTATTTGCTATTAATTTTAACAGAGTATTTGAGTATTTTACATGTTGCAGAACATAAAAATGTAATCCAATGCATGAATCTATCTCTTTTATTATTTTCTATTATTTCTATTACTTTTTAATAGAGTATTTTAATGCATACTTTTATTTGTTATTTGCTTTTGCTATAACAATGTAAATTTTTTTGATGGATTAAAAGTTATCTGTTTATGACCATGCAACAAACTTTTTTAACGTAGTATTTTAATTTTAATGTTCAATAACCAAAAAATTAGAAAGTATATATGACAAAAGTGTAAGTCTACCTTTTTCATATACGATCACTAAATTAATTCAAATAATCAGATATATTTGCACAAAATAATTACAAAGATTTTTCTAATTTATTTTTTATTTTTTTAATAATGATATATAATAAACTTATTTAAAATTATGTTATAGGATAAACATAATTAATATTCAGAGTGGGGAGTAGGGTTGGAATTTCAAATTGAAAAAGCCAGTCAAATTTGATGGTTGAGACTACTACACTGTTTTACTCAAGATAGTTGACAGTTTCAAGAAATTTTTGACTGTATTTGACAGGCAAATTGAGGGCAAATTCCATCCCTAATAGAGAATAATTAGTTTTAAGTTTCAGATTTCAAAGAGTTTATGTAATATTTTAACTTGGTTTATTTTAGAAAAGATAATCATTATTCTACCAAAGTTCTTTTTTCCACATAAAATTGCACATTATATTTATATTAATATAATCTGTTCACATGTCAAACATTACATCAAAGATTCCTTGTGTTTTTATGGTCTTTTCCACTGACATAACTACATGGAAATTTTTCAATTTCCTTACAATACTGACAACTTATCCTTAAGGACCAAAAAAAACACTTTTCAAAAAGTTAAGACTTTCATACATAGTTGTAGGCTGAAAATATGGAACCACCCATCATAGCAAGAAACCAACATATATAAGTTCCCAAAGCAAACTTCTAGTACATCTTTAAAAAGAGGTTCTGGCCCTCATAGCAGCCTTCCCACTGATTATATGCTATGTTCCCTGTACACATTGTGAAGTCCTATTTTGATAAGCTGTCCACCTCTTGCTAGTACATCTTTAAAAAGAGGTTCGGGCCCTCATAGCAGCCTTCCCACTGATTATATGCTATGTTCCCTGGACACATTGTGAAGTCCTATTTTGATAAGCTGTCCACCTCTTGATTCTCATATCTGTATACATGAGTAAAAAAAATCTTTGTAAACATTATTCTACCAAATTGTTTGTTTGTCCTTCTCCTTTTTTTATATACTTAATTTTAAAAGGTAAACATAATTAATGTTTAGGGTTGGTAACAATTAGTTTGAAGTTTCAAATTTCAAAGAGTTTATATAATATTTTAACTTGGTTTCATTTAAGAAAAAATAATTATCATTTTACTAAATTTCAAATTGTATGTATGTGGTTCTGTGTAGTGATTTTACTATTTAAATTTATAAAGTATATATATATTACTAAATTCAAATTTATATTTTTAACTTCTTAATAAAGAAATATATACTTTTAAGTAGGATTGGTATTTGAAAATGAAACAGCTAGTTATTATAGTTTTCACAACTCCATTATCTGTTTTGACAATTTAAACAAAATATGTTAGGAATTTAGGTGAGATTTCAACAGTATTTGACATGCAAATTACTCTTTGATAAACCATTTGTCCATCAAATTCCATCCCAGCTCTTAACCATTAAATTCACTCCAATTGTATAACACAACAAATTTAAAAACTGCACAACTTTATTATAATAAATAAAATTTAACCATCTCTGAAAATTATTAAACAACCATAGCATTGTTCCCATGCTGGTGAAACAAGATTAACATTTTTCCCAAGCTGACTAAAAAGACAAACAATAACGTTATACATGTACGTCTGAATGGTACATTCACACTCGAACATCCCTCGTCGTATCTTCTGCCAAATACCTAATTCTCTGGTTTTTTTTCATAATTTTTACCAGACATTTTGGTATTGAGATCACGCATCATACAAGTTGTTGTCTTGGCCATAAATAGTGCAGAACCATAAATGGGGTCACGCTTTTTTTTTTCTTTGGGCCACCACTATATGTGAGTTAAAAGACGCCAGGAATTCGTAAGTTATTTTAGCACTGTGTAGATGTGTCCTCTGGATTTCAAAACCCCAAAAATGCAGAATGTTTTTTTCTTAAAAGCTAAAGGGCACACATTCACAGATAACGATAATTCATGAACAGTCTGCGTCGGCATCTGCAGCTGATGGTTATTTTCTCACTGGTCAGAAATCATGATGTGGACCAGTCAATACATGTCCTTCCTCTGTCTTATGAATCAGAGTAATATATATTCTGTGTTTTCCTCAGTGTAATATTTATTATTAAAAAAATCCATAAATACAAAGATACAAAGTATTCTCAGAAAAGAGATGAAATTATTATAATATACGGTTAACTTACTAAAATGTATCTGATCAGTGGAGAAATGTCCAACTACTCCTATCGGGTTACAGAACATTAAATATTTTGTATAATAAGTTTTACATTTTCAAATTTAAAGTTATTTAAATCCAAAAATGTAAATACTATGGAGAAATGTCCAACTTTAGGGTTATATAATTTTAAATGTTTTGTATAATAAGTTTTACATTTTCAATATTAAAGTTATTTAAATCCAACAGTGTAAATACTATTTGAAGCTATGCAATCAAATGCTTATTGATGACTACTCATCAACAAATATCAGATTACAAAATATTAAATACTTTTTATGTTAAATTTTACATTTTCAAATATAAAGTTATTTAAGTCCAACTATGTAAATACAAAGGTTTTGATATTATGAAACCAAATGTTTATTGATATTGGTTAATGATTATTCACCAATAAATATTTAGTTACATAATATTAAATGTTTTGTATATTAATTTTTACATCATCAAATATAAAGTGATTTAAATTCAACAATGTAAATGTAATATTAAATGTTTTGTATATTAAGTTTTACATCATCAAATATAAAGTGATTTAAATTCAACAATGTAAATGTAATACAAAGGATATGATACTTTACAACCAAGTGTTTATTGATCTCAATAAATATCAGATTATAGAACATTAAATGCTTTGTATACTGAGTTTTACATCATCATCAAATGTAAAATTATTGAATCCAACAATTAAATACAAAGGACTCGATACCTTGCAACCAAATGTTTATTGATCTTAGCACTAATAAATATCCAGTTACAAAACATTAAATGCTTTGTATACTAAGTTTTAAAAGTAAAGTTATTTAAATCCAACAATGTAAATACAAAGGACTTGATACTCTGTAACCAAATTACATAACATTAAATTTTTTGTATACTAAGTTTTACATCATCAAATGCTTATTGATGGTCATCAATAACTACACATCAATAATATCCGGTTATAGAACATTAAATGTTTTGTATACTAAGTTTTACATCATCAATTGTAAGGTTATTTAATTCCAGCAATGTAAATACTAAGGACTTGATATTCTCCAACCAAATGCTTATTGATCGTCCGTAATCAATAACTAAGACTAGGCACCAATAAATATCAGGTTATAGAACATTAAATGCTTTGTATACTAAGTTTTACATCATTAAATATAAAGTTATTTAAATCCAACAATGTAAATACAAACTCTATAACCACACTTGATAATTTGCAACCACATAAACCAATTTATATTTGGTTTATTGATAGTCATCAATGGTTACTCACCAATAAATATCCAATTACATAACATTAAATGTTTTGTGTACTAAGTTTTGTAGATCACCAATTGTAAAGTTATTTAAATCCAACAATGTATTAGTCAATGATTACACACCAATAAATATCTGATTACAAAACATTAGATGCTTTGTATACTAAATTTTGCATCATCAAATATAAGGTTATTTAATTCCAAGAATATAAATCCAAAGGACTTGATACTCTCCAACCAAATGCTTATTTATCGTCCTTAATCAATGACTACTCACTAATAAATACAAAGGACTTGATACTCTACATAGTCAATGACTACACACCAATAAATAAATATACAGTTATAGAACATTAAAAGCTTTATATACTAAGTTTTAAATATAAAGTTGTTTAAATCCAACAATGTAAATAAAAAGGACTTCTTTGTAACCAAATGCTTAATTATCGTCACCAATAAATATCTAGTTACCAAACATTAGATGCCAAATGCTTAATTATCGTCACCAATAAATATCTAGTTACCAAACATTAGATGCTTTATATACTAAATTTTACATAATCAAATGTAAAGTTATTTAAATCCAATAGTGTAAACACAAAGGATGTGATATTCCCTAACCAAATTCTTATTGATACACATCAATAAATATGTGATTACAAAACATTACATATATTGTATGGTAAGTTTTACATAATCAAATGTATAATTATTTAAATCCAACAATGTCAATACAAATCAATACAAAGGACTTGATACTATGCAACCAAATGCTTATTAATAGTCTTTAATTACATTCACAATCTCATAATATAGGCTTTTCAAATTATTGTGGCCAATATCCACCTTACTAGGCAATACAACTAATAGTGTATAGGTATGGCCTATACATTACCCTTTAATATTCAACATAGTAAGATGGATATTGCTCACCTATTATTATAATAAACTTATAAAGAAATAAATGACTCTAATACTAGGCTTTAAGAAATATGAAAATTGATCTTAAATTTTAAGTTTTAAGAAGTATGAAAAATGATCCTAGAGTTTGGGAAGTATGAAAAATGAGCTAAAGTATGAAAAATGAGCTATGAGTTAGTTCTTTTGATATCTTTTGGAACTAATCAATATTATTGGAAATGGCCAGTTTTCTACACTTTAGACCATCCTTTAATGTCATTGAATAATGTTTCAAAGAAATATAAAAACAAAATAAAATTGAAAAATGAAAAAGATATAATATTTTTTATAAACATCTGAATAATATTAAATAAAATTTGTTGCACATTATCAAGTATTTTTATAAATAATTAATTCATTTATAGAGGATTAATAAATTAAATTTAAAAGTAAAATATACATATATTTAATATGAATCAAATTTTTCTAAGAGTTGTGAAACTTCTCCATATCTACCGAATGGATGTGATTTAGTGTAGACATACCAATTTAGTATTTGTTAATGTAAATAATAAGCATTAAATTAATAAAAAGTTATAGATATTATCTATATATATGAATATGTATGTTCCAAAATATTAAGATTTGAATTTTTTTAGTGTATATATATATGAGTATATAATGTAATTGTATGTTGGGTTGTGTTTTAGTCGTTAAAAAAATGAGGTTATGTCATGAGGATCTTAATGAATATCTATTCCTTAAAATTAAGTTTGTGTGTAATATATCAAATAAAAATTAAGAGATATAATGAATTTTTTTATTTTTTTTTACACCATTTAGTGTGTGATGTTTCAAATAAGAATTAAAAGATAAACAAAAATTAAAAGATATATTGAATTTTATTTTATTTTATTTATTTAAATGCTTATAAATGGTTATTTTTATAAGTTTATTTCTAGATCAATGTAACATCATCATCCATCACTTCTCATTATAAGATGGGTAGGCATGATTAGGGCTATCAAATTCTTCCCTTGTGATGCAATTTCTTCATAATATCAATAAAGCAAACTTCTCTTGGAGGACTAGATCTAAATGAAATGCACACATATTGCAAATTTAAATTATGCAACTGAATTTAACATGCATAGATTCACATGTATTGATATAAAATGAAAGTTCATAAAAAAAATCAAACATAATCACACACAACATGCACATACAAGAATTTCTATAATAGAAAATAACATGAATTTTGCATATTCATAAACAATGATAGAAGACTTATCTTTTAACAAAAAATACTTCCAAGAAATTATTGTGTAAGTGAAATTCTCTACCCCGCTATAGATACCTAGTTCATATATCACCCTTAAACCAAGCTATAAGGTCATTAGGGCGAAGGAATAAACTACATGTTAATCTCTCTCTCTCTCTCTCTCTCTCTCTCTCTCTCTCTCAACCCAATCCATTTACTATCCTACTCAACCAATATATTCACTACATGGAATTACAAGCATCTCATCTATCCATCAACAACCAAGGGACTATCTTCCACTGCCCCACACAACACAAGGTAGATCTTCCCCTTCTTTTCTCAACAATGCCTCATGAATATTCTTTCCCCTAATGCTCTTGAATGTGGGTAGAAAGAGACCAATCTATTGTATGTCTTTTAATAATTTATTGCAAGATCAATATGTATCTCTCAAGCACCTAAAGAACAAAAAATGCACAGTGGAAGAAGGGTTCCTCACTTTTCCAACCTCTATGCTCACCTATAGTCAAATATGTTTCATTCCATCTCTGAAATTTCTTCTTCATAATGCTGATTTTTGGTTAATTTCTATCTTGGTAATAATTAGCAATGGAGAACATAACATGAGAGAATTAGAGCAACCATGTGATAATGTCAAAATGAATGCAAGAGTCGACATAAATGAAAGGATTGGTGGAAATGATGGTTGACATTACTTCTAACTAGAGGAATATAGGAATCTTAGAATTCTCATAACGATTGTACCCAACCCATGATCCCATACTACATGAGAAAACATTCTCTACCAACCTCTTACATGCATTCAATGATTGGTTGATAAGTCAAAGGAGGTGGATGGATTTCTTTAAAGATATGATTTCTAAGGCTGGAAATTTTCAATAGAGGATTTACTTTCCCATAACACCCTTTTCCTCTTCTCCTCTAGTGGAAACATAGTCCCTCCTGTGCTCTACACAACCATGCTGGACCATTATGTATTATATTCCAACATTAATTTTTACATAGATTGATTTTATCTTGGTATCCTACCACACATTCCATATAAGTATATTTTCATAATACATGCCTATTGGTTGGAACTTGGCCTTGAGATCCACACAAGAAATCCATGCTATCACTTTTACATCACCTATAAGTGGGGTCATTTATTTAAGCTCACCTCGCTTGGCTCATGTGATTATTAACTCTTGTATAGAATGTATACAAAATCTGATCCAATGCATTCTAGGGGTAAACAATAGGGTATTAAATTCCCCTCGCCCTTAGAATAACATTGGCCTCGATGATTCTCAAAATTAGAACAAAAATGGGTATGCCTCCATCATGGCATCTTGCAGTTCCCATGCAGCCCCATCAAGACGAGAGTGCTTACAATGCACCTTCAAATGGCTTAGTTTCAAAGAAATGTGACTTCTTCATCAAGGATGTATCATGACTCTATCTGGAACTCTTCCTTTGGTTCCACCTTAAACTTCAACCACATGTAATCGGTGATCTACTTGGTAATATTCTAGTGCAACATAGATGCTCGGAATAATCCTTGTTACATCATCAACAATTGTAGCCTCTTGAATGTTGTGAATATTCTTGGTGGTCTCCTTTTCATGTGGGAAATTTTTGAGAAAATGGTCTCCACATTCCCCACATTGAATATGTTCCCTTGGAATATTCACTACTGACTCAATTAGCTTAGCCCCACATTAAGCTAGTTGTTTTTTCTCTTTTTTATAAAGGGGAGGTTTGAACCCTTTCTTCCTTTGGTTGAACTTCACCTTCTTTTCTTCCTTCCATTTTTTGTGGAATTTTAGCTTATCTTTATTTTAATCATAAAAATACTTAACTTTTCTATGGTCTTATCCAAAGTTTGAGGTTCATCGAATTCAATTATCTCGTTATAAGACTGAGGTAATCCACTTAAGAAACATTGGATGTTTACTTTCTCATCCTTGATTTACTTGACATGCATCAATACTTCCAAGAATTGTTTTACATATTCATCCATGGTCACTTGGCCCAATTTTAGCTTATGGAATTCATTATTTTACCGTCATAATATCCATCAGAAAGTTACTTTGGTTGGAAGTGCTTCTTGAACTATTTCCAAACAATATTTCTCTCAATGATTTTCTTAATTGCACCTGAGATGCTCCCCCCAAATTGAATCTCTACCATTCAAATTGAATATGGCCACTTTGGCCTTCATATTTCAAAAATAAGCATGGAATTAGAAATTATAATTCCTCATGATCCCAAGAAGCCAAGCCTTGACTTCTTGTCCAAACTTAACTTCACTATTAAATGTAGGTGTTTTTTCCTTTCAAAATTATCTGGATGTAAATTATTTCTAAAAGGATACTTCCTCCTATGCCTATGCAAAGAAAATATTGAATCGCTCAGTGAATCCTTGGAAGTAGATGACTCACTAATAGAGAATTTGGAGGTAGATGACTCACTAATAGAGAAATTTGGGTATATATATCCAATAACTAGGTATTTGGGGTATGTGATTGGTGGAGGGGAACTCAATACAAATCTCTCAAATATGGAGTCCATCCTCAAATGGCTAGTTCTTACTACATTAATTGAAGTTAGGGGCTTTGTTGGGGCATCACAGTACCTATGGAATTTTATAGCATCCTTTCGATCTGTATTTGTACCACTCCACTCCATACCAACCAATGGTAATATTTTCTAGTGGATAAACTTGAATCAACAAAAAGATTTCAATGAGTTGAAACAAAAGATCAATCAAGCACCAGTTCTTGCAATTCCTAACTCATAGAAGCCTTTCCAAATGGATATATATACAAGTAGATATTCAATGAGAGTAGTCTTGATGTAGAGAGATAAACCATTATGCATCATTCTGAAATGTTTCATGGTGGAGTCCTAAACTACCCTATGTATGATAATGAACTCCATGTCTTGGTTCAAGCTATTAAGAAGTGGAAGCACTATCCGATGGGAAAGGAAATCATTATCCACACCAATTCACCAACCATTGTAGTATTTGCAGGCCAAGAATAAGCTTCAGTAAAATAGACACTACAAGTGGATAGGGTTTTTGTAGCAGTTCCATATAGTCATCAAATATAAGAAGGGTGGTGCTAATAAGTTGGGAGACATGCTTTCAAGGTCACTCATGTCCAATATTACATATTTGGAAAATCTTATGCATATGGAGCCTTTTACCCATGATGCATACAAAGAGGCATACATGAAAGGTAAGGACTTTAAAGAGGTGTTTTAGTAGCTATAGGTACAAATTCATGTAGAAGAAGGTGATGATGAGGACCGTTGACTATCATCTCCAAAATGGATTTCTCTTCAAGTTAAACAAGCTATGTGTTCCTACAAGGGAAATATTGCATCTTGTCCAAGAGGCTCACACCTCCAAGGTTGCATGACATTTTGGTGCTGGGAATATAGTTTCCAACTTACAAAGGTATGTGTATCGGCCCATAATGAAAGCAGATGTAGCTCGGTATACTAGAGGATGCATACTTTGTTAATGTACTAGCAATCCTAGTAATAGAAATCAAGGTTTGTACAATCCCTTACCTGTACCCACTCAACCCTGAAATAACATCTCCATGGATTTTGTAGGTGATTTCCCCATAACCAAGAAGGGAGATGACTATATGTTGTGGTAGTTGACAATTTTGACAAGTTGTGCACTCCTATGCCTTTGTAAAAAGATCATAAAAGGACAAGAAACAATAAACA